>OX456524.1:138103712-138126212 GCA_949748255.1 Eustalomyia histrio | reverse complement strand
CAACCTCCGTATAAATGTATGTCATGCTGACAAAAGATCTCATCAGAACGCGAAATTTTAGAAAAGCTTGTGCCTTTTAAGCAGAACCTATTAAAATATATATGTTTCTCTTATATTGCTAACAAGCACTATGTCGTTATGTATGTTATAAAATAATATTATTTCATTGCTTTAACTTCGAAAACTGTATTTTCTAGAAAACAGTTTCATTAAAAATTCAATGAAAAAATTAAAAAAAAAAACAACATAGAATTTTGTTTCTAATTTGATTTATCAACAAATTTTGATATAATATTTATGAACTTCTGTAGAATTAAAATGTTTAATCAAAAATATTTAAAAATTCGCTTAAATAATTTCTTAATTGCACAGAGCCATTACCGGATAGCCGGGAACGAAAGGGCCAATACACTAGCCACTAGGGGGATGAGAACTCGAGGCAGTTGACTTGGCGAACGCAAAACCGTTTGAGGCAACGAAAGCGGAATTAAAGGCTTGGGCAAGAGAAACCTACACGGCCTATTGGAACAATGGGACGGTGGCCAGAACCACTAGGATTTTGTGGGGTAGCCGAGACGGGAATAGGACTAGAGGCCTCCTTAATGGAAGTAAGTCCGAGGTCAGTATGATGGTACGTATCCTGACTGATCATGCAGGATTACGGGCACAACTCTACCGGATTGGACAGGCAGATTTTGACAAGTGTAGAGCATATGGCGAGGAGAGCGAAACGCTGGAGCACTTTCTCTGCCACTGTCAGGCATTTGCAGAATTAAGATCCAGGCACCTCGGGGGCGATGTTATATCGGACCTGGAATCCCTGAAGAACGCCGACTGGAAAACCTTGAGGATGTTAACAATCTCCATGTTCTTAAGGAGAGCACAACATGTATATCGTAGCGATATACGATGCTTTATTTCGACCTAACCTAATTGTACAAACACAGAAAAATCGGTGAGGACTTGTCAGGAATATGTGTGATTTGTATATCTTTTCTAATCAAACTTTGTGAATTTCGCAAAAACTATTTATATCATATTTTTAAGAATTTGTTATTTTTTTTTTTTTTTTTTTTTGAAGGCGGCTTTTTAGAATTTAGGAATTTTTTTATTCTGGACAAAATGTCCGACTATATACACTGCATTTTTAAGGGTTTACTTCCACTGAACACGTCTGACATTTTCTTTTTAAAAAGTCGTCAGATACCTCTGAAAAAAAACCAAGGCCTGATTCTTTAAAAAATCTCAGAATGCTTTGAATTGTCCTAAACAAGCAGTTTAGAAACCAATGCAATAGACCTAACTTGATGTTTCAGCAGAAAGTAGCTCTTTGTGAACTTATTGATGAAAGATATACATTTATTTTGCATTAAACGATTAATAGATTAATCGCCAATTTGTGCCACACTCAGAAGAAAAAGTTAGTAGAAAAATTTGTAAACGGTTTTCAATCCCACTTTACTATTTTTGTACTGATTTTTAGTAAAAAAATTATTATTTAGCAAATCTGTTTGCTATTTACATTTTACAAATTACAGAATTTGTACAGAATATTTACAAATTTTTGTTGCTAATTTCAGAAATCATTTTACAAATTTTTGAAAACCAATTTGCTAAAACTAGCCAAAAAATTACTAATTTTAAAAAAAGTGGATATTGAGGGAAATGTTATTTCTAATTACAATTTACACCTACAAACTAAGATTGCCTTAAAATGTTACAGATTAAAAAAAAAAACGATCGGAAGTGAATATACCGACATTCATTTAAAATAGCACTAAAAAGTTTTTTAGTTCTAAAAATCAGTCCTAAAAACAATTTAAATTTGATCTTAAAAGTAAAAAAAAATTTACTAAAATATTTTTTAAAAAAGAAATTACCAAATTAAAACAAAATAATAAATTCGTTTATTTATTAACAATTTTTAAGATTTTTAAGCCTTTGATTTTTTTTTTAATTTTGTCTAAAATATTTTTTGAAAAAAAAAAAAAAATAAAATAAAAAAATTTTCATGCTTGAAAAAAAATTAAATTTTGTACTAATGTTAATAATATTTAGTAATTTTGTTTGCTGATTTTAGCAAACAGATTTTAAATTCCACTTTGCAAAAAGTTTACTAAAATTTAGTAGCAGCTACTAATTTTTCTACTAATTGCATTGTACTACACGTCAGCAGACATGTGTTGCTAAGATTAGCAAAATATACCGATGGGCTCAAATTAGCAGAATTTGCCGTAATAATAGCAAAATTTTCAGTTGCCATTATAGACTTTTTTTGGTGAGTGCATTAATCAACCCGAATAACCGATTAATCAATTTTCTTAATTTTTTGAATAATGGCCTAACCGATTAACCTTCAGAGTTGAATAATTGGAAAGACTAGTTGGGCTCCACACAAATTAGTCGTATTTTTTCGGGCTGTGATACTAATCAGTATCAAAACAATTGAACCAGACCTTAATTTCGTTATGTTATAAAAAAGTATCAATTTTTAAGAACCCATTAAGACTAAAATCTTTGCTATTTTAGCAAACTCTGCTGTTATAAATGAATATTGTAAAATATTTGCTAATCAGTTTAAACCAGCTTAAAGTGCTATCAAAAAGTTCTCATAATTTTGTTTTATACAGTTTTTTTTTTTTTTTTTTTTTTTTTTAACAACAAATTAAAAGTTTATAATTATTTTAACAGCAATAAATTCATATATCTCTGCACACATGCTCTTCTCTGTATGTTATGTTGTTGTTGTTGTTGCCATATTTATATCAGTTAAGAAATAATCGAGCATTATTGGTAACAAGCAGAAAAAAACAAGAAGGTAGATTTGTTGGTTTAAAGCTTTAATGTTAACAATATCGTTTATTTAACGTTCAGAACAAGTTTAGATCGTGTCGCGTGCGGTACGGATACGGTTTTATTTCTGTTAACAGCAACAAGAGCGATTTTTTTTAATATAAAATAAAAAAATATATATATAAATTGTTCCAAAACAAGTGTTTTTTTTTTTAAATTGAATATTTTTTTTTTTAATTAAAAGGTGATTTTTTTAACGCAAAAACAAGTGTTTTTGTAATTTAATTAATTTTTTAATAAAAAAGGTGGTTTTTTATAACAAAAAAATATTACCTGTAGTAATAAAGAAATTTTATAAAATATTGAATTTAACAAGTGGTTTTTATGTTTAGTTGTTTTAAACAAAAAGTGAAATTTGTTTTTTGTTAATTTTCGATTGATATTAATAATAAAAAAGTATAAAAAATGTTATTTATATTCCATAAAATAAAGAAAATGTGTCATTGTATAATTGAAACTAAAGTTTAAATTTAAAACAGAAAGTATAATAAAGATGGAAAAATATTTAATGTATTTAAAATAAACCAATATTAAAAAAAAAGAACAAGCAAGGCAAAGTATTATAAAATTCAAAATTTTTAAATCAGGAAAAATAATAAAATAAACATGAAAATCTAGAAATAAAATTAAAATTTAATTTGTTAGATTTGGGTCCTCAAATTTTATGGTTAATATAAGTGAATTAAAAAAAATTTGTAAAATTAATCTACAATGTGCAATGTATAAATAATTGATTATAGTGGAATGAACCAATTTTTTTAATCCTTAAAATATTTTGGGAATTAACATTTTAAAAGTTACTGACATGGTGTATATTTACACCTAACCAAATTCTTCGGAAATGAATATTCGCGTATGAAATTAAGATCAATGTGTCTCAGTTTTTAGAGAAAAGAAATTAAAGATCAGGGTACACTCACCAAAAAAAAAAGTCCGTAATGGCAACTTAAAATTTTGCTGTTATTACGGGAAATTTTGTTAATTTGAGCCCAGCGATATTTTTTGCTAATTTTAGCAACACTTTTCTGCTGACGTGTAGTACGATGAAATTAGTAGAAAACATTAGTAGCCGCTACTAAATTTTAGTACACTTTTTATAAAGTGGAATTTAAAAGCAGCACAAAAAAATTTTAGTACAATGAAATTAATATATAAAATTAGTAAGTGCTACTAAATTTTAGTAAATTGTTGTAAACTGTAATTGTAAATTGTTGTAAAATCAGCAACAAATTTTACTAAATACTAGTAAAATGGAAATATTTCCTGCTATTTACATATCACTACTAAACCTTGGTAGAATTTTGTACAAAGTTTATTTAAATATATTAGCTCTAATTAACAAATATTTTTTAAAAATATTTGTGAACTAAACTCAATAAATTTTAAAATATGAAAAAAAATTAAAAAAAATATAAAAAAATTATTAAAAATGCACAAATTCCAACTCAATTATTTTTAGATACACTTGTTACACTTTAAAGCTGTTAATTTCTCTTGAAATTGCCTTTCAAAAAAAAAAAAAAAAAAAACAAAAATTTATTTTTTTTATCGAGCAACATTTTTTTATTTTATATATTTTTTCAAAAAATATATTAGACATAATTTAAAGGTTTAAAAATAGTAGAAACTAATTTATCATTTTGTTTTAATTTGCTAATTGTTTACCGCAGCTCCACCCCTGCACCAATAAATAACTTGTTATTTACTTATTGTTTTCTTCTTTTAATTTTTTGTGTTAGTTGCTCATTTGAACTCTAATAAAGAAGTCGACTTTATTACAACTATTTGTATTCATTTTCTTTTTGTTCATTTCTTTTTTCGCTCTTGCCTACAGAAAAGACTGCAGGCTCAAACATTGGTGACCCCGACGAGATTGTTTAAATAAAATCGTTTCGGTATATTATCAATTCGGATAATTAAACACCTTTTTTTGCTAAATATTAAACTTTGAAGGGTGTACGTATTTGCTTGTCGGATCAAACTGCATACATACAGTATTTACCGGTTAACATAAAAAACAAAACAGAAAAAATATTTACTTGTTGTGACGTAGCCATTGTACAACGGGATCTATTTACATACATTTATTTTCTTTAAATTATTTGTACAATGGCAAACGAAGACGAAAATTTTGCTGCCAACGGTGACACAACAGAGGCTGTTAATTTGTCTCCTTATAAAAATAAGGTCGCTGCAATCGTAAAGCAGTTGGTACACCTTAACATGGCGCTAAATGTTGTGCAGTTGAAAGAGTATGATGATTCAGAGCTTTTGGTCCGTCTTGAATTCGCCGATAATCTTAACAAAAGCTTTGAGCATGCACAATTCTCTCTTGAAGAAGTTGATAGCGGCGAATTGGAAAGCAATACTCGTTATAATTTCGTGGCGATGTATTTGGAAGTTAAGGCTAAATTAACTCGTCAATTGAATTATAATAAAAAAACACAATTGAACCAACACTCTTCGACCGTTCATCAATTGTCTTTGGATGAAACTTTACCTTATTTGTCTATGTCACACCGTAAATCAAGATTGCCAGAACTTAAAATACCACAATTTTCTGGATCGTACATGGGTTGGCCAGATTACTTTGCTATGTTTAGCACGGTCATTCACAATGATAATGAATTAAGCAAAATAGAAAAATTTCAACATTTGCGTGCTAGCTTGAAGGATGCTGCTTTAAACACTATTTCATCATTGGAACCTACCGAAGCTAATTATGATAAGGCTATTGAATTATTAAAAAATCGTTTTGATAATAAATTGCTTAATTTTCAGACACACATTAAGGAGATTTTTGGGCTGAAAGGTGTTGAGAAAGATTCTGCTGCAAATTTGCGTCAGCTTAGTGATAAGCTTAAGGCTCATATGCGTGCACTGCAAACTATAGGTACACAAGAACAAATCGCTGATGGTTTTTTGGTACATTTGGTTACCTCAAAGCTTGACGCAAAAACACAAATAAAATGGGAAGAGAATTTGCCTATACACAAACTGCCGACTTGGTCTTCTATGGAGACATTTTTAGAAAATAGGTGTCGCATATTAGAAAATTTAGAGAGTGCCATGCCAGCCAAAGTGCCAAGTCAGTTAGCTAACAGAAAGCCCTCCTCAACTGGGCGTAGTGTTTTTGTGGCCTCTACAGTAGCATCGTTTTTGTGTACGTTTTGTGACTCAAAAGAGCACTACATTACTAATTGCTCTGGTTTTGGAAATCTTTCTCCCACTCTCCGGTTTAAAGAAGCTAAAAAATTGCAACTATGCTTAAATTGCTTAAAAAAGGGGCATATGTTAAAAAACTGTAAATCTGGCCACTGCCGTCATTGCCCATCGAAACATCATTCACTACTGCATATCGATAATGCCGTCGTCGAATCATCTACATCTCTACATTCGTTAACGCCAGCGCAGGTGCCAGCATCAGCGCAGTCCACACTTGTTTCATCTTTAATCTCCAGTCCTCCACCTGAAGCTCAAGAGTCTTCTCCTGCTTTTAATGTGTTGCTAGCCACAGCTATAATCTTGATCAAAAATCGTTCAGGTTCATTCGTACCTTGTCGAGCTATTTTGGATTCAGCTTCGCAGCTCAACTTTATTACTGGGCGTCTAGCAAATCAACTTCAGCTGAAGACAACGAAAGCGTGCGTATCCATCTCAGGTATTGGTGATGGTACTTTTAAAGCAGATAAATCTGCCGATATTTGCGTAAAATCTCAACATGGAGATTTTTCAACTTCATTCTCTGTTGTTGTGGTGCCAACTATAACAGACTACCAGCCTAGCGTTAGCATCAAAGTAAAAAGCTGGAATATCCCACAAAACGTAAGGTTGGCAGATCCCTTATTTTACCAACCGGGCCGTGTAGATGTATTGATTGGTGCCGGTCTATTTTTTGAGCTAATGTGCGTTGGGCAAGTGCGTTTGTCCAAAAATTTGCCCATTTTACAAAAAACTCTATTCGGTTGGGTAGTGTCTGGTGGTGGTTTTTGCGCAGCGAATTCCTGGTCGTTAGCAACAACATCAAAAAACGTTAAGCAGCAAGAGGAAGAGAACCTTTATTCTCTTATTAAAGGCTTTTGGGAAGTAGAAAACCATGTCGACAGTCTTTGTAACTCTGCTAGTGAAGATGCCATTTGTGAGAACTTATTTAAACAAACAACTATTCGCCTAGATTCTGGTGCATATTCTGTGACCTTACCAAAATTAAAAGAGAGTGCGATGCTTGGTGAATCGTACGACGGAGCTTTGCAACGTTTCAAAGGCTTGGAGAAAAGGCTAAATAAAAATGCTGAACTCAAACAACAGTATTCAGCATTTATGAAAGAATACGCAGATTTAAATCATATGTCGTTAGTCTCTATACCCCCAAGTGTAAACACGTATTATCTGCCTCATCATTGTGTGTATAAAGAAGATAGTACAACAACAAAGCTGAGAGTTGTATTTGATGGTTCAGCAAAAACTTCATCTGGCCTTTCACTAAATGACATATTATATGCTGGTCCCACAATACAGCCAAAGCTTTTTAATACACTTTTGCGCTTTCGCGTTTTTAAAGTAGCTCTAAGTGGTGATATTTGCAAGATGTATAGATGCGTTAGAATTTCTCACCCAGATGATTTTCTACAATGTATTATATGGAGAGATAACTCGCACGAAGGTATTAAAATTTACAAATTAAACACAGTTACCTACGGTACAAAACCAGCAGCGTTTTTAGCAATTCGTGCTATGCATCAACTTTCGGTCGATGAAGAGAAACATTTTCCATTGGGTGCCAAAATTGTAAAGCGAGATTTTTACGTTGATGATTTAATCACTGGTGGTGATTCGGTTGATGATGTCGTAGAAATTCGCAGACAAGTAACAGAATTACTTCAAAAAGGGCACTTTATGATTCGAAAGTGGTGCTCAAACAACGCAGCAGCTTTAGAAGGTGTTTCGCCAACTGATTGTGAGCAGTTTTTAAAATTTCATGATGGAACTGATATAACCAAAACTCTTGGTCTGATGTGGGACCCAAAAACTGATCACTTTATATTTTCGTTCTCGCCAACGACAAGCGACAACATAGCGACGAAGCGTACCGTTTTATCAGCAATCGCCCGGTTATATGATCCACTGGGTTTAATTGGACCTGTTATAACAAAGGCCAAGGTTTTTATGCAGATTTTGTGGAAACATAAATTACAGTGGGACGAAAGCTTACCGCAAGCACTTCATTCATCGTGGTTGGACTTCATTTCAAAGTTCTCTATCGTTCATAGTTTTTTATTTCCTCGTTTTGTTTCGATGTCAAAGGCAGCAGTACAAATCCATGCATTTTGTGATGCCAGTTTGTCGGCATATGGCGCATGTATATATGTGCGATCTGAGCTTGAAGATGTCGTAAAATCTATTTTATTATGTTCAAAGTCGAGAGTTTCACCACTAAAAACTCTCACAGTCCCTAAGCTTGAACTATCAGCAGCACTACTACTAGCGGACCTTTTGGATGGCGTATTAAATTCTTTTTCAACTACTTATGAAGTGCATTGCTGGTCTGACTCCATGGTGGTGTTATCATGGCTGCGTGAAGAGTCATCAAATTTCAACGTTTTTGTCTCTAACAGGGTTAGTCGTATACAGACGCTTACCAGTAACATGACATGGCATTATGTACCAACCGATTTAAATCCAGCTGATATTTTATCGAGAGGTGCAACACCTGAAGAGCTTTTGCGCTCGAAACTATGGAAAAATGGTCCTGATTTTTTAAGCAGCCCTCCATCGAAATGGCCTAAAAATTTAAATTTTTTGGCCGACCTGCCTGATCGCAAACGAACTGTTTTAGCAACTATTTCTTTGAATGATTGGTTTTCCGGATTAAAAAATAGTAATTCGTTCGGAAAAATGCAGCGCATATTTGGATACGTTTATAAATATGTAATTTTAAAGTTTGCTTTGCACAAGGGAATTGAAATTGGGCCGCTTACTACATTTGATTTGAAAATGGGTACGCATGTTTTGATACGTAATATACAACAAATAAATTTCGCAGCAGAATATAAATCTTTAAAGGCAAACAAAAGTGTTCTACCGTCAAGTAAACTTTATTCACTAACACCATTTATTGACTCAACGAACTTAATACGAGTAGGTGGAAGACTTGAAAATTCAATTTTAGATTTTGATGGTAGACATCCTATTATATTGCCAAAACTTCATCCCTTTACTCGTGCTTTAGTTTTGCATTTTCATCAAAAACTTCTTCATGCTGGACCACAGAGCCTTATTGCGTCAATTCGACAACAATACTGGCCTCTTGGTGGGCGTAAAGCTGTAAGTAAAATTATTTTAAAATGCATTCGATGTTTTCGATTAAAGCCAAAATATACAAATCATATCATGGGAAATTTGCCAAATGATCGTGTGCAACCAAATAGAGCATTTCATACCACCGGTGTTGATTTTTGCGGACCATTTTATTATAAATCTGAGGTGAGAAGTCGGCCACCAGTAAAATGCTATATCTGCATCTTCATCTGTTTTTCAACAAAGGCTAGTCATTTGGAAGTCGTGGCTGACTTGTCAACATCATCATTTTTGGCAGCTCTAAAACGATTTGTAAGCACAAGAGGTAAACCGAAAACAATTTGGTCAGACAACGCCACAAATTTTGTAGGCGCTAAGAATGAGTTGGCAGATTTAAAGCAGCTATTTTTGAGCCAATCTCATTTGCAAATAATTCACCAGCAATGCCTTCATGACGGAATTGATTGGAAATTTATTCCTCCAAGGTCTCCGCATTTTGGGGGCCTCTGGGAGGCTGCAGTTAAGGCTGCAAAATATCATTTTTATCGTGCTGTTGGCCTGTCAACTTTAACTTTTGATGAACTACGAACATTGGTGTGTCAAATATCGGCAATTTTAAATTCTCGGCCATTGTGCCCAATTTCGGAAAATCCAGATGACCTTGAGGTACTTACTCCAGCACACTTTTTGGTAGGTGCACCGCTGACATCCATAGTGGAACCTGAAATAACTGAAATCAACATTAGTCGTTTAAATAGATGGCAAAGGGTTTGCTATATGCAACAAATTTTTTGGAAAAATTGGAGTAGCTCGTATCTTTCGCTTTTGCAAGAACGTTCAAAGTGGCGTGCATCTACTACTAATATTAAAAATGGAGATATGGTTTTATTGAAAGAAGAAAATCTTCCGCCGCTCAAATGGCAAATGGGTCGTGTTGTTGGAACCATCTGCGGTACTGATGGAGTAGTCCGTGTTGCAGTTGTTCGCACAGCCACTGGAACTACGAAGCGTGTTGTTGCAAAGTTAGCTGTACTGCCTATAGATGATGATTCTGTTGAAAGCCAAGACCTTCCAACGGGGGGAGGATGTTTACCGCAGCTCCACCCCTGCACCAATAAATAACTTGTTATTTACTTATTGTTTTCTTCTTTTAATTTTTTGTGTTAGTTGCTCATCATTTGAACTCTAATAAAGAAGTCGACTTTATTACAACTATTTGTATTCATTTTCTTTTTGTTCATTTCTTTTTTCGCTCTTGCCTACAGAAAAGACTGCAGGCTCAAACACTAATATTTGTTTTGAAAAATATTTTTAGTAATTTCTTTTTGATTTTAAGGTCAAATTTTAGTTGTTTTAAGGGCTGACTTTTACACTTTTTACAGCTATTTTAAGAGAATATCCTATTTTTGCACATGAGTATCTTTACTTTCGATCCCTTTGAGTCAATTTAAGTTTTTTTTGCCTACAAGTTTTAATTATTAGAAATACCATTTCCTTCAATATCCATAATTAGTATTTTTTCTTGATTGGTCGGTCTAACCGTGTGTCCATATAAACCTTATAATCAATCTACCGGGTACCGATTCTAAACGGTTTTATAGCGCCGAAATATTAAAAACGGCAATTTCTTATCATTGTTTCGAAATGGATGAAGAGTAATTTTTTTTTTACAGCTTCACATATGATTCATAATCGTTACCCAGTCGATGAAGCAGGGTTTTCATTGTATTAACATTAAGGGGCTGCCCACTACAAATGCATTGCATTGTGTTAATGTTAGAAAAATAGACGTAAGGAGTATACAGAGAGTAGCGTTTATGGATTTTGGATTTGAATTTCTCTACATTATAGGTATCAGGGAAGACCTCTGCAGGGTGTTTATTTACAAACGACGAGTCCGACCTATGAAGGTGTCCCTACCCAGCAACAAAAAAAAAAAAAATTGCAAAAGAAGAGAAAAAGAAGCAGTGATTTTGATTCCAGTGTTGTGAAAATTTGGTTCGGAACCAATGATTTTTACATATGGGTGTCATAGGATGGAAGTTTTCTTGTATGATCATTTTTCATTGCTTTTAAAGCCTTTCTTATGGTTTAGTGAATAATGAGATCTTTTGATGTTCCCAAACAAATTTTGAATTTGAAATTTATATTTTAAAAGGACATCAGTAAACATTTTCACAATCTTCCTTCGACCTGAGAATTTAACTAGCACATACGTTGTTGTTTCCCATATAAAGTTTGAATTATACTGTTGGTTCAATTATAACGGGACATTCAATATTCGGGCCTTTTTATTTAATTTATTCGAATTTCTTGCAATTTTTACTACAATAATTTTTTGCTCTTCGTAGCAATAATAACTACGATTTTAAGAATTTAAAATTCGCAAATTGTACGTTACAGATTGAAACAAATCGCTTTAACTAAAACCATAGTTATTCACTGCCCGACAACCGATTAGCACACTCTCTAACCTATCAGTTTAAAGGCAAATAACTCCCTACTCTGAATATGTTTCATACTCATTATTTTTTTTTTTTATTCTTCATCATTTTCACTCATTCTAAGAATAACTGTGAGCTCTGGAAGTGTACCGTTATTTTGGTATGCTTTTTTCTTTGAAGTGTGACAAAAATGCATGCATTTTTTTTGGGACAGCCGATTAGCACATTTTCGCTTTCGTGTCAGTTTTTGCTTGTAAGCTGTCTTGTTTGGGTGTTTAAGTTTATTGTTTATTTATTGGGACCAATTATCAATCAAATAAAGTAATAATGGGAAAAGGAAAACCGTTGGATGAGTCTGAAAAAGGCAAAATAAAGGCTTACAGCGCACTCCCTGTAAGCCACTCGATTCTTTAAATATCGAAAAATATTAAACGCAGCCGTAAAGTTATTACCTCATATTTAAACAATGAGGATACCTATGGGAAAAACATGAAAGGTCGGCCCTCATCAGTAATAACAGCAGCTGACAAGCGAATCATATTAAGGCACGCATCTAATTCTCATGACTCAGCCGCCAAAATAAACGAAAAAACTGGTGTGAAAGCGTGCGTTCGGACTGTGCAAAGAGTTATTTCGAATGCTAAACATATAATGCGTCTAAAATTACAAAAAAAAAACACCTTTAAACCAACTTCGAAAGATGCAACGTCTCGATTTCTGTCGATCGAATATGACCTGGACTAAGGAGTGGGAGCGTGTAGTCTTTTCGGATGAAAAAAAAATTCAATTTGGAGGGTCCTGATGGCTATGCCTACTACTTCCATGATCTCAGAAAGGAAGAACATACTTTAGATCGATTGCACAGCCGTGCGGGTGGTGTCATGGTGTGGGGAGCTATTACTTACTTTGGCGCTATAGAACTGCAGTTTCTAACCAGCCGTATGAATGCCATTGCGTACAAAGGTGTACTGAATACGGCTTTTCCTGCAATCAAGGATATTTTTGGACCCTTGCAATGGAAGTTCCAGCAGGACAACGCACCTATCCACACAGCCAGGATTGTAAAGTCCTGGATTGAGGGTCAAAACGTAGAATTGCTAACTTGGCCACCATACTCGCCCGACCTAAACATTATAGAAAATGTTTGGGAATGGCTGGCACGGAAGGTGTACGAGTCGGGCAGGCAATATTCAACTGAAGCAGAACTCATTGAAGGAATAAAAAGGTCCTGGCAGGCTATTTCACTCAATTATTTAAAAAAATTATATGACTCCTTACCCAAGCGGATGTACGAAGTCATACTTAACCGTGGAGGCTCAATACATTATTATTTTTTTACAAATAAGATCTAAAATATTGAAATTAATATTAAAAATAATTTGAATGAAGTTTGAACCCATTTTCTTTTGCTATTTTAAGTTTTCAAGTGACTGTGCTAATCAAAAGTCGCAAAAATAAAAGTGAATTTTGTATGTTAAGTTTGTTTAAATTAATTTGAAATGTTATTAATAAATTTAATATCCTATCTACAATTTACTTTCGTGTGAAATTTTATATTCTTTTAATTGGAAAAAAATTCATCTTAAAAACTTTATTCGTTTTCCTGATATTAAGCTCCTAAGACGGGGAGCATAGGGTGTGCTAATCGGTTGTCGGGCAGTGTAAGTGTAAATTTTTATAGAAATACCTATGATTAATGTTTAACTTTGGTTGTTTTAAAAATAAGTTACTCCTCATACATTTGAAATGTGTTAAATTTCATTAAAAATTACATTTTTGAAAGTTGTAAAAAATAACTGCCTTAGAAGAGGAAAATCAGAACCAAACGATACTTTGGAATCAATGAAAAATTAATTGCTTTAGAATCACTTCCATTTATTTTTGCTGGATATAATGTGCTGCACAATCGCCTCCAAACGGATGAATTATACTGGACAAGCCACTATTCCGGACAAAAACCCGGGATCGAGGGATAAGAAATTATAAAGTTTTCTATAAATAACTTATTTATTCTTTCAGCTTAAGGTCCAGTAATAATAAAAAGCCCTGCATTCAAATAAAATTAAACAAAAATTCTTAAAAATGTTAAATAGTTTTTCTAATTGAGTGTAAGAAGGAATCTTAAAACTAGGGCCACGACTGTGGTAATCTGAATGGTAATCTGAAAGAATGGCCGAAAAAAACCCTAAGATTTTCGAAAAATGCATTAATTTACAAGTTGCCACTTGTAGTGTCGCATGATTAAGTTGATTTTTGTTTTTTTTTTCAATGCAGCCAAACATTGCACATGTGCTAGTTGCTTTAATACAGTCGGTAGTGTTTTTGTAAAATGCATAATTTTTATAAATTATGTTCAGGTGTTAATAATGATCTTCGTACTCTATGGTATGGAGGATTATAAGAGGGCGTTGTGCCACAAATAGATCCAACCTGGTCTCTGTTAATCTTTAAAATCCGAGACTTTTTAGGAAGAAGAAAAGGCAGCTAAAACAATGGGCCACCAACATGCGCAAGAAGGAATATGGATAATGTTGGTGCGATCACAAAGGTCCTATGGAGTGACCCGTATGTGGGCAGGAAACTGGGGTACAGGAAACTGGCTAACTGGGATGGGAATTCTTACAGGTCACTCGAAACTACTATCATATTTTTCGAAATTGGGAAGGAGTGTGTAGGGTCTGTGGGGAGGACAAGGAGATGCTGGAGATGCTTTGTTTTTGGCCAGATTTCCTAAGAAGATGAATTTCATTTAAAAATCGAGATAAAACTGCAATTTTGAACCCGACCACCTCAGATATCGATGAAATTTTGTTTATAGCTAAATTTGATCAATACAAACAAACTCTCATTTTTAGAAATGACTGTTTTGCGATTTTTTTGCGTGGCACAGTGGGAAAGTTTTCGAAAAAACGCGAAAATAGTCGAAAAGAGCTCAGAATCGGCTGAACCGATTTACATGATCTTGGTATCATTAAAAAGTTATTTTAACAGGCTTTATGACACGTTAAAAAAAATATATAACAAAAAGAAAATTTTAACTAACGAAAAATCCAAAAAGATCAAGGGTTTTTTTTAGAAAGGTTTATCCTTCACCTATACCATATCAAAAAATAAAAATGGGTTCTTTTTTAGTTTTTTTTTATAAAATTTATTAAGTAGTGTCACTTCTAGTAATTGCCCTTATATTTTATGTTTACGTCTGCTCATTTTTAAAAGATTGATATCTGCAAACTTCGTTTTATTCCTTTGGATATCTTTACTTTTTTTGATACAATCGTGAGATATATCATCCCCAAAACGATCTTTAATTTCTGCGTGACTCATATTGATTGGTAAGAGAGATAAAAGTTTTTGCTGTTTCAAAAGATTTGAGCTGTTTTAACGTGTCATAAAGCCTGTTAAAATATCTTTTTAATGATACCAAGATCATGTAAATCGGTTCAGCCGATTCTGAGTTATTGTAGTTAAAATGGAGCTCTTTTCGACTATTTTCGCGTTTTTTCGAAAAATCGCAAAAAAGTAATTTCTAAAAATGAGAGTTTGTTTGTATTGATCAAATTTAGCTATGAGCAAAATTTCATCGATATCTGAGGGGGTCGGGTTCAATGCATCTCGATTTTTACATGAAATTCATCAGAAGTAGCATTGGCACGGGGACTTTATACCTTCATTGGGGGTGCTTTGGAATAACTGAAGGGATACCTGAGGGATACCTGAGGGATACCTGAGGGATACTGAATTCTTCAGGTTTATTATGGTGTAGTTTTTTTGCCGTTTCTGTAGCATAGAAGTATGCCTTCCATTTTTGTTTGATCATAAAGGACGAATGGCCCTTCTTCTTTTTCACCTAATCTTATAGTGATCTTGAATTTAATCTTATAAAGTCTTCAATAAATATATGCAATTTATATGCTTAACGAGCTAATGATTTAATTGCCACTGTCTCAATTTTATAAAAAAAAATACAAGAATTAAAACAACAATTTAACGCATATGTAAACAAGTGTGCTGATTTAAACAACAACAAAATCCACTTGCTGAAACAAGTTTAATTTCAAATTATAATACAAATATCACACTGCAGATGAACAAATTGTGATCGTCATGTAAATGCTAATAAAGTACCAAATCGAAGAGCAAGTATTGGGTTTTCTTACTCTACTGTTAGTTATGCAGCTACTGCTAAATGTAAGACTCATCTTCCTAATAGTCATTGTACTAAGGTTAGCCTGCTGTTGTTGTTGTTGTTGCTGCCGCCGGTTGCTAGTGAGCCGGTTAATCGCAATGTGAATGCGAATTATGTGAAAATACTAAGACCAAGTTTTTTTATGGAGTTTCCACAAGACGTACGTCGCTAGACAAATGAGTGACTGCATGTATTTTGTTGTTGTGTTTTCATTCGTCTAAAGCAAAACATCATATGGAAACACCAGATTTTTCTTTTCTCAAAATTCTCAAAAATCTGACAATTCCCTGTAGGGAATCGGAAATCGAAGAGCAAGTATTGGGTTTTCTTACTCTACTGTTAGTTATGCAGCTACTGCTAAATGTAAGACTCATCTTCCTAATAGTCATTGTACTAAGGTTAGCCTGCTGTTGTTGTTGTTGTTGCTGCCGCCGGTTGCTAGTGAGCCGGTTAATCGCAATGTGAATGCGAATTATGTGAAAATACTAAGACCAAGTTTTTTTATGGAGTTTCCACAAGACGTACGTCGCTAGACAAATGAGTGACTGCATGTATTTTGTTGTTGTGTTTTCATTCGTCTAAAGCAAAACATCATATGGAAACACCAGATTTTTCTTTTCTCAAAATTC
The DNA here is from genome assembly GCA_949748255.1 of Eustalomyia histrio. Lineage (NCBI taxonomy): Eukaryota > Metazoa > Arthropoda > Insecta > Diptera > Anthomyiidae > Eustalomyia > Eustalomyia histrio. The sequence continues at coordinate 138,109,803 of OX456524.1, read as the reverse complement.
TCAAAAATCTGACAATTCCCTGTAGGAAGTGGGGTCAAGTGTCTACAAGTCATCACTTTGTCGATTATTTTGGGTGACTTTTTGTTGACATGTCAACAAAGCGTCTATACTTTTTACATTCGTTTTTATGCAGCTGCAAAGCAGTGCTTGTTCTTAATGTGCATAGCTGCATGCAAAATTAAAGTTTTTAATAAAATTATAAAGAAACATAAATTTAAAAGTTTGAACAAAATAAATAACAGCAGAGAGCTTTGACTGGGGTATAAATAGTCAGTAGTACTGGTGACAAATTCAATAGTACAGTTTCACTATCGACATTTCGTTCAGGGGTACTATTGAAACTCTGGTTCCAATGTCTACACCTAGTCAATAGTTGTGTAGATTCGCAATGACACGCACTTGTTAAATGTCTACAGCAGAGAGCGTTGGCTAATTCGTCAATATTGAATCGGTACAGTTTCACTATCGACATTTCCTACAGGGTTCTGTTAATTTCCCCCAAAAAATTGATATCCCAGTAAATAATTCAAAGTGAATTAAAGTTAAGTCAAAAGAAAAGTGTAAGTGTTATTTTTGGAGTTGACAATAACAAAGAATTGGATGAGCTTTTTAACTACAATTAAGCCAAGTAGTACGGAAAAAAATAATCATATAAATTACTTCAAGTTGTTTAAAAAGAATGCATTTCTGCTGAATTCTACAATGAGCTATTTAAATCCTCTCTGTGGCCAAATAATGTTGAAATCCAATCGGTTTTTTCAATGATGTCTTTCTCCCATCAAATAGAGCTTTTAGTAATTTGTTTTCAAACTAATCTGAATTTTAAAATTGTTCAGAATCTTTGTGCTATTTTAAGTGTATGCCCTATTTTTGGACATCCGTCGGTATCTTTAATTCCGATCCATTTTTTAATCTATGTAACATTTTAAGGCAATTCAATTTTGTAGGTGTAAGTTTAAATTAGAAATAACATTTCGTTCAATATCCTTTTTTGAAAAGGTAGAATTTTTTTTTTTTTGCTAATTTTAGCAATTCGGTTTTAAAAAATTTGTTAAATGATTTCTGAAATTAGCAACAATAATTTGTAAATATTTTGTAAATATTCTGTAATTTGTAAAATGTAAATAGCAAAAAGATTTGCAAAATAATAATTTTTTTATTAAAAATCAGTACAAAAATAGTAAAGTGGGATTGAAAACAATTTACAAATTTTTCTAATAACTTTTTTTTTTCAGAGTTTAAAAAGAAAAATATTCCACTTCAAATTTAAAGTGTTTATATTTAATATAGCAACAGCTTTCGTTTTTTTTGTTTTTCTTAAATTACCCACTTCAAATTTGCGACCCTGACAGGTTGATTGCAATGAGCAAAAGAGGTGTCAAAAAAAAAAAATGATTTATTGCTGATAAAATATTTCCCCGTTTAATTGATATATGGCTCAAGTCCCATTTTCAATGATAAAGTGTGACCATTGATAGATAGCATGATACAAAAAAAGAATGACGGAAAAATAAAAAATACCATTGCACTCACAGGTGGTATGAATACATAAATTACAAAAAAAAAAAATCAAATAGAAAGTGTATCATGTTAAAACAACTTATTAGTACTTTTAAATAAAACTGTTAAAAAATAAAATGCATTTAAGAGTTTTTTTTTTTGCTGCAAGTTATGTTTTTAGACCACCTGTGCTTAGAGCCTTACTGTATCGTTTGTAAAATGGCTCTTCAATGTGAAGAAATAATTAGTTTCTTTAAGAAGATTTACTACTATGTACATACTCAATACTCAAAGAAGTTGACCATAACGGCCATCTGAGGATCCTTAACGAGGTCAGTTCCATAAAGAACATGACACTATGTAGTCATCAAATAAATCCAGTAATTGAACCAGGAAGAGAATACAAAGTTCAAATTCCAACAAGAGAGGACTGAGAACTTGATCCCCCATGGTTGAAGTAAGATGCACAGAAGTGGTATACTGGCGGATCCAAAACTTCTAGCGGAGTTGGATCCGGTGTATACGGACCTAGGTTCAGAATTCAGATACCTCCGGACAAAGATTCAATTATATTTACTATATTTATAGCAACGACCGATCTTCTTGAAAGGAATCTTGTAAGAACAAAGATAAACTTAATGTCGGACAGCCAGGATGTAATAAAGGCTCTGAAAAACCCCCTCTATCATCATAGATCGGTGCTAGGGTGCCATAAGGCCCTCAACGAACTGGCGACCAATAATAATGTAACACTTATTTGGGTACCCGGTCACAGTGGGCATGAAGACAATGAAAAAGCTGGTGAACAAGCGAGACTAGGTGCGGAACTGCCATTTATAGGCCCGTGTCCTCGGATCTGATCAAGACGAAATCCATTGAATATTGGAACAAACAGAAAACACTGAAACATTCAAAGAAATTCTTATCATATAATGAAAAGAGGAGCAGAGAAGTCATTCAGATGAACAGACCAAGTCTAAGACCCCTATGTGGAGCACTCACAGGACATTATCCATGTAATTACATCCCAAGCAAAATGGGACATGATCGAGATACGACATGCAGATTTATCACATTTGGCAGACCTGGTGGAGTAACAATACAAGAAACTGAAAGTGAAGAACATTGTACTGCTACTCAAGGCTGCACTGGAGAACAACTGAGGAAATTACTAGAGGGTGCACAATAGATCTACTTGGTCGCGTTGCTGTAGATACAGATTACTCAACCCAACTACATCGTAGATTGTATTCAATCCCAAAATATAATTTTTGTATTTTGTTTGTTTTTTGTTTTATTTGCAAAAATAACTGATTTTAGTGCATATAAATATTTTTCAAATTTCAAGTGCATATTGTTCTGTTTTTTAAGTACATGATATTCTAGTCAATACACTTTAACAATCGTTTAAAGAAATTTGTTTTATAAAAACATAAATACTTTCAAAGATTAAAAAAAAGTAATAAAATATGTACTGCAATAATTATAACATCAAAAATAGAAGAAAAAAAACTAAGTTCATAAATAAGTAAGAGAATTTTTATGGTAATTGGCTGTTATTAAAGCGGCTTTTGATAATAAAACAAAATCATAAACAATAATGAGAATTTTATCAATGAAATACTTATTTTTTTTTTAACTTTAAACTACACTTAAAAAAGTTTGTAAGTTAAAATAATTGAAAATATCATTTAAAAGAAACGATATTTCATTTAAAAACCGGTCTACTTAATTTTCATTTAAATTAAATGCCATTTGTTATTTATTTTTAAATGTTGATTAATCAACTGATATAATCAGTTAAAAAAATGTCAAAATTTTACCTACCAATCCTTAAAAAATAAATGTTTTTTTCATTTATTTGAAATTATTTCCGTTTTTGTATTTTTTGTTTTTTTTTTTAATATACTCGTACAATACAAAATGTGTGTATGCATATGAAGCTATAAACAACCAACATACCAAATGACTTGAGAAAAATATTATTATAAGCTTAAAAACACAAGCCTTAAGCTTGAAAAAGACTTGAGAATATATTGAAAAACGCTATCGTAACAATTGTAGAAAAATCAAAACGGAACCCTCGTGAAAATATTATGTGTGTATGATTACTATAAGCTTATTCTTGCAATTGTAGAATAAGCTTACAAAAATAATATATTATAATAATAGTTGAAAAAGAGAAATCATAATTATTTTCTTTGATTTCATTTATTTTTTATTTTAATGTTAAAAATAAATAACAATAATTCATTTTAACCACAAATAAAAATAATTAAATTTAATATGCAATTGCACGTTCACTATATAAAACTTACAACTAAATGTACACGCAAAACACGTTTGACAAATTTAAAGAAAAAGTAATGGCACTTGTTGTATGCATTATAAGCGTAGAACAAAGACAACAAGACTAGAATGTTTTTAAAAATATTTCTATTTCAATCGTCATATTGCATTGTTCAATATGTGTATGCTGTTCATAAGAATACTTTAGAAAAAGCTATGTATAATAATCTTTTCTCAAGCATTGTTAAATACTGCTTCTGAATTTAAATTTTATAAACATTATAATCAGCGAAGTTAAGAAAATCTTAAGACAAATTATTAATATAAGCTTATTCTCAAGTTGTATTGCAGTTTGATTGCTATATGGTATATTGGGCACTTTTTGTGTGAATGGATTTGTGTATGTATGTGTGTTTATGAAGTTCTTGTAATTTGTATTGAAAAATTTTGTATATATACAACCAATTTAAATAAAAAAAACAAATTGAAATTTTTTGAATATTTTTTTTTTGAAACAGACAGCAAACAAAATTTAAGTTTGTAATAACTCTTACGGACACAAATAAACCACAAGTTTGCGTTTTGTGGGTAAATTTTTATTAAATTTCAAACAAATGAAAAAAATAAATGAAACTGGAAAATAATGGTAAATGATAGTAAATTATTTCGAATAAATGTATAAAAAAGTTAATATAGATATTTCTTTGAAAAATAAATGTATGTTCCTTTATTTTTAAATGGAACGGAAAACTTTTTTATTAAACTATAAACAGTTAACTACATAATATTCTGAGTGTATACACTCGAAAATAAATAAAATTTCTAGAACATTTTCTTAGGCAGATTTTTAAGAAATTTAACAGTTGTTAAGGGTTTTATTATTATTTTAATTAAATTTTAATAAACATTAAATATTTTTTTCAATAGTTATATAAAATTATAATAAAAAATAATTCTAAAACCCGAAACTCAAAATATCTTAACATTATTAAAAATGTTATTAACATTTTTCCTTGCCAGACAAGTGGATTTGCCCTCAAATTGATTTAGTGATTTCACGAAATATTGGGGATTTTAAAATCTATTTTTTAAGAATTTTTCGGTATTAAAAATTTTTTATATATAGTGAAGTTTTTAATATTTATATGCACATATGAAAATGTATTTTTATTCTGGTTCGAGATCAGAGAATTTTTTTTTTAAAAGAAAATAATTTTCTTATTTAGTTATCATGAAAAATACACTGAAAAAAGTTATTTAAACATTAGCCGAATGGAATACATTTTCTAGTCAGCTACGACCTTTTTCAACATTCTTCGTGCCCTTGAAAGTACTAATTTTAAATATCTCTATTTAACTAACATCTAGTTGAATTTTTATTAAGTTTAGATTAATTTTTTTTTACTATTTTTGTGTTTTTTACATTCTCCTTTTATTGCCGTATGTTAAAATTAGCTATTAGCTAATATTAAAGACATGTGTTGAAATTGTTTTTACATATTGTATGTTCAAACAATTTTTTTCACTGTAGCAAGTAGTATTTAACAGTGAAGATTTTATTTAATAGTTGATCTTATAGTTATTTATTTGTATGAAAATGAATCTTTATTCTGGTTCGAGATGAGAGAAAACATTTTTTTTTATATGAAAAAATTTTTCTTATTTTTTATTTAGTAATCATGAAGAATACACAGAAAAAGTTTTAATTCGGCTAGAATGGCATGCATTTTCTAGTCAGCTACAACCTTCATTAACATTCTTCGTGCCAGAATTAAAAATAAATTTTTAAGTTTTTATACATATTTTTTTAATATCACTAATTTTGAATTAAAATATTGTAAATTTTGATCAGATTTTAGATTTTTCTCCCTTAAAGCGCTTTTTCACTTGTTAACACTTTTTTTTCTCTAAATTTTATATAATATTTTTTAAAGTGTTATTTTTTATATTTTTTTCATTTTTTGTTGCTTTTTACCAATACAATTTTTTTTTTTGTCATTTTTGATTTCTCTTGTTATAAATAATAATTTTAGAGTGTTGCAAAATAAGTTGCTAATTTTTTTTGTTTAAATTGCATCAAAATTAAGTTGAGAATTTTTTTGGGGATTTAAACTTGCAAAATGGGAATATGAGCTAAAACTTTTTTGGCAGCACTGGTGCCGCTTAAAGCACGTGATCGATCCTGGTACACTTAACATTATTTTATTTACGACATTTTGACAATCTGTCTGTAATAATGTAGACAGAAATAATTTTATTGCACTTTTTGTCATTCAACGTGTTTATTTGCTGTTTTTTTAAT
>OX456524.1:137898712-138098712 GCA_949748255.1 Eustalomyia histrio | reverse complement strand
AATATTTTCACCAGTGTCAATATGGTGACTATTTTAGTTGTTATCATAGCTGGTGCCATTAATGGTAAGTTGGAGAAATTGTATAAAAACATAAATAATATACTTAATTAGTTTTTCCATATCTTAGCTAACCCTTCCAATTGGTCTATACCACGAGAAGATGTGCCGGCTGGTTTTGGTACTGGTGGTTTTATGCCATTTGGTTTTGCTGGTGTTATGGCTGGGGCAGCCAAGTGTTTCTTTGGTTTTGTGGGTTTCGATTGCATAGCTACCACCGGCGAAGAGGCCATTAATCCCAAGCGCAATATACCTTTAGCCATTGTTATTTCTTTATTCATTATTTTTCTATCCTATTTTGGTGTTTCCACTGTTTTAACAATGATGCTTCCCTACTATGAACAAGATCGTGATGCTCCATTCCCAGCTGCTTTTCAAGCTATTGATTGGATTGCTATTAAATGGATTGTTACTGTTGGTGCTATTTTTGCTTTATTTACCAGTTTATTGGGTGCTATGTTCCCTTTGCCTCGTATTTTATATGCCATGGGCAATGATGGCATTATATTTAAAAAATTATCCAAAGTCAATAATTATACAAAGACACCATTGATAGCGACAGTTGTATCGGGTTTATTTGCAGGTAAGATTTGTCAAAAATGTTAAAGTATTTTTTTTTTTTGAAAGCTATTCTTAAGGTACAGAATTAGGGGGTTATATTTATTTTCTGGGGAAATTGTTTTTTTTTTTTTTTACAAACCGACACTAAGTCGGCGCTGAATAACATGGTGACGTACAACGACGACGAAAATAACGACACACGACTGCGACTGCAAAAACTGTTATTATGTTTTATAGAGAGTACAGATTCTTTGCTCTCCAATGTATCTTTCGCTTAACAGTGTTGTCAGTTTTTTTTAAAAGCCTTATCACCAAATATCGTTTTTGATCCCCAAAAATACCCAAATTGTTATTTTCTGGTCGCCAAAAATCCCCAAAATAACTATATAATACATATTTTTTAAATGAATTTAAAATAAATAATTTACATTTAAATTTATTTTATTTGTACTTTTCAAAAGAACACATTATTTTAATCCAATACGGGCCAGGACATTTTATACGAATCTCATGCTAAGTTTTAGCGAAGGAGGTTGATGGGACCCAAATCCAAATCTGGTGAAAAATAATTTTTTTTAATTGTGGCGAGTTAAACAAATTTTAAGCCATGCCTCCACAATGTGGAAATACAATCGGATCCACACATATTCGCGTGTGTTCATGGCATTTGGTCGAACTAAAAATTTTACGGAATTCGCCTGATGCCATACGGTATCACTGGATGTGGATTACTATGTACCAAAGTTTATCATTTAAATAATTTCAAAATCAAAAACCTCTGATCCATTACCTATAGACATTTTTTTCGACATAGTATATATATACTTTTTTTAAGTTTCACCATTGCAGTAGACGAATAGAAATTTTGACAATAAATTAAATAATTTGTAAAGTAGGTATTAAATCTGAGAAGAGCTTCGAAGCAGCAGCATTTTGATAAAAAAAAACACACTTTGAGCCAAAATAAATTTAAATATGTACTCAGATAAATTTGCCAGTTACAAATTTGTCTAACTTAAAATTATTCACTGCTATAGAGTTGTTGGGTATTGAGTACTCAATCCTTAAAAGAATCCACTCAATATCTTCAGAGTTGTATACAAGCGTAATTTGGTATGAAAAAATTGTGAAAATATTAGACTGTTTTTGACATGACTGTAATAAGTATTGGGTAGTATCGAGTCAATACTTAGAAGTATTGAGTAGTATCGAGTATTCAAAAGTAGACATATTTTAGAACTTTATACTGTTACCATCAATTATAAAATACTAGCAGAGTTGAAAAAATAAAAATTAAAATTAAAAGAGAAGAAAATATTTTTAAAATTTTATTCCCAAAAATCTAATTAAATTTTGTTGTCATCCGAGGATTATCCCCAAACGGAAATATTTTCCCCATTCACAAAATAAAATCCCGAAAAATCGCTTACTAACAACACAGATTTTTTTATTTTGTGTTTGCATTTAAAATTTACAAAATATTTAGAAAAAAATAAAAATATTTTAATAAAATTTAAGAGTCCAACATATTACGTTGTAAATACGCTATTACACTAAGAGTATATAAGAGAGAGAGAGAGAGACGGAAAAATCTATGATAACTTTACTCGTCATATGTTTCTTGTTTACAAAAAATTTTTTTAAACCGGCATTTGTAAAAATAAGAAACAAAAGATAAGAGTGTAAGAAAAAAAGTTGTAAAAATAAAATAAATTCTATCTCACAATTGCATCGCTCGACGTATTTTATGTGTCACTTTGTTATTCTGTTTCTGCACTTGCATTGAAAGTTCACTTCATCCCAATGTTTTAAGAAATTAAGAACTTAAATTGAGTAACTAATCTACAAAGAAAACAAAATGTCTTAAATTTCTCCATTTAAAAATAAATTAAGAATGTAATTGATTCAATTAAAAAAAAATGTTCATTATTTAAACTTTAAATATGCACTGATAGAATTTTGTGTGTAGTATCAATGAATTTGTTTAATGTTTGGCAGCCAATTTTAGGCCCGTTTACATTATTCAACAAAGTATCAATGAATTTATTTATATATTTATTTAATGCAGTTTTTCATTGCAATGTTGCCAAAGAACGATTTTATTGAATTAACATGAAACGTTCATTGTATTTATAAAATGTTTTCATTAAATGAAAAAATAAGGAAAATATTAGATTTTTCTTGTAATTTTATTTGTTTTATTTATTTTTTATTTTAATAAATAAATTAAAACATACTTTTAGAAAAGACGTAATGAAAAATCCATTATTACAATTCATTAAATCAATGAAAATTCATTAAATGAATAAAAATTCATTAAATTAATGAAAATTCATTAAATTAATTAAAATTCATTAAATGATTGAAAATTCATTAAATTAATGAAAATTCATTAAATCAATGAAAATTCATTAAATGAATGAAAAATCATTAAATTAATGAAAATTCATTAAATTTATAAAAATTCATTAAATTAATGAAAATCATCAAATTAATGAAAATTCATTAAATTAATGAAAATTCATTAAATCAATGAAAATTCATTAAATTGATGAAAATTCTTTAAATTAATGAAAATTCATTAAATGAATGAAAATTCATTAAATGAATGAAAATTCATTTACTGAAAATATTTCATTAAATCAATGAAAGCAATTTAATAAAATCTTTTGATTAAAAGTACGAAAGAAAATTCCAACAGTGCACACAGCAAATTATCTTCCTAATATTCATGAATTGTAACATAAAATTAATTAAATTTTTTTAATTTTCTTTAAATGTTAATGGCCCACTCAATGGATTGGGCCATTAAATATCAAATAATGTTATTAATTTTTTTATTTTTGTTTTTTTTCCCAGCTATAATGGCTTTAATTTTCGATTTGGATCACTTAATCGATATGATGTCAATTGGTACTCTATTGGCATACAGTATTGTGGCAATTTGTGTTTTAGTATTACGCTATCAAGATGAAGATATGGAAAAAAATGTTACCATACGTCTACCCACAGTCATTAAACAATTCTTCAATGGTAATTCATATCGAGTTCCAAATGTTTTAAGTTCAGCCATTACAAAAGTTGGCATCGTACTCTTTTCCATCTGCAGTATAATCTGGTGTACTTTAGACAAGTCCTTTGAATTCGGTTCCAGCGATAGTATTGTGGGTCTAAGTATTATGGGTATCATTTTAATTGTAATTTTAGTTATTATAAGCTTCCAACCAGTGTCCACTGTAGAACTAACATTTAAAGTGCCTTTGGTGCCCTTGGTTCCCTGTTTAAGTGTTTTTTCCAATTTATATTTAATGTTTCAATTGGATTTTAACACTTGGATTAGATTTCTAGTTTGGGTTGCCATAGGTTATATTATCTATTTCGTTTATGGTATTTGGCATTCAACACAGATTTCCAGAAATAAAAATCATGCTGATGCTGCCATTAAAATGCAACATACTAATGAGGCTTTTGAGCCCGATTGGATAGTGGAAAATGGTAAAAAGGAAGTGTTTTTAATGCAGTATAAAAGGATACACAACGGTAAATTTTAGGAACATGTAAAGAGAAAATAGATTAAAGCATTTTTTCAAGCCTACTTTGTGTCTTAAAGCTTACTACACGGTATATAGAGTTAAGTTATATTTACACTCGGAGCAAAAGCTTTATTTTATTTATGAAAAGCTTTATGCATTTTCCATCAATTAAAAATTTCATTAAAGTGATAAAACTTTTAATTAAAAGAACATTATTTAAGCTTTTTATTAGTAAGATAAAGCTTTTACTATCAGTGAAAAGCTTTATAAATTTTCGTTAAAATAAATATTTTATTAAGAAGATCAAAGAAAAGAACATCTTAAAGAAGCTTTTTATAAATATAATGAAGCTTTTATTATTAATGCACACACTAATAATACCTCATCTTTAAAAATACGAAAGAATTTCAAAATAACAAAAGTTTTTGGAAAATAAATGAAAAATGTTTTGACAAAATATTTTGTTCTTTTGACAATAATTTTGTATTTTTATTCAAAAAATTATTATGCGTGCATGTTAATAAATTTTTCTCTCTTTTTACTAATTTTAAAAATTAATTTTAAGTTAATATAAGTCTTTAGTAAATAAATTTTTTTTTTTTTATATTAAGCCTCATTTTCAAAATGTCCAGTAAAATTTGACTTAAACTGTTGGTTAAATATTAACTGGACATTTAATTATCGGGCCCTAAGTATAATAAACCATATTTATATAGTTTATGTGTAAATTTATTTTATTTATGTACGAGTATTAATTTATTCCATATTTTTTTTTTCTATATTTGTTAAATACTTTTCATGACATTTTTCCCTTTTATAACTGTCATAAGAAATTAAATAATTTCTATATTTAAACTGTCATTAATTGTTAAACATTAAAATAATATTATTATGTTTATATTCATAAATGTTGGCCATATTAAAAAAAAAACATATGACAGTAGTTTAAATTAATTAAAAAGAGTCATGTTTTTTTATTTGTTAAACAAGTGTCATTTAACAACAATAACAGGGGAATGATAGCTATCAAACAAAATTTAAAAAATTTTATAAAATTTTTAGATTCGGTGAAATTAAAGGCAACATAAAAGCTTTAATTTTTATGACAATTTTTTCCTAGAAGTTAATTATGTAAATGCATTCTGAGATTGACTTTTATTTAAAAGCTTTTATTTGAACTTTAAATATTTACATTACAGAATTTTATTTAAAAGCTTTCATTTGTACTTTAAATAATTGATTTTTTTTAAAACTAAAAAAAAATAGTTGAAAAAGTATTGAAAAAAGCCAATACCATTTTCTGATATTGTTTTTTTTTTTGTAAATCGCTAAATATGATCAGTTTTATAAAATTCAAAATGGCGTATTCAATCAGGCGGAAGACATTTCAAAAGTAAGATCGGTTAAAATTATTATTAAGTATATAGGAATTTTCGGGAATAGCTGGATACGAATCTTTCATCAAATTTTTAAAACATAAACCGTATCCAATATGTGATCGATTTTTTCTAAAAGTATTCATCTGACAGTTTCAAAATTCAAAATTCTGACATAAAATTATTAATTTTTAAAATCGCGGATATAATACTAATATAAATTCGCTATTTTCAATTTTGAAAATTTTGATGTAAAATTCATATTGTGTTACAAAAATTATTTTTAAGGAAATTGATCACTCTAATAAAACAATCATTATTATCGAAACGCGATTTCAGGCCTTAAAAAGATGATCCTCCATTTTAAATAACACAAAACTTAGATTGGTAATTAGCTACCCGCAAAATATGTATGTCGATAAATATGTTATAACGCAAACGATCAATTTTCCAGAAAAAAAAATTATACGCCATTTTGAATTTTGTATATTCGATATCAGATTCGTATTCTGCAACGCCTGAAATCTTCCTTTAAACTATTGTATATGAGTCCGATCTATTTTAACATCCGCCATATTGAATCCGCCATTTTGAAATTTTAAAAATTTAAAGCCACATTCCTATTCAGCCACGCCAAAAACTAAAATTAACAATTTTATAGCAAATTTCGTAATTACATACGTAGAATACCACGCCATATTGGATCTACTATTTTTAATTCTAGAATTTTTATGCCAAATTCGGGTTCAGCGACATCTATGGAAGCAAGTATCTCTCTTCATCCATCATTACCTTCATATTGCGTCACTTGACTTTTGAGAGTACAGATGCTGCCCTACAATTGATACAATTCTGTATGCAAAGATCATATTTTGACAGCTTGGAGGTCTCCCGTTCACAAAAAATATCTTTTATATATATTTTTTTTAATTCTAATTTACAAAAAAATATTATTTAAGTTAAAATTTTACGAATTTATAATAAAAAAAAATTTAAATAATTTACACAAGAGTTTTTTATTGGAAAATATTGTTTCGACTCAACTTAACTAGGCTAGCATTTTTCAGACTTGAAATCAGTAGAAAGTTTACAAAATTTGTGTTCATTTATTTAAATTTATACACAGAAAAAAAAAAATTAAAATCCAGATGCAATTAAACAAATTCATTTAAAATCTAGTTGATTTTAAGTTTTAACTAAATAATTGATTGAATATTTGATTATAATTTTCAATTAACATTTTGATTAAAATCGATTAAAAAAGCGCCCCGGTAGGCTAGTTGGTAGCGTGCTAGCGGGGGTCGTGGGTTCAATTCCCACCAGAGGCTCTGGTCTGTTTTCGCTACAACGAGCCGAAGGCCTTTGTTGCTAGTGCTCGGTTAGGGTATTAACATATAATTTGTAATTATATGATTAATAAATAAAATAAATAAATACATAAATATATAAATAAATAAATAAAAAAATAAATAAATAAATAAATAAATAAAAAAATAAATAAATAAATAAATAAATAAATAAATAAATATATAAATAAATAAATAAATAAATAAATAAATAAATAAATAAATAAATAAATAAATAAATAAATAAATAAATAAATAAATAAATAAATAAATAAATAAATAAATAAATAAATAAATAAATAAATAAATAAATAAATAAATAAAAAAATAAATCGATTAAAATTTTTAATTAATCCCATTAAAAATTTAATTGAAACTCTTAAAAAATTTTACTTATTTTTTTTTTTAATTTTTGTATTCAATCTTTATTTCAATTATATTTTTAATTTATTTTAATAAAAACTAAGTAGAACTGTATCAATTAAATTTAAATTTTATTATGAACAATTCTTTAATTAAAAGAGTTCACGATATAATGCATAAAAAAGCATTTTAACACATTTTCAAATATTTAAAATGTGTCTTTTTTTAATTCGTTTACCATTAAAAAAAAGCACACTTGTGCTTGGTTTGCACTATGTCATTCCAACCGTAAGGAGGGAGATGTATGCTTTTTTAAAAGTTTTTTTATTTTTTTGTTTCTAAAAGTCAAAAGTATCCTTTCATCTTTAGCCTTTAATTTATGCAAATTTATCAAAATGGCTAATAAGACCAACAATAAAATAATAGAAATAAAAAAAATAAAACATGATGACTGTGTCTACAAAAACCCAACTCTATTTACAAAAGCAAAAGCTGCAAAAATAAAAATACTAAAAAATAATATCAGCTTTTATATACATACTAAAAAAAAAATTAACAAAAGAAAAATAAAATTCAAATGTTGGTACTTGAACAAAAAAAAAAAAAAAAAAGAAAAATAAAACTATGAGATGCATGTCTTGTTCACATATGTGAAAAACTTGAATTATTCACACGTATTCCGTATATATTACTAAATCTATTACAAATACAGTGCGTCCCAGCAATAATGCACAGCGACAATCGAAAACACTTTGCATAACTGTCTGAGTGTATGGAAAAAACTGTTTCATTGAATTAACAATTCAAGTAAAAAAATTGATCACCCGTTGCAAAAAATAATAAGTTTTGATCAAATCTGTTTAGATCTATTTTGATATGATTGAATTCAATTAGATCTAGTGTTAGATCTGATCATATATGCTAACATATGGCCAAATGTGAAAAATGCGATCAATTTTGTATACAGATATGAGCATCTCTCTGGTCATATATGGTGCCATATCTATCCATATTTGATGCCAGATCTAGTACCATGTGGGCAGCTTTTCATGGCTCCAAAATAAAAATGTATATTAACATAACGATGTTTTTTTTTTAAATTTTATATTTTATATTTTTTTTAAATTTTATATTGAATCTGATTAGATATTATATGTCAAGATCAAACTAAATGTTATTATATTGATATTCCACATCTGACTATATATGATCACATCTACTTAGATTTCAAATTTGTAGCCAATTTTAAAATCTAATTAAATTTGGTACAACTAGATCCAATGAGATATGTTTAGATCTAATCTCTTTTACACGGACATATCCAATTTCATATTCTTTAATATATAGCTGAAATTATTTGATCCAAAAAATGGCAAATCAAGTTAGATCCAGCAATATATTTGGGGTTTAAGTAAGATTTTAATTTATCCGAAAAATAGCAGATCGAATTGTATCACATTAGATTCAACAAGTGGATATGGTTTATTACAAAAAAATTAAAAAAAAAAAAAATTAATAAAAATTCTAAAATTTCCAAAAAAAAAACCAATGTCCTCGGCAGAATTTGAATCCGGAGTTGCAGTTGACCGCTTAACTCACTCAGCCACACACTGTATGGCTGACTTTATTAGACTACAATCTTCGTGTAATTTTTTTATATATAATTAAATCTTAGGGATTTATAAATAATTTTGTACACCAAAAAAAGTATGTAATGGTAACTGAAAATTTTGCTGTTATAACGGGAAATTTTGCGAATTTGAGCCCAGCGGTATTTTTTGCTAATCTTCGCAACACATGTCTGCATGACGTGTAGTAGAATGAAATTAGTAGAAAAATTATTAGCCGCTACTAAGTTTTGGTAAACTTTTAAATTTAAAATCGGTTTAAATAGATCTGCTAAAATTAGCAAAACATTTTAATAAATATTAGTAAAATGGAAATAGCAGGAAAGTTAATAAAATTCTGTAAGAAGTTTATTTAAATAAATTAGCTCTAATTAACAAAAATTTTTGAAAAATATTTGTTGATATTACTACAATGAAAGTAGTATGAAAAAATTAGTAAGTGCTACTAAATTTTAGTAAATTGTTGTAAACTGCAATTTAAATAGATCTGCTAAAATCAGCAATAAATTTTACTAAAACTTAGTAAAATGGAAAAAGCAGGAAAGTTAATAACCGCTAACAATTAAAAAAAAAAAAAACATTTTCGAAAAATATTTGTGAACTGTATCTAGAAAATTTTAAAATATGGAAAAAAATTATTCAAAATGCACAAATTAACTCAATTATTTTTAGATACACTTGTTACACTTTAAAGCTGTTAATTTCTTTTACGAAAAAAAAGTTAGAAATTTATTTTTTAGACAAAATTCAAAGGCTTAAAAATAGTAAAAACAAACTAATTTATCATTTTGTTTTAAATTCCTAAGTTTTTTTTTTTTTAATATTTTTAATATTTTTAGTATTTTTTTTTTGATTTTAAGACCAAATTTTTATTGTTTCAAGGGATGACTTTTAGAACTAAAAAAACTTATTATTGATATTTTAAGTAAATGTACTTTTTTTGGACATCAGCATCCCTTTTTTAAGTTAAGGGGTAAGTTTTAATTAGAAATAACATTTCCTTCCACATCCACTTTTTTATAATTAGTATTTTTTTATATATTTTTGCTAATTTTAGCAAATCGGTTTTTAAAAATTTGTAAAATGATTTCTGAAATTAGCCACAAAACTTTTTTAAAATTTTTTGTAAAAATTCTGTTATTTGTAAAATGTAAATAGCAAACAAATTTACTAAATAATAATTTTTCTACTAAAAATCAGTACAAAAATAGTAAAGTGGGATTTAAAACGCTTTTCAAATTGTTATACTATTTTTTTTTTCTGAGTGTATGTATGTTTAGGAATTTCAACAAAATGAGAAAAATTTGCTACATATAATGACTTAATTTATGAGACTAAATTGTTCCTGCTTATATATAATAACGACTTATGTAAAAGTTTAGCTTTCTATATAACCACCAGAGAACTGCAAAATCAACTTTTTTCTTGATTTAATCATACACAAAAATTCTTGTTCACTTTTAATAATTCAACAAAATTCACTGTAGAATAAAATCAGCATCATGTTACTGAACACTGTTAAGTGATTACATTTGCATAAAACATAAACGACAGATGATTCACACTGATTCCAATTACGCGTTCAGTAACATGATGCTGATTTTATTTTTTACAGTGAATTTTGTTGAATTACTAAAAGTGAACAAGAATTTTTGTGTGTGATTAAATCAAGAAAAAAGTTGATTTTGCAGTTCTCTGATAACCACTTATTTGGTAATGAAAGTTTTTGCTGAGACGCCTTAAACCGGTTGTACGTTTAATAAAATTCAGATCAATGTACACTCAAAAAAAAAAAAAAAAAAAGATATGAACTAAAATGTAATAAAAAATTTCCTTCAAAATAGTTTATAAATTGTCCCCAATTTATGTAAAATTTTATTAAAACTTCGAAAAATTTTCTTAAAAAAAATAAAAATTCCTAAGTTTGAGGAAAAACTAAATAGTTTATATACTCAGAAATAGTTCATATTTTTCCAAAGTAATATTTCTTGATTTTAGGAAAAAAACAAGTCAATTAAATAAAAATTTATTGATTTTAAGAAAAAACATCCTAGTTTTGAAAAATTTGCATACTCAAATGTAATAAAATTAAGTTTAGTTCAAAAAAAAAAAAAAAAATTAGGACATAATTTACTCCCATTTAGTTCAAAAAATGTGTCTAACTTAAATCGAGAAAATACTTGAATTTAATGTGTGTTCATTTTTTGTTCGCGAGTAGTAAAATTAAGTAAATTTTAGAAAGCCATTTCTAAATTCAGTTTTTTTAAGTCTAGCACTTTTCAATTTTTAAAAATTAATTTCTAAAGGAAAAAGTTATACATTTTTTCCTATTAAAAATAAAAATTTATTTAGTTTTAGAAACTGATGAACTATTCCTAAGGAAAATTTTTATGCAACTTAGTTCAGATAAATTTTAAATATTTTAATAAAATATTCCCTTTTTCAAGTAAAAGTTTTCTAATTTTTAAAAAATAATAAAATTTGGTATAGGATTTTTTTTTGTTGCAAAACGTTTAAATTATTTTTAATATTCCAAAAAAAAAAAAAAAAAAAAACAATAAATTTAAAACAAACTAGTTTTTCTAATTTCCCAGAAAAAATATTATTAAAGGAAACAAATTAAAGTAACCATTTAAAAAAATCATGGTGCATGTTTGTAATTTTTGGTGCGTGATTCAAAAATGGCTCACATGCCCATCTCTAATCCTAACAGTCTTTAACATTGAACTTAAAGTAGCGTAAAATATTTTTTTTTTAATTTTAAAATTTGCGCTTTTATGTA
The DNA here is from genome assembly GCA_949748255.1 of Eustalomyia histrio. NCBI lineage: Eukaryota > Metazoa > Arthropoda > Insecta > Diptera > Anthomyiidae > Eustalomyia > Eustalomyia histrio. Next base: position 138,087,066 of record OX456524.1, on the reverse strand, counting down.
ATAATTTTGTTTGCTGACTGCAATACAAAATATTGCAAGCACATTTTATAATTAACGTTGCGCCTATTAAACTTTATATTTATCAAACTATTTTTTTTTTTTTCACTTAATAATAAAAAAGTTTAAATTTGTATATGTCAAATAAAGTTTAAGCTAAAAATTCCATAAAATAAACATATGACATTTCTCACTTTTCCAATAATAAGAAGAAATGTAATTGTAATATTTTGTATTTTTGCAACAATTTCCTTAAAAAAGTTAATTTAAGAAGATAAAGGACCCCCCAAGTGTTCCTTAGCCATAGATGCCGTGTGTCACTTAGGGCGTTCCTTTTTGTAGTTCTCTCAAGCAGAACCTTTAATAAACTACCAAAAGGATCTGACTTTGTCACAATTTATTACGTTTAGGGATATCCTGCAGTACATTTTTTTTAATTTGTTTACCTTTTTGCTATTGAAATTTAATTTATATTTTAAATACATGAATTTAGTATAATACAATTTAATTTTAAGACAAAAATGTATAGCAAAAAGCTTGTCCTCCGAAAGTAGGAAAATACTTACTCAATGAGTGTAAAGTACTTTAAAATATATAACCTTTGCCATAGAAGCAGCATAAGGATAATTTTCACTTAAAAGAAGTGCTATTTAACTTTATGTTAGAAAATATGTTCTAATTTTTAGGGAATTAAGTCCTAGTTTTTAGTAAAAAAAAATTATCTAAAGAACTTAAATAAAATAAAGGAAATATTTCCTAAAATTTTAAATGATGTATGAACTAATTAGGAGGAAATTTTACTGTTTTCTAATAAAAAATTTAATTCTCATTAGTAAAATTTTTCTATAATTTAGAAATTTTGACCAAATTTTAAGTAAAATTTGTTTCTTAATTTCAAGGAAAATTTTATTAAATATTGGTAAATAGTATCTTTGGCGCCGTTTTCATTTCAATTTTTCCTCTAAATAAGTTAATTTTTCTAAATTCTAGTTCATTTTTTTTGAGTGAAGTACTTGGACTTATAGAAAAACTGTGATTAGGTTAATATGTATTTTATTAAAAGATATGAGATTTTGACAAATAACTCAAATAGAAATAAACACTTTAAAATTGTTTATCTCAGTAAATTTGTATTATTCTGAATGATAATTTGAAATATGTATTTTTAATGTTTTATATTTATTTTTATTAACGTTTGCATATTTTCCAGCAATTATATTGCAATTCAGGCAAAAATGAGATTTTAAACAACTCATTTTTATATACGTATGGTATTATTGGTGTTATTGTTAATGGATGATGGTATAAATGGAGCACAAAAAGGATCATACACGTATGTATAGGTATGAAGAATATAATACAAAAAAAAAAACACTGAAGCACACACACACATACAAATTGCTTTATGGTTTATAATCAAGTATATTTGCCATGCTTTTAATGTAATGAGTTATAAGTATTAACAGGCTTTAGAATGTTGGGGGGGGGGGGGGGGGGGGGGTACCCAAATGACTATCGGGACTGCAGTCATCATTAGCAACATTATTGGTTGGTATTATTATCAATTTAATTTCATATACAAACAATTATCTTTAAAGTTTTAAGACATTTTCGATGCACTTTTGAACATGAGAACATATTCTGTTTATTTGTTTGTTTTAATATTGAAATTGTTACTTATACTTCTCTACTTGTAGTTGGAGAAAATATGAAAAGGAGATTGTAAATATTTATCTAATTTAAAATATTATATATTTTTGGTAGATGTTACAAAGTAATTAATTTAATTTAATAAATGCGTAAGGAATTATAAGTATATTTTTTTTGAGTAAAATTGCTTTTTGCTTAAATTATATTAAAGGAAAACAAATTAAAAAAAAAAATGTACTGCAGGATATTGTGAAACGTAATAAATTGTGACAAAGTCAGATCCTTTTCATAGTTATTCAACGGTTTTGCTTGAGAGAACTACAAAAAGGAACGCCCTAAGTGACATCTATGGCTAAGAAACACTGGGGGTCCTTTGTCTTCTTAAATTAACTAATTTAAGGAAATTGTTGCAACAATACACAGTTACATTTCTTGTTATTATTGGAAATTGGAAAAGTAAGTTTATTTTATGGGATTTTTAGATTACAAATTTAAACTTTTTTATTATTAAGTGAAAAAAATAGTTCGATAAATATTAATAAGCTCTACGTCAATTTTAGGAAAGCCATTATGCCGTAATGTATAAAATGTGCTTGCAATATTTTGTATTGTAGTCAGCAAACAAAATTATTACAAAATTATTCGAAATTTTTAACCTTGTGCTAACAAAATTTTAACAAACCATTTTAAGCTACTTTAAGTTCAATGTTAAAGACTGTTAAGATTAGAGATGGGCAGGTGAGCCATTTTTGAAACACGCACCACAAAATTATAAACATGCGCGATAATTTTTTTAAATGGTTACTTTAATTTGTTTACTTAAATAATATTTTTTTCTGGGAAATTAGAAAAACTAACTAGTTTGTTTTTAATTTATTGTTTTTTTTTTGGAATACAATATTGAAAATAATTTAAACGTTTTCCAACAAAAAAAAAAACATCCTATACCAAATTTTATTATGTTTTAAAAATTATAAAACTTTTACTTGAAGAAAAAAAATATTTACATAAAATTTATCTGAACTAAGTTGCAAGAAAATTTTCTTAAGAAATAGTTCATCAGTTTCTATAATCAAGTAAATTTTTATTATTACATAGGAGAAAATTTATTACTTTTTTGTTTTTAATTATCTGAACTAATTTTTAGAAAGCAATTCTTTAAAATTAGAAAATGGTATAATTAAAAACTGAATTTGGAAATGGCTTTCTAAAATTTAGTTAATTTTACTACTCGCGAACAAAAAATGAACACACATTAAGTTTAAACATTAAGTTAAAGTACTTTCTAGATTTAAGTATTTTGAACTAAATGGCAGTAAATTATGTCCTAATTTTTTTTTTTACATTTGAGTATGCAATTTTCTTAAAACTAGGATGTTTTTTCTTAAAATTAATAAATTTTTATTTATTTGACTTGTTTTTTTTTTCCTAAAATCAAGAAATATTACTTAGGAAAAATATGAACTATTTCTGAGTATATAAACTATTTCGTTTTTCCTCAAACTTAGGAATTTTTATTCTTTTTAAAAAAAGATTTTCTTAGTTTTAATAAAGTTTAACTTAAATTAAAACTATTTTGAAGGAAATTTTTGATTACATTTTAGTTCATGTTTTTTTTTTTTTAGTGAAGGAAAAAAATAAGAGATTCATATTCTCTTAGAGATTCAATATTTAAAATAGATATTTTACTTAAGTAAGAATTTTTCGAGTTTATACAACTGACCCTGATTGTATTTGTATTTCCCTCTAGGACTTTTAAAACTGAGTTGTTGTTTTAAAGCATTTTTTTCGTTACATTTAATTTTGTTTTTATTTAATTTCTCCAAAAATAAAAACCTGTAAAAACCACAAATGCTTGTTAGTGTTGAAATTTTAGCAACAACCACAATTTAATAGTTGTTGCTAATTTTCTAAAACAAAAACAACGCACAATATTTAACAACAATTACCACATCAACATATTATAATTTATTTATTTTAAATATGGCTGACTTTAGCTGTTGATGCATTAACTGAAGCAAAAAAAAAAAAAAAATAATAATAAAAAAAAAATCATAAATCATATATTTAAACATATTATAAAAACAAAACACAAACAAAAAGTTACTGTTGTAATATAAAATTAAATAATTTACAATATATTCCATTTGTTTATATTTTTGTAATAAATTAGAATTTAATAAACAAAAATCTAAAATAAAAAATTAATATGAAATAATATACGTATATAAGGTCGACTGTTGGGCTCCATTTCCTTTAGGCTTCTACAAAATAAAAAAATATTGTTTTTTCCCTTCTTGGACCTGCCCTTAAAGATTGCCAAATCTAGAAACTACATGATAAATTGCAGTGAATTATAATGAAAAGTTTCGAAAATAAATTATTTAAATTAAGTTCATTGAAAGGATTAAACTATTTTTTGATTTTCTATTTAAAACAAACTAAAAATTAATCCAAAATTTCCTTTAAAATATTTTAAAAATTTTCCTCAAATTAAGTAAAATTTTATTAAAACTTAAAACAATTTTCTTAAAATTAATAAAAATTGCTATGTTTGGGTAAAAACGAAGCAGTTTATATACTCAGAAATAGTTCAAAACTTTCCTAAGTAATATTTCTTGATTTTAGAAAAAAAAGTTTATTAAGTAAAAATGTATAAATTTTTAGGAAAATCATCTAAGTATAAAGAAATTTTCATACTAAAATATAATAAAACTAATTGAGCGCCCCGGTAGGCTAGTTGGTAGCGTGCTAGCTTATCAGTGCGGAGGTCGTGGGTTAAATTCTCACCAGAGGCTCTGGTCTGTTTTCGCTACAACAAGCCGAAGACCTTTGTTGCTTGTGCTCGGTTAGGGTATCAACATATAATTTGTAATTATACGATTAATAAATAAATAAAATAAATAATAAAACTAAGTTTAGTTCAAAACAAAAAAAAAAAAAAAAAAATAAGAACACAATTTCCTCCCATTTAGTTCAAAAAATGTGTATAACTTAAAATGAGAAAGTACTTGAAATTAATGTGTGTTCATTTTGTATTCGCGAGTAGTAAAATAAACTAAATTTTAGATAGACAGTTGTTTGGTCTACCACTTTCTAATTTTTAAAGATTTTTTCTAAAAATTAGTTCAGGCAATTAAAAACATAAAGTTAAAAATTTTTTCCTATGATTAAATTTCTTTAATAAAATATTTTTAAAAATAAATTCATTGTGACAACGGAATTGCTTCCCAATTGAATATTTTGGTTGCAGCAACCAAATAATTCAGTTGTCCCAACCAAATGTTTTCCTGATAAAAATTAAATATTTGGTTTCAATCGAAATTCTGTTTTATTAACCAAATTTCAATTATGAGAAATATATTGGTGGCACCAACCAAACAATTCAGTTGGCAAGAAATTCGGTTGTTACAATTAATTTAAAGCTCAAAATGCTTCAGAAAAACCCACATTAAAGCTAAAAACTTGAAAATCCAAAAAAAGCAAATTTGAGTAAAAACAGCAAAACAAGCAAATTTGTCTTCTCTGGTTATTTATATGAAATTTAAGCCACTTATGTATTTTGAAGTCTATCGTTCTAATTGTAATCCTATTCCTATAATATTTGTTTTTTTTTTCGAACTTTTTGAGAGTTTTATTTAATTAAATAATAACATACTCACTACTTCATACTCACTCTCTTACACATATATAACACACAGAAACACACACACATGCATACATAGTAACCCAATAGATCAAAACTCTTAAGGTAATAATTTATAATAAGCTTGCAAGCATAAGCCATAAGCTTTAAAAATACTTGAGCAACTATTGAAAAATGCTTTAAAATTATTGTAGAAACATTAAAAAGAAACCCACGTGAAAATATTACTGAAATAATAGTTTAATAAGCTTATTCCCATAATTGTAGAATAAGCTTATGCTTGCAATTGTAGAATAAGCTTATGCCTACAATTGTGGAATTAGCTTATGTTTGCAAATAAGAAATTCACATTTTATTGTAATTTTTTTAATTCACTTTTATTAAAATTAAAAAATGCTAAAACAAAATACAAAATGGGAAAAAATTCAAAAATTAAACATTAAATTAAAAAGTATAAAAAAATTAGGAATGGCAATGCACGCGGTGGAAAATATTCAATGATTAATTTCAGTAAAATTAACGGGACTTTACTGAAAAAAGACACCAAAGAGTTTAGAAATTGTTGTTTGCAATAAGTCTTTTATTATCATACTTACAATGCTGTTGAGAAAATGCAAAATATGACAAGCATGTCAATATATATATAGTGAATAATAGTTTTATAAATATAAATAAAAGCAAAATGGGGAAGTGGCGAATATAAAGTTTGAAAAAATATTGTGAAGCAGAATAGTTTATCAAACATACTTGAGAAACTGTTATGATTTTTGATAGTAGTAATCTTTTTACAAGTATGTTAAAAAAATATTAAGAGGCTGTATATTTTCTCAAACAAGATTGAGAAACTCTTAAAATTTTTACAATTATTAAGCTTTTTATATAGTAAACATATTATTTTATATTAAAAACATATTGTGAAGGATAATAGTTTTTCAAACATGATTAAAAAATACTTTAGTATTTTTTTTAAAAATTACTTTACTGATATTTATTTTTTTTGGTCTATTGGGAAAAATAACCTCAACCACATTTTTAAACCATAAACACATAAACAACAATTTATAAATTGCATATTTTTAGGATGATAAATTGTATTTTTTATATTATTTGAAAATATTTCTCAACAGCACTTCATATAAAATTATGTATAATGTTTAGTTTAATTTATTAAACAAAAATTTTAATAATGATGTTTTTGTAATTACTTTTTTTTTTACCAAAAATAGAAAGTTAAAAAATTTATTAAAGAATTTAAATACAATGAAAATTTAAAAAACAAAATTGTTAAAATTTAGTTTAAAGTAAAAATTCTAAAATAAAGTGGAAAACTAATGTGGTTCCAAAAAATTTTGCAAATATATTTGTTAAGCTTTTTTTTAAGAATTCATTTCTGAGCATCATTCATAGTCTAAATGGCTGCATTTTGTAGACAACAATTAGTTGAAATTTTTCTTTCAATTCCTCTAACCTCTCCTATAAATTTACAAATTTAAAAAATTTTTGTTTTACAATTTATAATTGAATTTTTTTTATCATCATCATTATTCAAAATTTCTCCTAAAATAAACTTTTTTCTTGTACAATAAAATAATTTAATATATAATAGCTTCAATAATGTTAAAATTACCATCTATCCACATTAATATTTTAAAATAATTTTAACAACCATCATCATCAACATCACCATCATCATTCTCACTTTTTAATTATTTATGTATTGGATAGTGATTTGTGATTTTCACATTATCAACACTTCGTTAAACTTTATACGCTTGTTACAATTTTATTCAGCAAAAAAAAAAAAATTATAATAATATTACGAGAATTGAGAGTATTGATGGCATGATAAAACATGCTGAAACATGTTTATATCTATATATGAAAGACATACAAAATTTCGTATTTACAAAACTTTCATAAAATTTTGTCGGTAGAATTTACAGAAGCAGAAAATAATTTTAAAATAACTCCAAATATAATTATTTTTAGCAGTTGACAATAACTAACAGATTTCGTAAAAATTAACTACCCTCAAAAAAAAAAAAGACATTAACTAAATTTTAATCAAAAATTTCCTTTAAAATAGTTTATAAAATATCCTCAATTTAAGGAATACTTTATTAAAACTTATAAAAATTTGCTTAAAAAGAATAAAAATTCCTAAGTTTGAGGAAAAGCTAAATAGTTTATATACTCAGAAATAATTCATATTTTTTATAAATAATAAATCTTGATTTTAAGAAAAAACAAGTCAATTAAATACAAATTTATTAATTTTAAGAAAAAACATTATAGTTTTAAGAAATTTGCATACTCAAATGTAATATAATTAAGGTTAGTTCAAAAAAAATTTAGGATGTAATTTACTCTTATTAAGTTTTAAAAATGTGTCCAACTTAAATCGAGAAAGTACTTGAACTCAATGTGTATTCATTTTTTGTTCGCGAGTAGTAAAATTAACTAAAATTTAGAAAGCTACTTCCAATTTGTTTTCTAAAAATTAGTTTAGACAATTAAAAACAAAAAGTAATAATTTTTTTTTCTATGTAATAATAAAAATTTACTTGATTTTGGAAGCTGATGAACTATTTCTAAGGAAAATTTTCATGCAACTTAGTTCAGATAAATTTTAATAAAATATTCTTTTTTTCAAGTAAAAGTTTTCTAATTTTTAAAAAATAATAAAAATTGATATAGGATTTTTTTGTTGGAAAACGTTTAAATTATTTTCAATATTCTATTTAAAAAAAAAAAACAATAAATTAAAGTTTTCCTAATTTCCAAGAAAAAATATTATTAAATGAAACCATTAAAAAAATAATCGTGCATGTTTGTAATTTTTGGTGCGCGATTCACAAATGGCTCACCCGCCCATCTCTAATCTTAACAGTCTTTAACATTGAACATAAAGTACCTTAAAATATTTTTTAAAATTTTGTTAGCAAAAGGTTAAAAATTTCGTAATAATAAATAAAATAAACTTATGACATTTCTCCATTTTCCAATAATAACAAGAATTGTAACTGTGATATTTTATATTTTTGCAATAATTTTCTTAAATTAGTTAATTTAAGAAGACAAATGTCCCCCCAAGTGTTCCTTAGCCATATATGAGGTATATCCCTTTTTGTAGTTCTCTCAAGCAGAACCGTTAATTAATTACGAAAAGGATCTGACTTTATCACAATTTATTACGTTTCAGGATATTCTGAAGTACATTTTTTTAATTTGTTTACCTTTTTGCTAATGAAATTTAATTTATATTTTAAATACATGAATTTAGTAGAATTGAATTTGATTTTAAGAGAAAAATGTATAGCAAAAAGCTTATTAAATGCAGTGTCCTTACAAATCCTCCGAAAGTGGGAAAATACCTACTCAATGAGTGTAAAGTACTTTAAAATATATTACTATTTAACTTGTTGTTAGAAAATATTTTCTTATTTTTAGGGAGTTAAGTCCTAGTTTTTAGTAAAAAAATGTTTCTATAATTTAGAAATTTTTTTTAAATAAAGAATCAATTGAAATTCATAGAAATATATTTTGTAACCATTTGAATCAGTCATTCAACGAACACAACTATAAAAATTTACAGACATTCAGTAGGAGGTGATATTTTCTGTTAAATATAAAATTTTATGTTTTCTGTTTCTAAAAATAGAAATTCATATAATTCCTTTCTGTTTTTTGTTTTTTTTTTACCAAAATAGTTTGTTTATATACAAAATAATTTAAATAAAATTTACAATTAATTATTCAAATATACATACACACATATAAAATAAAAATATATTTATCTGTGTGTGTTTTGTATTGTAAAATTACATACAACTTAAAAAATAATTTCAATTTGAAAAACAAACCACAAAAATCGTTTTTTTTATACGTTTTGTCAGTTAAAAATTGATGGTTATTTTAAACAACTTTTGATTGCTTTTACTACTTTTGTCGATTGTTAAAAAATGATTGAAAATAAACAACAAAATGAGCTGAATATAATTAAAAATTAGTAGTTCTCTGTTTGATTGTATTTTCGATTAATTTAATATGTATTTTAGATTATTTTTTACCAAATAATATTATGGAGTAACTGATAAAATATTTTGAGTGTATGCACACACAATTGATACACCAAGGTATTTAAAAATAAATATAAATATATTTTTGAAGGGAAAATGATTTGTAGTAATGAGTCGAGTGAGTGGGATGAGCAGGATAATGGGATGTTGCTAAAGAAGGATATCGTGTTGTGCTAACATTTTGTTGATTTTTTTTAATTATGCAAACACCACCAATATTTTACAATATTTTCAACTCCCTTCAGAATAGTAACAGAAAGAAAATAATTATAAAATAAAAAAAAAATACATCAAAATTATGCTGGAAATTATTTATTTTTCAGTGATTAGGGAGTCCATATTAAAATACAATTTGTAAGTGAAAAATTTTGTAGAATTTGAATTAATAACGTCACATGACTTCTGTAATTCTGTAAAATCGAAATATATATGATCATGCATGGGCTTGACATGGGTATATGACGTCGCTACATGGCTCTATATATCATGGCTCTATACATCATTTTTATATATGACCATATATTTTCGGATATTTTTAAAACCTTTTGTCAATTTCTATTTACCCATGTAAAAATCTTAATATATATGAACATACATGATCATACATGGGCTTGTATATGATCATACATGGGTATACACGATACACGGTTTAATTTATGATTTATTTATAATGATATATGACCATATACGGCCATAGACTCCGAAATTTCGGATCCGAAGATATATGGTCATATATGATAGCATGTATGGTCATATACTGAACCATGTATGGACGTGTGCCCATGTATGTTCATATACAAGCCCATGTATGTTCATATATATTTCGATTTTTACCTGACAAAATGGTTTAAAATTGTTTAAACAAATATTTAAAAATATTTTTAAATTTCAAAAGAAATTTAGAAACTTGAATTTAGCTTAGATATTTTATTTAGCAATTCGCCCGCAAAATTAAAATCATTACAAATAAGGTAGTAATGAGAAAAAAATATATTTTTTGATTATTATTTTAAGTGTAAAATCTATAAAATTAGGTCTGTTTAATAAAATGTAAAATTAAAAAGTTTATTCAAAATATTTCATTTAAGAATAGTTTAATAAGTGTATCTTGAATTAATATTGAAATATTGACTATATTTTCTAAAAAATTTACAAAACAGGTTAACAAAATAAACTTTATTAAAACATTGTCATTAGTTCTTAAAATAAGAGGTTATAGTCGACATTTCTCTAAACTTTCTTCAAGCAAAAATTAACTAAATAAATAAAAAAGAAAAAAAAACTTGTGCTGCATAATTATTGAGTACTTGATGCTGACTACTTTTTATGGTTGTATTTTTCCATATAAATAAGTAATTTTGTTTTAAAATCTACACTAAAGAAAATACAACAATTGAAAATTATTGAATAGGCACAAAAGTAAGCATATTTTACACATTTTTATGTTATTTCTTTATATATGATGTCATATATCACTATATAAAGGGTGTCCCAAGAAGAACGCAATTTTTAAATTTTAAATAAAACACAGATATTTAAAAAAAAATCGTGAAACTTTATTATATCGTAAAGTAGACAGAATGAGGTTATGTATGGAACAATATATCGTGCAGATGGCCGCCGCGGCTTTGCTGGCATGCACGCGATATTTTAATGAAATTTTCAATGACCGTTTTGCATGAATGCTGCGGTATTTCATTAATGCAGCGTCCAATTTCCTCTTTTAAGGCTTGAGTCGTCGTCGGCTTATTCGCGGTAAACCATCGACTTCAAAAAACCCCAAAGAAAAAAATCTAATGGTGTTAAATCGCACGATCTAGGCGGCCAATTCTGATCTCCAAAACGCGAAATAACACGACCGGGAAATGACTGATGCAGCAATTGTATTGTTTCTCTGGCTGTATGACATGTGACGCCGTCTTGTTGGAACCGCATGCCCTCCACATTCATTTCTTCAATTCTAGGCAAGAAAAAACTGGTTATCATTTCACGATACCGAACACCATTGACTGTTTGCGCTTGACCTGCCTCATTTTCATTAAAAAAAGGTCCAATGATTCCTCCAGCCCAAAAACCACACCACACAGTGACACGTTGAGGATGCATTTGCTTCTCGTGAATCACTCGAGGATTTTCCTCACCCCAAATGCGACAATTCTGCCTATTGACGAAGCCATCAAGATGAAAATGGGCCTCGTCACTGAAGATGATTTTATCGGCAAAATCAGCATTTTCATGTTGTCTCTCCAATACCCAATTAACGAACTCCCTTCGCTGTCCATGGTCAGCTGGCTTCAGTTCCTGAGTCAATTGAACTTTGTATGCAAGAAGATGCAAATCTTTCGTCAAAATTCGCTGCAAAGTGGATTTGGAGACACCAATTTGCTGAGCTCGGTGTCGAATTGAGGTGAATGGAGTTTGAGCGACATCATCACGTACAGCTGCGACATTTTCGGTCGATCGACCTGGTCGATGGCGCGTTGTTGTCTTTACATCACTAACAGACTCAGTTTCGGCAAATTTATCCATTAATCTCTTTACAGTTGACTCTTTTGGAGCATTATTGTGACCCCAAATTGATCGCAATTTGCGAACTGTAGCCGCAAAACTTTCACCATTTTGGTAAAACAATTTCACAATGAGAATGCGTTGTTCATTCGTGTAGCGCTCCATTTTTACTAACCTTGTACCTTCTACTAGCAAACAATAACAACTGTTCAAATGTCAAACAATGACACTTCGAATGTTGCCAGATTTAAAAATTGCGTTCTTCTTGGGACACCCTTTATATAACTGATAGAATATTTATATAGTCAGGTTTTTTGCGTGAGTGTGTGTTTATATTATTTTTTTTTTTGCAATTTTAAAAATTAACCCCCTTTACTATTTTTAAATTCGTTTATGAATATTTATTACAGAGCGTTTTAAAATTTGTTTTAAATTTATTTAATTATTAATTTTGTGCTACCTAAATTGGGTACTAAAATATTTTTTTGGGGGGGGGGGGGAGTTAAAATTTTTCTAGTAACACTGTGTATGTTTTTGTGATTTCAAAGATGATTCAAAAGAAAACTCACCTCTATATACCAAAAGCAACTGCAGCTATATATAGATTTCTTTTCATCTAAAGGTAAAGAGTAGATCGATGAATATTATTATTTTAATTTTTTACATTTTATTCTTATTTAAAATTTTATAAGATGACTTTTTTACTACTAATAAAAATATAGAGTGAAATGTTCTGTCCGAATTTACCTATCTCTTCAACATGTACAAAGTTTTAATTGCAACATTTGTATAAACAGCAACATTATTTTTTTGTAGCAACATTTATAAGTTTCAAATGTTTAAATAAACGTGTTGCTAAAAAATGAAAATAAAACATACTGTTAACATGTTAAAGAAGATGTTGCTAATGTTAGCAACTGAAACAATGTTTATATTGAATTTGGGAGTAAAGTAAAAATTTCTCACTATATATACATTTCATTACTCTCTGCCAACAACAAACACTTGCAAGCTAACATTAATTAAAAAAAAACCTTTACGCATACACCGACAACTTAACAACGAACACAGAAAATGAAATGATTTTTTTTCCTTTACTTTTTTATATACATTTTATTATACACTTTTTTTTTGCTACTTACTTTAAAGATTTTAAAGAAGAAACTTTTTTATTTAATTTATTGATTATTAAATTGTATTTTTTACTTGAAATATTTATTAATTATACACGAGAAACTAATAAATTATTTAAATAAACTTCAATAATACACCGTACAACCGAACAGAATGAAAGCTACCACAAAACTAAATTTGGTAATGCTGAATCAGTGCTGGTATTTAAACGATTAAAATCCAATAATTAATCAGTGATGGCATTTAAACCGATTTAAAGTGTAAAATATGTCTAAAAGGTGAGCCAAAACGGGCAAAACTCACAGGCAAGGTATTTAAGATTTTTTTTTATATGTGACACGTTTGAAATGAGATTTTGACGATTTTTGTATACAAATTGTGGTACTTTTAATTAATTATTTTTATAACTTTTAAATTATTTTTTTTTAATTAAAATTTTATTATATATTCTGCATTATTTTTCAACTGAAAAATTGCTATATTTTTGTAATCATGAAGAATACCAAACTTTTTTACATTACTCAATGGAAATTTATTTTTTTAATTTAATTATTTCAAAGGCCAATCAAATTTGAATTTTTTATATTTTTACGACTTTTTTTTGAGGGGTTTTCAAATGAAAAAGTTTTAAAAATCTTAAATTTTTTAATTTTTTTTTTTACCATATAAATGAAATTATAACTTTACTTGAACTAAATTCTTCATTTTGTAATTTTTTATATATATATATATTGGAAAAATATATGAATTTTTTAGATTTTTACGTTTATTTTTTATTTTAAGGTTTTTCAAACAAAAAAGTTTTCAAAAAACTTAAATTTTGTAATTTTACTCCATTTTAGAGAATTTAAAACATTTTCTGAAATAAATTCTTCATTTTTTATATATTGGAAATAATATAGACTACATAAATCAAAATTTACACTCAAAAAATTTAAAACTTCAATTTGCGTGCGATTGCTGGATAATTTTTTTAACGGGTTAAGATTTTCAGCGTATACATTTCGAAATACATACAAACAAATATTCAATACTTTTCAAAAATAAAAAACAAATAAAATTCGATTTTTAATCAATTTTTTGTGTAAAATGTTTATTAATTGTTATTTTTTATATAAAAAATCTTTGAAAATAAAAATTGAATTTACAAAAAAATAACAAAATACCATTGTAGGTGCCTTTTTTAAAAAAAATATATATTTTTTTTGTATTTACAAAAATATTCTATGAAAAATGTTCAGTATTACAAACAGAATTTTGTAATTTTATTCTGTGTAGAATTATTATTTTTTATTTTTAATAATTCACAATAAAATTTCAAACACATATTTTTGTTTACAAAACAAAGACTTAATTTCCCAGATACTCTAAAATCGCTAAAGTGGGGGGCTAAAAGTGTCATTCCACTTGTCACTTTAAATATAAAATACACTGGGAAAAGTAACGAGTAGTATCATTCTCTTGTTGACCTACTTTCTTTGATAGGAAAAAAATAAAAAAAAATAAAAAATTCCGATAAAATAAGTTTTATCTTCCACGCAAATCGGTGCATGATTTTTAATGTCAAATTGTATGAAAAAAACGTGGATCTTAGAATTTTATTTATATTCGAATTTGTAAAAAATCAAAGGGTTCAAAGTGGCAAAAGCACTGAAATGGCAACACTGCTAGATATGTATATAAACATTTGTTGTTATTTCGTACACTTTTAAAACACTTCATTCTTAGTAGTGTTTCCAATTCGGTTAATCGATTAACCGATTCCTCGATTAATCGCCTCTATTTCAAATAATTATTCGACCCGAATAATCGATTAAAGTAGGTCGATTAACCGCTTAAATTATTAAAAGAATTTTGCTATTATTTTTCTTAAAATCGTAGAAAAAAACATCAACTTATATACAATCAAATTATTTTTAAATCCACGGAATAAAAGCAAATGATATATAAGCTTTAGGAAATATGATAGACAATTTTGTTTCTTTCAATTCCTTGACAAAAAATTTAAAAAAAAAATTTCCTTTTTTTTATTTTAATCTCCGTATTCATTTATTCCCAGCTGACAAAAGATCTCATCAAAACGCGATGTTTTAGAAAAGCTAGAGCCTTTAAGCAGAGCTTTAACAAAAAACCTGTTAAAATATATATTTTTCTCCTTAGCAATGAAACACGTGACTTGGTATATTCCTAACAAGCACTATGACGTTACTTATGTTATAAAATAATAATACAAAATTTAATTCGAAAACTGTATTTTCGGAAAAAACAGTTTCATTAAAAAGTGTATGAAAAAATTTATAAAAACTAAAAAATTGATTTTTTTTCCAATTTAATTTATCAAAAAATTTTGATGAAGTAGCAACATTATTTAAGAATTCGCTTTGTTTTCTCTCAGCTTCTGAACCTTTGTATTCTGTATAAAATTTTATTTGGTCTCTCACGGCATTGCAATCTCTATACTATTCTTACTTTATGCTTCCACTGAACACTTCTGACATTTTCTTTTTAAAGAGTTGCCAGGTTTCTCGGAAAGACCCCAAAATTATAAGGCATGATTCTTTAAAAAATATCAGGATGCTTTGAATTGCCCTTAATAAAGCACTTTAGAAAATAATGCAACAATCTGGTCTTTGTGTTCTTATTGATGAAAGAAATACATTTATTTTACATTAAACGATTAATCGCCAATTTCTTCGATTAATCGACCCGAATAATTGATGAATAAATTTTCTTCATTTTTCGAATAATTACCTAACCGTTTAGCCGGCAGGGTCGAAAAATTGTAAAAACTAATTCTTACTTAATGTCCTAATATACCATATAGCAATCAAACTGCAATACAACTTGAGAATAAACTTATATAAATAGTGTGTTTTAAGCTTTTCTTAATTTCGCTTATTATAATGTTTATAAAATGTGAAAACACAAGCAGTATTTAACAATCCTTGAGAAAAGATTATTATACATAACTTTTTCTAAAGTATGCTATAAACAATATACACATATTGAACAACGCAATATGACGATTGAAATAGAAATATTTTTCACTAAATTCTAGTCTTGTTGTCTTTGTTCTACGCTTATAATGCATACAACAAGTACCATCACTTTTTATTTGAATTTGTCAAACGTGTTTTGCGTGTACATTTAATTGTAAATTTTATATAGTGAACGTGCAATTGCATATTAAATTTAATTATTTTTATTTATGGTTAAAATTAATTATTATTATTTTTATTTAAAATTAATTATTATTTTTATATTTAAAATGAGTTATTATAATTTATTTTTAAAATTAAAAATAAATTAAATTAAAGAAAATAATTATGATTTCTCTTGTTCAACTATTAATAATATATTATTTTTGTAAGCTTATACTACAATTGCAAGAATAAGCTTATATTAATCATACACACATAATATTTTCACGAGGCTTCCGTTTTGATTTTTCTACAATTGTTACGATAGCCTTTTTCAATATATTCTCAAGTCTTTTTCAAGCTTAAGACTTGTGTTTGTAAGCTTATAATAATATTTTTCTCAAGTCATTTGGTATGTTGGGGTTTTATTAAAAAACTTTCCTTTTACGGAAAAAAACGAGTAATTAAAATTTAATATAGAGAGAGAAATGTTAATTCATTTCGAATTGATCTCCCTCTCTCACTCTTTACAACATCAACAAGGTTTCAGATACATTTAATTTGTATCATCAACATTAGATTTGTATAGCAACATTTCTAATTATTTTTTTTTCACCAATTAAAACAACAACAATGGTGTAAATCGATGGCTATGTGTAATATTTTTTTTTTTTTTGTAAAATTCTACTTTATTTTTTTTCGTTACCATTTACATTTGGGAGTTCAAAACAAAGTAACCACTTGTTCTGTTGTTCACAATGGTTGTATAGTGATGATGCATGCAACATTAAACGTTAAACATTTTCGCAGATTATTAATTATGAATTAGTGTATTTTGCAACATCCACAATTTCCAATCAATTAAATAATTGAGTTGTAGTGGTATGTAGCACATGACTAAATATACATACTCTAGTGATTATGCTACGATATTATCCTTTTTTAGAAGGATTTTTTTTTTGTTAAATAAATATTTCATTAAACATTAGTTACACTGGCAGTAGTGTTTTAAACATAATTACAATTTATGTTACATGTGTTATGAAGTGAATGAAATAATTAAAAAAAAAATTAAATAAAAAAATTAAAAAACAGGTTAAAATTGAAACTTAATTTATAGCAATGAAGAGAAAATGGGGGAAAAAAATATGTAAAATATTTAATAGAAATCGGTAAAGGAATGGGTCATTTATTTATTTATTTATTTAATTACAAATTATATGTTAATATCCTAACCGAGCACTAGCAACAAAGGCCTTCGGCTCGTTGTAGCGAAAACAGACCAGAGCCTCTGGTGGGAATTGAACCCACGACCCCCGCACTGATAAGCTAGCACGCTACCAACTAGCCTACCGGGGCGCTCAGGAATGGATCAAATTGCAATTATTATTTGAAATCATAAACAATATAAATATACTTTTAGAAAAACCTTGATTTTAAGAAAAGCTTCATATAAAAAAAGCTTTGTGTAATAAAACGTTTCATGAATAAGATCATGAAAATTGATAAAACCATTTATTGGGCCAAAGATGATGAATTTTTTGTAAAGTAAAATCCATTCACAATTATGGAGTATCCAAGCATTATGAATCTTAACTTAAAATAAAGCTTTTACTAAACAATTCAACTAATGAAATTTATTAATAAATTAATGATTGTTGTCATAAAATGAACAAAAAATTTCTCAAAATTAATGTAAATATTTGTTAAACAAAAATTTCTTTGTGTAGTTCATGTCAATTATACAATTTAAGCTTTTAATTTAAAAGGAAAATACATATTGCTTTTTAAAATCACTCACACATTTATTATTTATTAATTGTAAGTATTTTGCATTCATTATATTCATTATGACATAATAATATATTTTTATTTTAATATATGTATTTTTAAATCAAATATTTTTCTTCCACTTATTTATATAATTTCATTAAATATAAATTGTTACCAAATGAAAAAATTTCAAGTGGTTTTGAAAAAAAAAGGAAACGTTAATAAAATTAAATTAAAATTACACTTATTGAAATACATAAAAGTTCTGATATTCTGTTTATTTTGGTTATAAGCATCTCTAAAAAAAAGTTATAGTTTGGCTTTCGTACTGTGGTTAAATCACAAGGAAGATACATATAAAAAAAAATTGGTTATATAAGTACTTGAGTATTTTATAAAGTGTTTGGTAACCCACTTGTATGGATGTACAGGTTGGTTGAAAAGTTCCTGCGCTCGAAATGAAAGAATACTGTTTTTGTTACGAAATATATTTTTTTATTCAATATAATCTCCTAGAAGCTCAATACACTTGTTCCAATGATCTTCCAATAATTGTATCCCATCCTTATAATAGTTTTCCGGAAGCTCTGCAAAGTAACCGTCTACGGCTGCTTTGGCCTCTTCATTCGACGAAAAATGCTTTCCACGAAGGGATTCTTTGAGATTTCTGAAGAGATAGTAGTCACTGGGAGCCAAATCTGGTGAATACGGTGGATGTTCAAGTAATTCGTACTTTAATTTTTTGAATTTAGCCATCGTCAAAACACTTTTGTGAGCAGGTGCATTGTCTTGACGAAAAATGATTTTTTTCTTCTTTAAACCAGGTCTTTTCTCACGATCAAAAAGGCTGCAATAATATTCAGAGTTGATGGTTTTACCTTTCTGAAGATAATCAATCAACAAAATTCCTTTTGCATCCCAACAAACTGATGCCATAACCTTCTTTGCTGATCGTTGTAACTTCACCTGCTTTGGAGCTGAACAACCAGCTTCAGTCCACTGTAAACGTTCTTGTTTCAATTTAATATCATGGTGGTAGATCCAAGTCTCATCCATAGTTATAAAGCGACGCAAAAAGTCGGTTTTATTCGGCTTAAAACGCTCCAAATTACGCTGAGAAATTTGTTTTCGATCCAGTTTTTGTTGAATTGTTAATGTGTGCGGCACTAACTTTCCAAACAGTTTTTTCATACGTAATTCTTCATGTAAAATATGGAGTACTCGTTCGCCTGAGATGCCTATGGCATTAGGAATTTCACGCTTAGTCAAACTTGGATCTTCACTAACCATATTATGTACCTGCTCAATGATTTCTGCTGTGGTTGCAATTTTTGGTCGTCCTTCGCGTGGATCGTCTTTAAGGCTGGTACGACCACGTTTAAATTCACCAGTCCAAAATCCAACGGTGCGTTTTGAAGGTGAGGACTCCTTATACACTTCTAACAATTGTTCATAAATTTCCTTTGCTTTTAAACCCTTCAAAACAAAGAATCTAATGACTGCACGATATTCAATTTTTTCCATATTAAAAAAATCAATGACACGTCAACTTAAAATGGCTTGTAAACAAAGAAAGAATTGACAGAATGACTTGCAACTTTGCATGTGTTCAGGACAGTTATACCAACTTGAGAAAAAAAAAAGTTTGGAGCTAGCAGTGCCATCTCTTGGTGAGCGCAGGAACTTTTCA
The DNA here is from genome assembly GCA_949748255.1 of Eustalomyia histrio. NCBI lineage: Eukaryota > Metazoa > Arthropoda > Insecta > Diptera > Anthomyiidae > Eustalomyia > Eustalomyia histrio. The sequence continues at coordinate 138,067,449 of OX456524.1, read as the reverse complement.
ACCAACCTGTATAATTCTATATGGGGGTAAATAATAAAACAAAATTCTAACTAGTAGTTAACAATTGGTTAGAAATTTGAGTTGGGTATAAATACTGTTAACAAACTCAAACAAAAACATCATTGGCCTGCCTAAAAGCCAAACAGTAGAAACAAGTAAATAGTTTTATTATTTTAATACAATTTCATTATTCACAAGTTTGCCTTAAAATGATGGTAAGTTTGTGAAGTAGGAGGTTAAAAATAAAAGAAACAGCATTAAATTAAAAAGCTTTTTAAAGTTCTAAATACTTGTAGGAAAATTAGTCAATGATTTTTTTTTTTTTTAATTAAATTTTTTTTTTTATTATTTATTATATAATTACAAATTATATGGTAATACCCTAACCGAGCACTAGCAACAAAGGCCTTCGGCTCGTTGTAGCGAAAACAGACCAGAGCCTCTGGTGGGAATTGAACCCACGATCCCCGCACTGATAAGCTAGCACGCTACCAACTTGCCTACCAGGACGCTCGATTTTAAATTAAATTAATGACAATTTTCTTCACAAAATGTAGGCAACATTTTTTAAGAATTTTTTATCATAAAATTTTATGAAGAAAATTATTTAATTAAAAGTTTTATTTACAAAATTTGCTATTTCTTTGGCCAGAGGCGGGGTCTATCAGTCTCCCTCAAATCTCTCTTTTTCTATTTGTTCACATACTTGGAAATGTTTTTTTTTTGTACAAGTGGATTTTGTTTTAAAAATAAAAGAAAACTCTCAGTATATAAGAAAAAATTAGTAAATTGAGAGAATTTCGCCAGATTTTTTATGTTGCCGAAACATGTTTAACTCATTTCAACCTACGCAACATGCCTTATTTGGTCGACCGAGATTACACACAACATGAATTTTCGTTTAATGAAACCATATCTATCAATCCATAGAGGAAGAATAAGTATAGAGATTGTAACGCCGGCAGCGGCCAAATACAATTTTGTACAGAATACAAAGGTTCAGAAACTGAGAGAAAACAGGAGAAAATTGAGCAAATTTTCCTGATTTTTGCAAAAATTTGAGTAAACTTCCCTGTTTTTAAAACTTTTTTCAAATCCAATTGGGAAATATGATAAAAACTAATTGGATTTGCAAAGAAAATCAACTGGAATCGCAAAAAACCAATTTTAAAATATGCCGAACCTTTGTAATTTGCCCCTATATAACCAAGAGAACGTTTTTTACTAAGTGAGCGACATCGAAATGGTGTGATCAATCTCAGTCTCAACCTCTAACCTCTCTTTTTCTATTTGTTTGCGAACTCAGGAATATTTTTTTGCAACATGTACAAGGAAAACAAATGTAAATTGAAAGAAATTTCCCAAATTTCTCATGTTGCCGAAACATGTTTAACTCATTTCAACCATTGCAACATGTTTTATTTGGTCGAGCAAGATGCTGCATATACAAAAAGGAATCATGAAATGTGTAGGCAAGCATTCCTTAAAAATAAAATTTACATAACATTTTATTAAAAATTGCATAAATTCATTGATTTAATTCATTAATATCACAAAAATAATTTTTTTATTGTATTTGTAGAAACTGTTTTGAAATTAAAGCTGTACATTAGACAGTACCAGAAAAAAATTTCGCCGTACACCAGCGAATATAAAGTGTTTTTGAAAGGCAATTAAAAAAAATATATTTATATATATATATATATATATATATATATATATATATATGTGCACAGAGCATGTTGCGGGGACGGGTTTTCGTTCCACAAGTTACTATGAAGACATTTTAGTACTTTGGGGACCGTCCTCGAACTTTTAATTATTCTACTGTTTACACTGAAGACATTTTACTGGATACAGCGCATATTATAGGGACTTTTTTGGCTGTATATACAGATGTCTTCAAAGTATGGGCAATGAATATATATATATATATATATATATATATATATATATTTTTTTTTTTTGCCGAACGTAGGGTTCGCTTTGTTTTGTCTCAAAGAGACCAATATTTGCTCTAAGGTTTATTGACCTCAAGTATTCCGCACTAGAACTTTCTCCTCCAAATCTCAGTTCCTACCACCCTAATGTGCCACCCTAATGTACTTGAGGTCAATGACTTTTGAAGTAAAAATTGGTTTTTTTGACACAAGAACATAAATATATCATACTTTAATATTTGATTGTAAGTACTGAAGATATAAGGAAACATATAAAAATGTGACCCCTACATTCCGCAATAAAAAAAAATTATAAAAAACATTTCAAAATAGTTGTGCTGGAATTATCGAAATACTTCCTTAGCGAACGTTTTATGATTTTTTGCGAGCTTTAATTTTCTGACATTGGGGTGGCACATTTAGATGGTAAGAAATGTGATTTGGGGGGTAAGTACTAGAACGGGACACTTGAGGTCAATGGACCTTAGACTAAAAATATTGTTATCCCCGAAATAAAAAAATCGATATATCACACTTTAAGATCGGACTGTAAATATTGAAGATATAATGAAAAACTTAAAAAGGAGACCCCTTACGTTCGGCAAAAAAATAATGTTTTTTAAATGGCCTTGCAAAAATACTTTATTTTTGAAGGTGTACGGTGCACTTTTTTTGCCTGTAAGGTGGTACGCTCTACTGTACATAATCGCAAAATTAGTAAACTTTAAAGCTTTAATAAAAAAAAATGCTTAAATTTAATTAAAACTTGAAAAACAATCGCTGTACTAAGAAAGAATTTTATTAGACAAAAAATAATTAACTAAAAAACTTAAAAAAAGTGTCATTGAATAATTTCCAGTTCAAATTCGTTGCTTCCGTTATTGTCATAACGATAGCTCTCTCTGGCGTTTTGCCTAAGAAGAAATATATTATCTGAAACTTTAAAGAGATTTTTGTTTGAAGGTTAATTTACACTTTCTTACAAGGTTGAAGAACACTATAAAGATTTCATCGTAATCGGCGGCCAAATAAAATTTTGTACAGACTATAAAGATCAGTGACTGAGAGAAAACAGGAGAAAATTGAGCAAACTTCCGTGCCATTATAAAAATATAAACAAATTAATTTTTTTAAAAAAAAAAAAAAAACAAATTTGAAAAAAAACTTAATTTTATCATAGAGTAAGAATAGTATAGAGATTGCAACGCCGGCAGCGACCAAATAAAATTCTATACAAAATACAAAGGTTCGGAAGCTGAGGGAAAATTGAGCAAATTTCTCTGATTTTGCAAAAATTTGAGCAAATTTCCTTATTTTTTTTAAACCTTTTTTCAAATCCAATTGGGAAATCTGCTAAAAAGCAATTGAATTTGCAAAAAAATGAATAGGAATTGCAAAGAAATTGCAAAAAAAAACTAATTAGAAAAAACGCCGATCCTTTGTTATCAGCCCATATAAAACCAAGAGAATGTTTTTTACTACGTGAGCGGCATCGTTATGGTGTGATTTTATTTTATAGCTTCTAATAACGTTTACTCTCTTTGCAGAAACTTTTCGTAGCTCTCTAAGCCACAAATGCTGCTATAGACAAACCTACTAAGGGAGATTTATCACATATTGCTGAAAAAAATGAAGAAGCTGCATCAGCGAAATTAGCCGATCATGATCGTTAACATTCATTACAAAACGATATGCAAATAAAAATATCGTTCACGCCATAGACGTAATGTTTTTCAAAAATATTTACCAACCGTACAAGAATCCACACAAGAATATTTACCTCCAACTACACACAAAGAAAAAAGATGGTTGGGGCAATCATAATCGCACTATAATAGGGTTATCATGTTATGATAATAAAATTACCATATTTTTACCATAATATGGTCCCTACAGTTATATTTTGATTAAAAAATTACCATATTATAGTCCTAAATAAAGATGTTATGATATTGAATTTATCATAATATGATCGCATGTAATCATAGTTTACTTGACCTGTTATCATATTATGGTCCCTCATAACTATATTATGATTCCTGGATTAGCATTATATGATCCCTAATCTAAGAAAATTTCTTAAGGAAAAAGTTCTTAGAAACTATGAAAAGGCTCTTTAAATTTAAGAATATGTCCTTTAGAAATGTTTTTCCTTAAAAAGAAATTTGATATTAAGGACTTTTTGAAGAAAAATTGTTAAGGACAAAATCAAAGATTCTGAGAACTTTTTTTCAAGAAAACTTTGATTCTGTAAGAAAAATACTTATTTTTTTTAATGACTTTTTTTTAATAACATAAAATCTTAGATTTTAGATTTTTAAAAATTTTTTTAGAAATGTTTCTTAAAAAAACTCCTTTAGAATATAAGAATATTTCTTCGAGTAAAAGTCCTTAGAATCTAAGTATTTTTTATGATAAAAAGTCTTCAGAATCTATGAATTTTTCTTTCAAAGAAAAGCCTTAGAATCTTAGTTTTATTTGAACAACCCCCCACCAAGGATTGTTTGCCTCCCGTTGAAATTGAAGTTTTAAACAATAAATAAAACAAATGAATATAAAAATTTCCAAAAAATTCGATATAAAATTAATTTAAATTTCATTAACGGCAAAAGCGTCTTATAGGATAAGGTCAAGCCTTTTACTTTTTTCATTCTTAAAATTTAGGGGCCCAAAAATTGTAAAAAGTATCTTTACTACCGATTGCCTAACCTAAAATCAAGCTATGAAAGCATTTACAACAGTTTAAGGTCTTTAAAATTAGTACAGTATTATTATTTTTTTTTTCAATGTAGTGAACAAGATATTAGGCTCAACTGAGTACATTTTTATAAAAATACTGTACTTAAATGGCATTTGTATATTTATCTTACATTCTTAACAAATTGTTAAAGGTACATTTGGCGCTTTAAATGTCACTTTAATTCCATAGATTTTGTATGTTTTTCAGTCGAACTTTTTACATCAATGCCAAATATAAAAAATCCAAACATACACATACAAAATTATGAATTATTACTTAAGTTAATAAATTCAACGAACCTTTTTTTTAATAAATTGCGTACCCGGCGACGTCCAATGAAAATTAAGAATATATATAATCCCTAGAAAATAAAAAATTAAAATTTTTTAATCATTTTCAATTTTTAATAAATCAAGTTAATTTATTGCGACATAATTTACTTCATGCTTACTTGCATGTCGTTTAAAAATTTACCTGCATTGCATTGATAAAATCAATTACAGAAGATACTGACATCATTTGAAATATGGTGAATAAATACGATAAAACATCTAAAAACCAGGATAAGCCCATTGTTAGAAATATACGTAGATAGAGAATAAAGCTGAAATCAAAGGCAAAAAAACAGAATCAAAGATTTTAAATTTAAAAATACTGCCGATTACTGAATGTTCCGTTGAAATGCAACAAACAGTACATTTGGTATATATGTAGGAGTGTTCTTCAACGTAGTCAAGATTTTTGGAAAATTCTAGGTCGAGAAAGCTATAATTTTAATTTTGTGTTCCCTGGAGTATGAGCTAATTCACTGAGATGATTCTTCAATGTGGTATAATGTAGTTTTCCAAAAGGGGACAAGTCTCGCTCCTAACGGCCTGTCCAAGCCTTTATTGCTAGAAATCGGAAATTGATAAGATACTTTTTCAAATTTATGTCAGGAATGTGATAAAATAAAAATGATTCACATGGGTTAAAATCTCATTGGCTAGAGAGGCTTAAAATTTAAAAAGGGTGTCCCTTAGAGTTTCGACTAATTCACACTAATAAGTTGAATTTTGGAATTTTCGTTAGGAACATGGTAAAATGAGAACCAAAGTGCGTGCATTGGTTGGCAACCTGAAATTTAAGGAACAAGTGAAATAGAAATAATAAAATTGGGAAACGAAGTTAAATGGAACGGGGTGTGAGTGGAATTGAAACAATAGACAAGAGAAACAAAATTAAATGGAATGGGGAGTGAGTGAGTGGAATTGAAACACTAGACAAGGGGAACGAAATTGAAACAATGACCATAGGGAACGAAGGTAATTGAAACACTTGTCACCCATCCCAGGCAGCTGAAACTAGGATTTTGAAATTTGTAGGCTACTACGGTGTAGATATAAATTAAGTCGGGGGTTCTGGAAAATGGGGCAATAGTCTCTCCCTTAACGTTCTGCCCTTAACGTACGTTTCTGCTAGAAAACTTAATTTTTTATGGGTTTATAGGCTAAAATACTGATAACACACTTTAAGGCCTATCCCATATGAATGTCATAAAAATGAAGTTAAAAATGAAAATGTGGGACCTTTATAACCCCCAGCCCTCCTGCTGAAGTTTGACATCCAGATGTCTGATTCTACGTATACATCTATTGAGAAGGGATAATTGAAATTATTTTTAGGAAAATGGGAGAAACCTAACGATTATTGTCCAGATAGTTAGAAATAAGAGCTAAAATAAGTACCTACTTGTAATGCGTAAAATAAGTCATTATTTATAAGTACATAATTTAATTGGTTATCCTACAACAACATACACAACAGTTTGGATGAAAAGTTCGTAGATGGTGTTACTAGTATTAAATTCATAAGATTTTTAGTTAGCCCTATCCTTCGAAAGACAAGTGTATAAATTTGACAGATGTCGGACTTTTAGTTTGTGAGATATAGTATTTTGGGTGAAGCAACTTTTGTTAGTTTTAAAATGATGGTTAAAAAGGAATTTTGTGTGGTAATAAAGCATTGATTTTTAGCAAAAGGCTTAGCTTGATAAACATTATTTCGACTCTCTACACCAGGAAAATCCACCGTTGAGAAGTGGTTTGCTAAGTTTAAACGAGGCGAAATGAGCACCGAGAACGATGCAAGCAGTGGACGCCTCAAAGAGGCTGTTACCGACAAAAATATCAAAAAAAGTCCACAAAATAATTTTGAGGGACCGTAAAGTGAAATTGATCGAGATGTCTGAGATATCTGATAACGTGTTGGACATATTATGAATGAATATTTAGCTATGCGAAAGCTCTGTGCAAAGTGAGTGCCGCGCGAGCTCACAATCAAACAAAAACGACAATGAATTAATGATTCTAAGCTGTGTTTAAACCTGTTTAATCGTAATATATCCGAACTTATGCGTCGATATGTAACAATTGATGAAAAATGGCTCTATCATTTCACACCGGAGTCCAATCGACAGTCCGCCGAGTGGACTGCACGTGATGAATCAACTACAAAGCGTCGGCTGGCAAGGTTATATCATCAGTATTTTGGGATGCGCATGGTACAATGTTCATCGACTATCTCGAAAAGGGAAAAACCATTAACAGCTACTATGACATAGCGTTATTGGAGTTTTAAAGGACGAAATCGCGGAAAAATGGCTCCAATTGAAGAGGGAGAAAGTGCTGTTTCGTCAAGACAATGCACCAAGTCACAATTCAACAAAAAAACTAAAGCAAAATTATATGAATTGGGCTTGGAATTGCTTTCGCATCCACCGTATTCTCCAGACCTGGGCCCCAACGACTTTTTCCTGTTCTCAGACCTCAAGAGAATGCTCGCTGGAAAGAAATTTAGCGCCGATAAAGAAGTAATCGCCCAAACTAAGGCCTATTTTGAGGCTTAAGACAAATCATACTATAAAAATGGTATCGTATGACCGATTTAATCAGTGTGTCGCCCTTGAAGGCAACTATATTGAATAATAAAATCAAATTTTTATCAAAAAACAAAATTGTTTTCTATGTAAGCCTACGAACTTTTTAGCCAAACTGTTATTGTAGTTTCAATAAGATCTGCTAAAATAAATCGAGTTTGGGACATTCTTTATGAATTCATCGACATATAATTTTTGAGACACTTTGATTAATATTTGTATGTGTTGAAATGGAACGAAAAACTTATACCGTGGACTGAAATGTATGACCAAAGAAAAAAAAAAAAAAATATTTTTAATTTATTAAACTAACTTACAACTTACCAAATATGGTGGGAATCATATTCAACAAATTGATCAATTTCTTTCTTATGGCATCTTATAGTTCTTATAGTCAATATAAACAATATTAGGCAAAATATCAAAATAATTAAGCAAGGACCATATAGGTAAATAATAGCTGCCAATTTATTAACTGAAAAATAAAAATAAAAATAAAAACATAAATATTAATTTATATCGTAGTAAATTTATATATCGGCATATAGTGAAAGCTTATATAAATATGTAGGTACCGCCATAGAGTAAGAATAATATAGAGATTGCAACGTCGGCAGCGGCCAAATAAAATTTTAAACAATTGGGAATTCTGACCAATTGGATTTGCAAAAACAATCAATTGGAATCGCAAGCAAATTGCAAAAAAAAAACAAATAAGATAAAATGCCGAACCTTTGTTACGAGGGCGGATCAACAAATCCGTAACTTTTCGAATTTCCCTCGTAGTTTTATGAAATGTAACACTGCTCCCATCAAGTACCACCTGTTAATAGACTACTGACAAATTTTGAGCAAGTTCCGCCATTTACTTTGCGTTTAACAGCTGTTCAAAACATACCACCTCGTGGATTTTTTTAAAAATGGAAAAAAGTAAATTTCGAGTGCTCATTAAACATTATTTTTTGCGAAAAAAAACCATCAATCACACCAAGGAAAAGCTTGATAAATACTATGGGGACTCTGCACCATCGCTTTCAATGGTAAAAACGTGGTTTACTGACTTTCGTTGTGGCCTTACAAGCACGTAAGATGCCGAACGTTCTGGACGCCCAGTTGAGGTCTCTACACCCACAACAATTGAAAAAATTCACGATATGGTGTTGGCCGATCGGAGAATGACTGTGCGATATATTGTGGAAAACATAGGCATCTCACATGGCTGAGTGGTTTCAATTTTGAACGATCACTTGGGTATGAGAAAGCTTTCCGCAACATGGCTGGCGCGTTTGCTCACAATCCACCACCAACGGAATCGTGTGACAGCTTATAGGCTTTTTACACTGAACAACATCCTTGTGAAACGCATGGAAGATGTTGAAAACGTGAAACAAGTGTTTACATTGGCAACATATTTCATCTGTTATTTATTCTGCTGTCAAAAAAATAAAAAAAGACGCATAATTTTTGTTAAAAAATAAAAAATGGAAAAAGATGATGAAGAAGAATTTTTTGTAGACATAAGTATGAAATTCTTACATCTGCCGCTCATTTTCCTTTGTTGGATACATTTTTTTTATTTATTTTATGCTATGTCAGTTTGCTAGTGATGGCACAAAGAAAATCGATTTTTTTTGTCATTTTTTTAGTGATGACACTTAATATAATGAAAGATGTAAGATGGAACAAAATGAGAAAGGATCATCTTTTGTAGATGTAGAAAAATGTAGAATTTAGCCTGTATAATTCTTATGGGAAGATGTTAACATCTTTGCAAATTGATGAAAGATGTAGCCCAGTGGAAAAAGGCTATTAGATTCCATGGCAAAAATTCATGAAGTAGAATACGAATTGCCTCCTCATTTGTCTTATTCTCCGGATTTAGCCTCCAGTGACTATTTCCTATTACCAATCCTCAAGAAATGGCTGGGTGGAAAGAGATTAAGCTTCAACGAAGAAATTATTGATCAAACAAATGCCTATTTTATGGACCTTGAAAAATCCTACGTGTGGGCTACCGTTAAAAGTTCACTTCTTTTGTAATTATTTATTCAAATAAGTTTTTACTTACCTTCCAAACCACAATGATTTTCAGTTATTCCTGGTTGAAACTTTTCATCTATATTCATATTTTGTGCCACATATGTTATAAAAGTCAATAGCAATGGCGTTAACCAACCATATAAGAAATATTTTAAATACGTGTTTTTATAAAACATATTAGTAAATGATTTCCAAGTGTTATAGCTGATAATACCAAGCCAGATGTAGTGGGATAATTGCATATAATGATTTAAATAGCCTTAAAAAAAAAAAATATTTCTTAAATTGCAACAATCCGTGCGAAAATCGTAATATAAGTATGTTATATACTATATATGAGCATACATGATCATACGTGCACTGGCATGTGGTCATAAAACATCCATGTTCGTCCATGCATAATTTAATATATATATGTATGTATATCTCATATATCTTCGGATCCAAAATTTAAGGGTATATAACGTATTTGGAAATATATATATATGCCCTAAAATATTCCAATCCAAAGATATATGAGATAATGTATGGTCATACATTAAACTATGCATGGACATGGTCAAGTATGCCCATGTATGGTCGTACACCGGCCCATATATGATTATGTACAGTTTGGTTGAAAAGTTCCTGCGCTCACCAAGAGATGGCACTGCTAGCTCCAATTTTTTTTCTCAAGTTGGTATAACTGTCCTGAGAACACATGCAAAGTTCCAAGTCATTCTGTCAATTCTTTCTTTGTTTACAAGCCATTTGAAGTTGACGTGTCATTGATTTTTTTTTAAATGGAAAAAATTTAATATCTTTTCTTTGTTTTGAAGGATTTAAAAGCAAAGGAAACTTATGAACAATTGTTAAGGGTGTATAAGGACTCCTCACCTTCAAAAAGCACCGTTGAATTTTCGGCTGGTGAATTTAAACGTGGTCGTACCAGCCTTAAAGACGTTCCACGCGAAAGACGACCAAAAACTGCAACCACAGCAGAAATCATTGAGCAGGTACATAATATGGTTAGTGAAGATCCAAGTTTGACTAAGCGTGAAATTGCTAATGCCATAGGAATCTCAGACGAACGAGTACTCCATATTTAACATGAAGAATTACGTATGAAAAAACTGTTTGGAAAGTTAGTGCCGCACACATTAATAATTCCACAAAAACTGGATCGAAAACAAATTTCTCAGCGTAATTTGGAGCGTTTTAAGCCGAATAAAACCGACTTCTTGCGTCGTTTTATAACTATGGATGAGACTTGGATCTACCACCATGATCCTAAATTGAAACAAGAACGTTTACAGTGGACTAAAGCTGGTTGTAAAGTCACAACGATCAGCAAAACAGGTTATGGCATCAGTTTTTTGGGATGCAAAAGGAACTTTGTTGATTGATTATCTTCAGAAAGGTAAAACAATCAACTCTGAATATTATTGCAGCCGTTTGGATCAGCTGGATGAAAAAATTCGTAAGAAAAGACCTGGTTTAAAGAAGAAAAAAATCATTTTTCATCAAGACAATGCACCTGCTCACAAAAGTGTTTTGACGATGGCTAAATTCAAAGAATTAAAGTACGAATTGCTTAAACATCCACCGTATTTACCAGATTTGGCTTCCAGTGACTACTATCTCTTCAGAAATCTTAAACAATTCCTTCGTGGAAAGCATTTTTCGTCGAATGAAGAGGCCATAGCAGTCGTAGACGGTTATTTTGCAGAGCTTCCGGAAAACCATTACAAGGATGGGATAAAATTATTGGAAGAGCATTGGAACAAGTGTATTGAGCTTCTAGGAGATTATATTGAATAAAAAAAATATATTTCGTCACAAAAACAGTTTTCTTTCATTTCGAGCGCAGGAACTTTTCAACCAACTTGTATATGTATATCTCATATATCTTCGGATCCAAAATTTAAGGGTATATAACGTATTTGGAAATATATTCTCATATATGAACATATATGCCCTAAAATATTCCAATCCAAAGATATATGAGATAATGTATGGTCATACATTAAACTATGCATGGACATATTCAAGTATGCCCATGTATGGTCGTATACCTATGCTCATATATATTTCAATTTTTACCGGGGATCGCTAAAAAAAGTTGTGCTAGTCACCCTAGAATAAAAAATTAGTTAAAAACCGTTGAAGAAAAAATATTTATTTTTCCAGGCTCTTAGATATCGCCTTTTTCTTTTTTTTTTTATTTCCGCGCTACATTCCCTCTTTTGATTATTTTTGACTCCGACGTCAATTTCTATTCTAGTAGTGACTTCTGCACCGCAAAATGGATTTGGATGGAAGCAAAAATGTAATAGTATTTAAAAGCCTTTATTTTTGTTAAGGAAAAAATAGGAGTTCGTAGAAAGGATCCGAGGTACCAGAAGTCACTACTAGAATTTAACGTCGGAGTCAAAAATTATCAAAGGGAAAAATGTAGCTGTTGTCATCAAACTAAAAACAATGATAAGCTGTATGTTACGATCGGACGTCAAATGGTAAAGCAGGAAATCAAAAACAAAACCAACAAGTAAGAGCGGCTAAATTCGGCTAGGCCGAATCTATATATACCCTTCACCATGGTTGGGAAAAAACTGAAGTTTATATATGGACATATATGGAATGGACAGATTTATATACGGACGCCTTTAAGAGGATATTAACCATTTAGTTTGATGATAAAACTTGAACTCGGAAAGATTTATGGTTCCAGAAAATAGGTATTTAAAAAAAATTTATGTTTTGGGCATAACTTATTTGTGTCTGAACCGATATTTCCGAGTTTTTTCAGCAAATATGTTATACTAAAGATTTTCGATCTTTTGCTAAATAAGACGTATCCATAGGTCATATTACAGCTCTAGAATAGTGTGTGTTGTTTGTGTATAAAAGGTGAAGAGGTGAAGGAAAAGAATTTCAACAAATCGTTAAAAGAAATCACTAGAACTGCATGTGTTTTATTTCTACAAAAACGTTTGATTTAGCTGGCAAATTTGCATTTGGAATTTTATTTCACTTTTTTATTAAAAAATATTTTTAATTTCATTAGCTTAATTTTAAAAATTTGAAGGAAAATAGTTTATAAATTTTTTGTTTATAAATTATTATAAGTTATGACCTAAAATAGTTGCCTATTTTAGCCTATTTATGGATTATTTAATTATTAATATAAAATTTTATATAAATTAATTATTAAATGTTAAAAAAACAAAAAAAAAAGTCTTAAGAAAATAAAAAAAAAATGCAAAAAAAAGTTAATTGACCGGGATTCGAACCCGCGGCCTTAGAGAAAAAAAAAGTATTTGTGACATAGCGTCTAGACAACTGAGCTATTGAAGCTCACACAAAATCATCATTAATAGAGGTACATATATAAAAAGTCTTCGTTCATTAGAGATTTGTTTGGTTTTTATTGACAAATCTTTGTATGTGTTTGTTCTTTGTGTATAAAAGGTGGAGATGAAAGAAAAGAATTTCAACAAATGGATGTGTTTGTTATGCGTAAAATTCTACATACATATTAAACAAAGGGATTTTACGGAAAAAATTAGAGGTAGTCCTGGTTTTTTGCTAATATCTCAGCCATTTATTAACCGATGTCTGATTTTCAATAGCAAACACAAATGGATCACATGTAACAGAAATAAATAACAATCAAGTCCTCATCATGTCTGGGTTCTTCGGAAAACCCATTTCAAAACACAGACGGACATCGTTAAATAAACTGCGCTCTTCATAAGGACCCTGAATATATATATACTTTATAGGGTCTAAGATCAATATTGTAGAAATTACAAACGGAATGACAAACTTATATATACCCTTCCACCTGTGGTGAAGGGTATAAAAATGACGTTATCTAAGGGCGTGGTAAAAAAACTATTTTTTTTTCTGGAATCATTTTCAACTAATCTTAAATTTTAGGGGATGACTGGCACAACTTTTTTTTGTAAGAGGAGCTAGCCGCCTTAATGCGTGCAATTCAATATATTATTAAATAACAAAGCCACAATCAACTTATTCTATAATTGATTCAATCAAAAAAATTGACAATATTAAAACTTTTGTACGTAATTATCAGCAATTATAATTTTTTATATTACATCAATTATAGAATTAATTAATTAATTAATGTCATTGCAAGGAAAGCGAACTGTTTGTACTTTTTCTGGTTTTGTTTATTCGCAAACTCACCCATAAATATGCAAAATGTCTTTTCAAATGTATCATCCGATAGATTTATATAACTCAATATACTATATGACAATGTTAGACAAATAAGGTATGAAATGAAACATTTGCCATGTATATCAAGTAATTCCTTTTGACAACAATAGGCCAAAATGGTTAATAGAAAAAATGGTATCGAAATAACTTGAGCTGAAAAAAAAAGAAATTAAATTTTTTTTTTTGAAACTCTCCCATTTACATCGATGAATGGATAAAATTTACAGGAAACCGCGGAAAATGACATACAGAGATCCTAAATTGAAACAAGAACGTTTACAGTGGACTAAAGCTGGTTGTTCAGCTCCAAAGCAGGTGAAGTCACAACGATCAGCAAAGAAGGTTATGGCATCAGTTTTTTTGGGATGCAAAAGGAATTTTGTTGATTGATTATCTTCAGAAAACAATCATCTCTGAATATTATTGCAGCCCTATGGATCAGCCGCATTCACCAGATTTGGCTCCCAGTGACTACTATCTCTTCAGAAATCTCAAATAATTCCTTAGTGGAAAGCATTTTTCGTCGAATGAAGAGGTCATAGCAGCCGTAGACGGTTATTTTGCAGAGCTTCCGGAAAACTATTATAAGTATGAGATAAAATTATTGGAAGATCATTGGAACAAGTGCATTGAGCTTCTAGGAGATTATATTGAATAAAAAAATATATTTCGTAACAAAAATAGTATTCTTTCATTTCGAGCGCAGGAACTTTTCAACCAACGTGTAATCCTTAATGGTGACACTTATAACAATCCAGGCATAAAAAAATGCTATTTGCCCAAAAAATTGATAAGGAAAAAAAAAATAATAATAAGGAATTAAATTTCGCAAAGTAAAAAACTAAATTTTAAAAGTGTCTGACACACCTAACTTTTAAACCACTCGACCGATTTTGCTAATTCAATAAATTTCAAACTACTGATAATATCAACAAACAATTTTGATAAAATTAACAATCCCGCTTTAATATAAACGTAGTATTTCACATTTCAACAAAAACATACAGACACTGCTAGATCGATTTGCCTATTCGGACCTCTATTTCCATAAATTACAACGGCTTAACAAACTGATGTCAGAAGAATTTTTCATTTCTTTTACGAAAGCTGTTATTTTGACAGTTTTTTTCCACATTTTTATGCATAGATTGTTATCAGTGCATATACTCTGCCGCACAGTGGTTTGGTGGTTATAAAATGGTGTTAAGCTTAATTTACAATTACAAAAAATAAAAACACTTATTTTGAAACTTACTCCAATTATTAATTTTGTCTATTAGTTTTGATTCTGCTTTTGCTTTAGCACAATTTAAAGGATTTATAAGGAAATATGATTGACCGTTAAGTTTATCCTCATACAGTTCAAAACAATATTCATTTTTTGACAAATACACGTTATCGCTACGACGTAGTAAAGAGCCATTCTGAAATTAAAAAAGTTTGCTATAATATAATTGAAACGAAAACGGTAAAACAATTTCAAACTTTTTCCAAAATTACGGGGTTCCGACGGTGGATGAGCAATCTTGAATTTGTTTGGTTTTTGGTGTTTGTGTTAAGTTTTGGGTTTCGGTGTGTTCTGACATATATAGTATAATTTTATGGCCAACATTTTGGTAGAACATTAAATCCCCGCCCTTCCCCTTTTTCGGGGTGTTTTTTACAATTTGTTAGAATAAAGCCGAAAAATGCCGTTATGAGGGGGAGTTAGAGGGTTAATATGTTCTACAAAAATATTTGTTATACCATTATCTACAAAGTTGCTGAACATACCCTACACCTCCGATATAAAGAAAACATAGTTTTATATACCGATATGCTGCAAGAACAGGCCAGAGCTGGGAAAATTTAATCGCCTCTAAAATGAAATTCCGATGTAGACTATCAATACGCCGAACGCGTATATGTTTTTTGATCTCCTTAACAAGAATCAATCGTCGGAACCCCGTAATTTTTATTTGTTTTGAACTGTGTAATTGAAATGTTAGTCGGGCAAAATTATTTCAAAAATTTTCATTTTATCTGATGTCAGGTAAGTTTGAGAAAAACGGGCTTTTGGTCCATAAATGTATCAATTCTATTTTTACGCTGCTTAATAATTTTTAGAATATTATTTACCAAATATGAGGCAGATATTTTATGAATTTTATCAGTTATAATCGAATTAAATCCAATTTCGGGTGACAATTGTATGCGCACTCAGAAGGTCCATGTCGTCGGTTTAGATCTAGTTTGTGTTATATCGCGTTTTCGTTATATCTTGTATTCGTTATGCCGGGCCTTTACTGTAGTTAAAATGGCATGTTTGCCATTTAATATCCGTTATTACTTCTTATAAAAAAATATCAGACTTATAGTGTGCCAATCTCAGACTCTTTTTCTGTGTCGTTTTACCGATGTCCGTCCGATCGTGTGCATTTGAAAGCCTTGTGATCAAACTGCTGATCGCAAATACAAAGATATTTGAATAGAATTTGGTACCTAAAAAGGTTCTTAATAAATTTCGCTTAAATGGTATTTAGACACATAAAACCATAGAAATTTGGGTTCTTCATATTAAACGGAATCATAAATAATTCCTCCAAATTTGAATAAAATCTGGCCATACTTAGACAAAGCCCCCATATTAACCCGCCTTAGCGGTATTTAATGAAATTTATTTTAATCAAACTACAGCACGCAAATATTACGATATTTAAATTAAATTTGGCACACATTTCCATTAGCCCAAGAAGGAAAAACCATATTTAGATGAACCTCCCATAGAAAGGTCCTATTTGAATTGGTCTTAAATGATATTTCGACACACAAAAAAAGGTAGATTTAGGTTGTAATTGTTAGATGGAACCAAAATCATCATTATAAATTTAAAGAAAATCGAACCATATTTGAACCTAAATGAACTTTATCGGCAGTTTCATTTAGATGTACAAAGGATCAGGTTCCTTTCGAGGAATTTTGACCACTTTCCAAAATTTGAGCCAAATTGTACTTATTGTAGGGTATCATATAGTCGGCATGCCCGACTGACTTTAAACTTGTTACTAGTTTTAAATTTTTAAAATCTGATTTCATATTTGGTTTCAGCAATCTCAAAATTTCCCTGCGGGAAAAGGAACTATCCCAGGACTGGTTCATTGTGTTAAGGACCGGTTTTTTTATGTGAAAAGGACCGGCACTTTAACATGGGCTTGTCCTAAGAGGGGGTCAATTGGCCTCTGTGACATATCACACGATTGGTCTAAAAGAACATGTCACACAACTAACCCCAAAGAACATATTACAGGGCTCGTACTTTCAACCTGATCACGTGATAGAGGTCATTAAACTTAGCATGTGGTAAGTTTTTTTGAGAACCGGTACTGTGTTCACCTAACACGGGACTAGTACTTTCAAACCCTATACGTGATAAGATACTTTTTATACCGATCACGTGATAGGAACTTTAGAAACCGATTCTGTTTTCATCTACCACAGGACTCGTACTTTTGGATCCATCACGTGATATAAACTTTTTAACCGTTCACATCGTAGGTACTTTAGGAACCGGTCCTCTTTATGTATATGTATTTTCGGAAACGGTCGCCTTTTCACCTCTCACGGCACAGGTTTCCCAACTAACTCTTTTTTCCCCCTGGTTACTTTTAAAAATATTATGTCCGCCATATCGAATTCGCCATGTAAAATTAAAAAATTTTTAAAAAATTTTAACTTCTTAAATTTTTTGAGCTTAAGGTTGTTTTTTTTAATAAATAAAAATATTATTATTTATTTTTTATAATTATTGTTTTCTGAAGATGCTACTCAAGGGAGTAGTGATATATTGAAAGTTAAATAATAAATTTTTTATTTATAAAAAAACCAACCTTAAGCTCAAAAAATTAAAGAAGTTAAAAATAAAAAAAGGTTAATTAAAAGGTAAAAATAATTTTAAAAAAAATTTCGACAAAATCTGAAAATTTTAAAAAATAATGTAAAAAAATTACGCACTATTTCTTCGAATTTACTCTCTTTTACCGATAATGATGAATTTGAAAATTTTAATTTCATATTCGTACAAGTAATCATTAACCGATTTTGTTTCACAAAATTTAAGAATTCAACAATTAAAAAAAGGCTTTAATTTCGGCTGTGCCAAATCTTTGAATACCCTTCACCAATATCATAAAAAAATGTTCTGTACTGATTTTGATACAAATAATGTAAAAAACTTTTGAATAAAATTATGGTAAAAACAATTTTTTGAGGTAAAAAACTTTAATAATATTAATAATTTTGAAGCGACTGGTAAAAAAATATGAGAAAATATATTATGTACCAGTCGCTACCAAACTTCTCGAGAGGATGTCCAATAATCTGCCAACCCCGCTTGCGTCTTCGCGTCGTGGTCGCCATTTCAACAGAGAGGCAGACAGACGGAAATCGCTAAATCGACTTAAAATTGCATAAGGATCATGAATATAAAGGGTGGTTAAATTTTAAGGGCCGATTTTGATTTTGAATAAATCACAAATTATATAGGAAATTATTGTCATTTCTTTTTATTATGAAAATATTGATCAATTATGTATGGAACAAAATATCGGCCAAATGGCCGCCGCGACCTCGGTGGCACACCTCCATCCGATGGTCCAAATTTTCGATGACGCTGAAGCATAATTGAGGTTCTATGCCGTTAATGTGCCGAATGATCTCATCCTTTAGCTCTTGAATTGTTGCTGTCTTATCGACGTACACTTTTTCTTTCAAATAACCCCAAAGAAAGAAGTCCAACGATGTCAAATCACATGATCTTGGCGGCCAATTGACATCGCCACCACGTGATATAACACGGCCATTGAATTTGTCGCGCAAAAGAGCCATTGTTTCGTTAGCTGTGAGTCAAGTGGCACCGTCCTGTTGAAACCACATATTGTTCAGGGTCATATCCTCAATTCCTGGACACAATAAGTTCGTTATCATATCGCGAAAGCGAACACCATTCACGGTAAATGTTTGGCCGATCTCATGACACACTATCGCGAACAACAGCAATGTTTTCCGCAGAACGAACTGGGCGAGCATGCACAGGTGTTTTCACAGACCCCGTTTGCTAAAATTTGTCCACAATTCTCCCGATTGTCGATTATGCTGACCAAAATAAATCACGAAGTGCACGAAATGCATTTTAATTTGAACGCCCATTTTCATAATAAGCCTGAATAACTTTAACGCGTTGCTAGATTGTGTATCTTTCCATAGTTCAAATTGAGTTAGTCTGAAATTGAGAAATGTCAAATGAAATGCAGAAAAAACTTGACGTTTAGGTGTGATTCACATTCAACATCGCCCCTTAAAATTTAACCACCCTTTATATACTTTATAGGGTCTTAGACCAATATTTCGACATGTTACAAATGGAATGACAAACTGATACATATGGTAAAGGGTATAAAAAAAATGTGAATGTCTCAATTCGACTTTTTATTCGAATTTAATGTACTGTTATGGAAATTCAATTCACCAATTTTCATTTACTCATAAAAACTAAAATTCCCATATACCAGGCCTTCTTTGTGGCAACTCTAGAAGTAGCAAAGACTAGGACAAACTCCACCTGCAGCTTTGCCACATTATCTCTCCACCAAAGCTCCATCTATTGACAAATATTTACAACTAATAATTCTAGCAAAGACTAGAATATATAATATCTCTCCAACTAGAAATCGCTCGTATGTTCTAGTTACTCTCACCACTTATGTAAATAAGTGTGCAATGTGGCATGTTAATCAGTTTTTGTTTATAAAACGCGGAAGGCAACATATGTATGTAGTTAACATTGGTGGTTTAATTGAATTTAACCGAGTTTGTTTAAGTTTGTGAAGAGTTGCTATAGAAAATTTCAACTCTGTTTATTATTTGCAATATAAAACAGCTCGATTTATTTAAAGGAAATAAATCAACGATTTTAAAAGGTAAAATTGTATTTTTCATTTTTAATTCTTAACGATTCAAAATTCATTTTAAATAAAGCGTAATATCGATTTAAAAAAAAAAAATATTAGTAAATTAAGATTTTTATCGATATACGACAGCTGTTTAACAATATACTAACCTCAAATAATGACCATCCCATTCGTTCATCTATTTCAGGTGACAAAAGATAAAATGATTCACAAAATTTTGTTAAAACTATATGCTCAAAATCCTCAACAATATTTTTTGTAACCATTGTACCATTTTCAAGTGTGACTTGAATAGTAAATATTTCCATACCATCTTTGTAATTATTTTCTACAACATACTGATAATTTTCTAATATATTATCCGAACATAATGTTATACAATTTTTCCAATGACACAAACAGGCACGTACATGAGGAGCCACTGGCTGTATTGAACCATCGTAAAGAATTTCATAATCATATGAACCCACTAATTCAGGTGATATTAAGGTAATATTATCATTATCATTGTTGTATATATAGGAACCATTGGCTAATTTAGGATATTCTGTTATATTTATAGTATCTTCAAAAGAACAATTATTTAGAGGATCATTTTGAATAAATGTATGAGAGTAACATATTATAAATATTATTAATAAAAATTGTTTCAAAATCATTATTTTTTTTTAAATTATTTTTACACTCTTATGTATGCGTAATGTATAAAATCAAATTTTGAAAGAATTATAAATAATAATAATTGTTTTATATGCGCTTTTAGGCTTAAACACTTCAACGATTTAAACGAAACTAAGAATGATGAGAGATGTATTAGCAGAGTTTATAAAAGCTTTATAAATGATTAAAAAGGTTTTAAATTAAATTAATATAAACCGCAAATGAGAGAAATTTGCTTTAAAATGTTTTTTATAAGGGCCCCGAGCGAAGTGGCTGAATTGAAATTTTAAAAATGTTTTAATTTTTTTTTTTAAAAATTTATTTTAAATTTCATAGAATTTTTTAAACTCAAATTATAATTATGTAACGTATTAGGCATTTTAAAAATTTAATTTTATGCCAGAAAAATCATAGTTAAATTTATTATTTTTGTATATTTTTATTAACATTTTATTTTTTTTTAGGAAAATTTTTAAATTAAGTATTAATCTTATAAAATCAAATATGATTCTAGTTAAAATAAACATTTTCATATTTATCTTATTGTGTTTATTTTTGAAAAGATATAAAAAATAAAAAACACATTTAAATTGAACATATTGAACAATTGTGATTGTTTCTATTAATTTTAATGTTGTTTCTGCTTGATTTTAAAATATTTTTTTCCCGACGAAATTTATGATAAATCTATAACACCAAACTTTTACAGTTCTTACAGAAATATGAATTTCAGTGTTGGTTCTTCTGCCTTTCGGATATTGGCAAATTTTATTTAAACATGTCTTCACTTTAATATACCTATACCCGTGTAGAAAAGATCAGAGCTGAACAGATCTAATTGAATCTAATTTTACCACATCTAATTAGATCTAAAAAATTGGGTATCTCATTAGTTCTTACACTCACCAAAAAAAGTCTGTAATGGCAGCTGAAAATTGTGCTGTTATTATGGAAAATTTTGCTAATTTGAGCCCAGCGGTATTTTTTGCTAATCTTAGCAACACATGTCTGCTGACGTGTAGTACAATGGAATTTGTAGAAAAAATTAGCTGCCGCTACTAAATTTTAGTAAACTTTTTGTAAAGTCGAATTTAAAATCTGTTTGCTAAAGTCAGCAAAATAATTTACTAAAAAATGTTAATATTAGGACAAAATTTCAAATTATTTTTTTTTTTGTATCGAGCAGCAAAATTTTTTTTATTTTATTAATTTTTTTTTTAAAAATATTTTATACAAAATTAAAAAAAAAAAATCAAAAAATTGTAAAAACATTAACGAAATTATCATTTTGTTTTAATTTGGCAATTTCTGTTTTGAAAAATATGTATTTTGGTCATTATTTTTTTTACTTTTAAGGTATAATTTTAATTTAACTGATTTTAAGAACTAAAAAAAACTTTTTGGTGTTATTTTAAGTGGATATCCTATTTTTAGACATCAATCGGTATATTCAATTCCGATCCCTCTTTTTAATCTATGTAACATTTGAAGGCAATTTAAGTTTTTAAGTGTAAGTTTTAATTAGAAATAACATTTCCTTTAATATCCACTTTTTTAAAATTAGTAATTTTTTTTAATAATTTTAGCAAATCGGTTTTCAAAAATTTGTAAAATGATTTCTAAAATTAGCAACAAAAATTTGTAAATATTCTGCAAAAATTCTGTAAGTTGTAAAATGTAAATAACAAAAAGTTTTGCTAAATAATATTTTTTTTTTGTTAAAAATTAGTAGAAAAATAGTAAAGTGGAATTGAAAATCGTTAACAGATTTTTCTACTAACTTTTTTTCTGAGTGTCTGGAGCTGACTTCATTCCATCAAAAACACAAAATTATTATCACATTTTGCACTACATGTCGCACGTTTTAGTATTGCATTAGCAGCACTCATACGACTTGTATGACAAATACACTCAAAGAAAAGGCTTCATCATACCTATTAAATATTTCACAGATTTTTGTCCCATGAACTTTTTCGCCTTTTTAACTAAATATACCTGTGGATATAACTGTCATTTGTAGTTGATTTCACCGACAAATTTTTTTGAGTGTATAGAAAGTATAGATTTTAGTCGATTTTACTAACAACATTTTTGGAGTGTATCCTGTTTTCATTAAATAAAAAAAGAGTTAATAATGTCGTCAATAGCTTCAATTGTGGTAAATTTAATAATAATTATTATTAGGGCAAGGAAGTTTATATGCATAGGGGAAAGTCGGGAACTCTGCAAAAACACCAACATAATTAAGTCTAGAAAAATCAAAAGTTTTGTCACTAAAGCGACATATTTTACGTCGGTTGAAAAATCCGTATGGTAACACATAGGTGGAGCCACTAATGAAAAATCCATTTTTGGAACTACCAACCTTTAGATGATGATACCTGTCAAAATTTAATGACAGTTCGTTCATTAATAAACAAGTTCACAAAATCGTTTTGACAGACTGTAAAGTGAAGTTGCAGGTGATAAGACATCGTAGAAACGTGTCGGCTTTATTCTACATGAACACATTTGTCGATGTAAAGTCTGTCTTCAAAATGTGCATCAAAACAACAACGTGTCGATGATTCTGAGAGCTGCACAAATTACACTTTCAATTGCTTCCTCACCGAATTCATCAGATTTAGCTCCCAGCGATATTTAGCTGTTTTCAGACTTCAAAAAAAATGCTCTCTGTGATTGTATCGCTGTTGAAGGAGACTATGTTGATGAATAAAGTAGATTTTTTTTTCTACAAAATTTTGCATTTTATTGTTTATTCTACGGTGTTAAGAAGTTTACAAAGATTTTTTTGATATTTCAAAAATTTTATATTTATTTCAAGGTGTATTTCAAGATGAAAAATACCTTGCAATGTATTTAATATTTTGGAAAATACGCAAAACTGACGTTTGTTTATAAATGCAAAAATTCACTTTTGCCATTTTAAGAGCCCCCCCCCCCCCTTCTCAAACTTTTTTTTCTTTAAATCTATATTCTTTTTATTACCAAATCTATCGCGAATGTAAGTGAGCGCAAATAAAACACTTTTTGGAAGAATATGCAAAAAATATATCGTTTCAAGATGCACTTGTTTTGTAGTACACCACTTTCTCCAACAAATTTCTTGTCGTTAGCTGGTGAATCAATTTGCAAGAAGATGTCATCGATTTGTCAATGCATATTTTAAGATTAATGCATATTTTGATATAAATGTATATTTTTAAGCATATTTTGGAATATTTAAATGCATATTTTGATATGTATATTCTGGCATATTTTAGTGCATATTTTGGGATATATCAATGTATATTTTAATGCATATTTTGACATATTCTAATGCATATTCTGGCATATTTGAATGCATACTTTAAAATATTTTTGAGCATATTTTGGGATATATCAATGCATATTTTTGGCATATTTATGGCATTTTTTAAATGCATATTCTGGCATATTTTAGTGCATATTTTGGGAAATATCAATGCATATTTTGGAATATATTAATGCATATTCTGGCATATTATAATGCATACTTTGAAATATTTTTGAGCATATTTTAATGCATATTTTGGGATATATCAATGCATATTTTGACATATTTTAATGCATATTCTGGCATATTTCAATGCATACTTCGAAATATTTTTGTGAATATTTAAATGCATATTTTTGGCATATTTAAATGCATATTTTGACATATATTAATGCATTCTTTAAAATATTTTTGAGCATATTTTAATGCATATTTTGGGATATATCAATGCATTTTTTTTCATATTTTGACATCTTTTAATGCATATTCTGGCATATTTCAATGCATACTTTGAAATGTTTTTAAGCATATTTTAATGCATATTTTGGGATATATCACTGCATATTTTTGGCATATTTGAAATGCATATTTTGACATATTTTAATACATATTCTGGCATATTTTAGTGCATATTTTGGGAAATATCAATGCATATTTCGGAAAATATTAATGCATATTTCGGTATATTTTAATGCATACTTTGAAATATTTTTGTACATTTTTTTTTGCATTAAAATGCATATATTAATGCGTACTTTAAAATATTTTTTAACATATTTTAATGCATATTCTGGCATATTTCAATGCATACTTTGAAATATTTTTCTACATATAAATACATACATATATCAATGCATATTTTGAAATATTTTAATGCATATTTTAATGCGTATTCTGGTTAATTTTAATGTATACTTTGAAATATTTTTGTGCATATTTTAATGCATATTTTTTACATATTTTGACATATATTAATGCATACTTTGAAATATTTTTTAACATATTTTAATGCATGTTTTGGGATATATCATTGCATTTTTTTCATATTTTGACAATTTTAAATGCATATTCTGGCATATTTCAATGCATATTTTGAAATATTTTAATGCATATTTTGACATATATTAATGCATATTCTGGCTAATTTTTATGTATACTTTGAAATATTTTTGTGCATATTTTAATGCATATTATGGCATATTTTATTGCTTGTTTTCGCATATTTTAATGCATACTTTAAAATATTTTTGTGCATATTTGAATGCATATTCTGGAATATTTTGATATAACGTGCATATTTTGTAATGCTTATTTTCGTATATTTTAAGGCTTAAATTAACATTTTTTAATGCTTATTTTGATGTAGCGCATCTATATTTTGGCATACTTTAATGCACTTTTAAATGAATATTGTGGCATATTTTAATGCATCTTTTGCTATAAATTCAAATTTTATTGCATATCCTGGCATATTTTAATACTTATTTTGGCATATTGCTTATTTTGCTAAAAATTCATGTGCGTAAGCGTATTTTTTTCATATTTTACTAAAAGTTATGTTTTACATAAATTATATTGTATATTTTATATAAAAGAAATAAAAATTTTTAAATTTAAAAATATATTTTATTTTATCACCAAGAAAAAAAAAATAAATAAATTATATATAATTATTGACAATGATTAAGGAGAATTTAAAATATTGAAACCACTTAAAAAAAAAAAAAATCTAAATTAAAATGAATAAGATTTACAAAGTTGAAAATATTCAATGCATATTTTTGACATTTTTTACACCCAAATTTCGATTTATAATATATAATTTATATACTTAAAAAAGGATGAACTTCCTTAACCTAATTATGACTTATTCATATAAAAATAATAAAATATTTTTCTACTATATTTCTTTAAAAACGTTTCAATATTAAAACAGTCTTAATTAATCAGTTCGATTCTTTGAACGTAAAATAATAAAAAAGCGCATATTTCTAGCAAAAAATATGTTAATTCAAATCAATTTACAATTTTGTGGTGTACTTTTAATTCAAATATTCAAAACAATTACTTCGGCTAGAAGTGAATTTTTAATAAATTGTTCATATGAGTATACAGTAGATTTAACAAATTCCATACAATTTCCCAATAACTCCTATTTGTATAATAATGAAGTTATGATACCTTCCGAATTAGTAAAAGTATATAAATATAAAATTTTGCCAAATAATCTAAGACGCAATGTTGGGCCCTATAAACGTGGTTGTATTTGTTATGTGAAACAGTGTCTGAGATTTTGTTCAAATGAAATTAAGCAATTTTATAAAAATTCTACAAAAGATAACAATTTTATATTAAATGTAACCCTTAATAATGGAATGATTGTTGAAAAAAAATTATTAATTGATTTTTATCCTTTATTTGGTCACATATGCACACCTCGTGAAGATTTGCTGGGTCCAAAATTATTTCCAAATTTTGATTGGATTTTATATGAGGTATTCATTTGTTTTACTGAGAAATGATGATGTCGATATTATAATTATTTTTTTTTATTATTTTTTTTTTCATATTTATAGAATAGTAAATTATTACGTAATCGTGATGAAAAAAAATTCACTTTAGATGAATATTGTTTTGATACAAATATGTCTAATGACAAATCACCATATACTATGTATCCATTAGTTTGTGGTGAAACAATTAATACATCCTGGTTTAAAATATATGGTAAAGTTGTTTATATTGTTACAGTGAAAGAAACGCAGAGGTAGTAAAAGAGATTGCTTGTTTTCGAAGAGTTTAATTTTATTAAAGATTGTAGAAGATCTCATTAGATTCATAGTGAAGTGTAGATTAATACAAAACGGCCTAAAAAAAATCATTGTTGATTACTAGGGCTAGGAAGTACATGTAAATACATGTTAAATGCTTATTTTTGCAGTTTTTTTTTTTTTTTTTTTTTTTAATAAATATTAATTTTTTCAAGATTACGCTCTGAAATTTTGTGTCCAAAGTCTGTTTAAGGGTTAAAAAATAAAAGTGGAATTTCTGGTTCTGGATTTATACGAGGGCGAATCAATAAGTACGTGACTTTTTGAACTTGCCTCGTAGTTATATGAAATGCAACACTGCTCCTATTAAGTACCACCTGTTAATAGACTACTGCCAAATTTTGAGCAAGTTCCGCCATTTACTTTGCGTTTAACAGCTGTTCAAAACATACCACCTCGTGGATTTTTTTAAAAATGGAAAAAGTGAATTTCAAGTGCTCGTTAAACATTATTTTTTGCGTCAATCAAACTAAGGAAAAGCTTGATAAATACTATGGGGACTCCGCACCATCGAAGCCATTGGCATCTCACATGGCAAAATAGTTTTAATTTTGAATGATGACTTGGGTATGAGAAAACTTTCCGTTAGATGGTTGCTGCATTGGCTCACAATCGACCACAAACGTAATCGTGTTACAAATTCGTATCCATGGCAGAAATCCATGAATAAAGCTACAAATAGCCCCTTTATCCGCCTTATTCTCCGAATTTAGCCCCCAGTGACTATTTCCTATTACCAAACCTAAAGAAATGGCTCTGTAGAAAGAGATTTAGCTCCAACGATGAAATTATTGATCAAACAAATGCCTATTTTATGGATCCTATTTTTCGGAGAGGATACAAAAATTTGAGAAACGTTGAACTAATTGTATTGAGCTAATAGGAGATAATGTTGAAAAATATTTTTTTTTTTTTTTTTTTGCAAAAAAATATGTGTTTCATTTACCCTCGAAGTGGCACATGGTTGGTTCTGGCCAGACATATTTAATTCTCATGCTTCAATTTAGCATACTTCTATTTTAGGTACATGGCTGTAATTTCAGGTAATCTCCCAAAATATTGTTGGCTTTCGATGTATAAATTAATAATTGAAAAAAAGTCCTTAGAACAGGACAAAAAAGCCAAATAAAAAATCTTCACCTTACTTTTGGTACATGGTGTCTGGCCAGACCCCTATGCATTTTGTATGCACGCATAGGCAAAGCACATGGCACGAGTTTGAAATTTGTATTTACTTTATTCTTTTATGCTTCTTTCTTTCTTCTGATTTTGTTTGTGAGTTAGTTATTCATTGAACGTTGAACAGTGAAGAAGTAATCTAGTTTTTGTGCGGTAATTTTGAACTTGTGAATAATTTTACGCAGGTAGATTTGTTGCGTTGTTAGTATATTATGGCTGATGAACTGGAATTTATTTATAATACACGCTTGCGTAGCGCGAATTTGCAACCCCAATTGTCAGAGGCATTAGTGCGTGATTTTCAAAGTCAGGTAGAAGCTGATGAAAATTATGATGTTTTTGAAAACGATGGTGACGATACTGCTGAATATGTGCCAGAAGATGATGCATCAGACATAGAAAATGATTTGGAAATTGAGCCTAACGAACTTTATGATAGTGATGAAGACGTAGACGAAGAAGAAGAAAGTGGAAATGGTGCTGAAGCAGCAAATGAAGTCGACTCAGGCTGTTTTTATGGTAAAGACGGTACTAAATGGAACGAAACTGAACCCCCTGCATCTCGTTTGCGCCAGCATAATATTATGCGTTTTCGATCTGGAACAAAAACAAGGCTCACCAATCCAGTTGAGGTATTCAAGCTATTTTTCTCAACCAATATTACGTTCGTCATCATTAGTGAAACAAATCGGCATGGGCGAGAATCAATTAGAAAATGGAATGAAGAACATCCAGAGTCTACCCAAAGAAAATGGATTGATTTGACAAGCTCTGAGCTAGATGCATTCATTGGGATTTTGTTGGCTTCTGGTCTCAGCCATAATAATATGCAAGACTCCAGTATATTGTGGCGTTCTGATTCGCTGCCCATATTCCGTGCGGCTATGTCGCACAAACGATTCATTACTCTGTCCAGATATATTCGTTTCGATAATAGTCGTACGCGGGCATTCCGACAGCAAACAGATAAAGCAGCTCCTATCCGGGACCTTTGGAATTTTCTCAATGAAAATCTGCAAAATTATTATGAACCTTATGAAAATATCACCATCGATGAGCAGTTGTTTCCGTATCGTGGGCGCACAAAGTTCACCCAATATATCCCATCAAAACCTGCAAGGTATGGGATCAAAGTTTGGTGGGCATGCGATGCTAAGACTAAATTTCCATTGAAAGGAAATCTATACACTGGAAAGGAAGGAGACAATCGGGAGATAAATCAAGGTGAAAACGTTCTAATGTATTTCGCAAATTGTTAAGCAAACAGCGGCAGAACAATTATTTCTGATAATTTTTTCACCTCATTGAACGGCGCTAAACGACTGGCTGCTATGGGACTGGCATTTGTTGGCACCATTCGAGCAAACAAAAGATGTCTTCCTAAGGAAGTTATGAAGAGCACCAGACGACCAATTCTTTCAAGTGTGTTTGGTTTTCATGAAAATCTTGTTGCGCTTTGCAGCTACGTGCCCAAAAAAAAAAATAAGGCAATCAATTTAATTTCAACCGTGCATTACACGAAATATGTTGAAGGCGTAGCCATGAAACCGGAAGCAATTATTTTATAATTCAACTAAAGCCGGAGTGATATACGATGGATCATATGCTAACTCATTACACAACAAAACGGTCAACCAGACGCTGGACCTACGCGTTTTTCTGCAACATGATTGATGTGATGGCATTGGCAAGTTACATTATATGTAAGCTAAATGATGAAAATACAAGAAAAGAAAGAAGACGCATATTTTTATATAAACTTGCAAAGCAATTGGTACTGGCCAACTAATCCGCACATTGTGGCTCAACCAACAACTCGTATAGCATTTGAAGCGTACTTTGGAAGACCTCTCAATATAGCAAACCGTAATGTGGCTTCACGCAGTGGTCCAGACACACTAGCTGCCAAAAAAGATTGCAGAATTTGCCTGCAGCAAGGTGACAAAATACGCCGTAAGACACGCTTTTTTTGCTGCAAATGCAACAATCCTGTTTGTCAGCAACATTCAAAAGTAGATTATTTATGTTTTTGTTGCCTTCCGCAAAATTCTGAATAAAAAAATCAATGTATTCTTCATAATAATTTTCTATTTTGTCATAAACATTTATTAATTTATCCATAATAAAGAGAAATATATATAGAACAAAAAAATTGTTGCCCTTTTCATTCCAAAGAATTTTTTAGGTCTATTTTTTCTTCCTTTAGGTAGCTAATAACATAGTAAAAAGAAATAGAAACACAAAATATATCAAATATTTTCCTATCTTAGTAAAAAATTTAACGGCAAACAGCCCTTATTTCCATACAAATGCATGTAAATGTATAGGGGTCTGGCCAGACACCATGTGCCAGAACTAAGGGCTCAAAATATGTGCCTGACGAAGGGTTTAAAAAGTCACGGACTTATTTATCCACCTCGTAGATTAATGAAAAAACCAGGGATATGGCTCAAATAACTAAGCCAGAAAAAAATCGAAATATTGCAATAAAATTTAATTTGTAAGCAATATTTTTATAAAAAATTTGCTTAATTTTTAACCAGACTACCATCAGTTTTTTTAAAAATTCAATATATTGAGACGAATATGGCGATTGTGTAATATTTTATTAACACAGTAATGTTTTGTACAAATTTTTGGCCGGGCAAACTTTTTTACAATTTTTATAGATTATATATTTTTTTTCTTAGATTTTATTAAAGAAATTGATTTTAATAATTTCTTTGTTTGTTTTTTTTTTTATTACAGGCTTGATAATTTCTGTACCATTCTTTGTTATTACCATAGTTCTTTCAAATTACTTGCGACAACTGAGAAATGCCCGTGGAAAATGTTATATAACATATCTATTATTAGTAACACTATCATATATTTTATTGGCTTCAAATATATTCGCCAAAGGAAAATTACCAAGTAAAATATGTGAAATCTATGGTAATTATATAATTAATTAAGTGAATGGTAAACATTTTTTAAACAGTGGTTTTAGCTGTATTTATCTAGCCTGATATTTTATTAGCGCCTAAGGCTAATATATCATTTTAATGATGATGTTTTTTTTAAGAAAAAGTTTTCTCTGGGAGGGATGGATAATCCATTTTGTAAACTGTTGGTAAATAATTTAAATTGTTTTTTATGGCTGAATTTTATATTCATATAGGTTAAATCTTCACTATAACCTACAGATCATATATCGTTTGTATTATAAAGCATAGTAAGTTGTTTGTTGTTAACGTGAAAAATTGTTATTTTCCATATAAAAAAAAAAAATTACTTTTCACAATAATAAATTTCACTTTAAACAATTTGTTTTCACACAAATTTTTGATATAATCTCATGTAAAAATCGATATATATATGAACATACATGATCATACATGGGCTTGTATATGATCATACATGGGCATACATGGTCATATACGTCCATACATGATCTCATATATGACCATATATCTTCGGATACGAAATTTGAGGGTATATGGTGATATATGTGCATATATTATCATACATGCTCATATATTATTAATGTATGATCATATACGTTCATATACCCTCAAATTTCAGATCCGAAGATATATGATCATATATGAGATCATGTAGGGTCATATATTGAACAATGTATGGACGTATATGACCATGTATGCCCATGTATGCTCATATATATTTAGATTTTTACATGAGATGTCAGTATGTCTTTTTTATAAAATAAAAAAAAATATTAATTTTAACAATTTAAATTAAGATTTAAGTGAAATTTTTCACAACAAAATATTATTTACTATGCTTAATGAAATAATACAAATTTCTTTAGTTTAAAAAAAAAATTGTTTTTTTTGTTTCCATTCCTAAATTTATTTTAACTTTATTCGCTGGTTGGCTGATATTTTATCAGCCCCTAGAGGCCCTAAATAAATTTCAAATACAGAATATTATCTCGGCAAACTTTTAGAAAATTTATATAAATATATTCTTTTTGACTTAATTGATATAAGCTGTTTATTAGCGCCTGCAGCTCATATATCAGTTTTCATGAATATTATGAAAAAAATATGACTTTTATTAGATTAACTTAAAAAATGTCCATCTCGGTAGGACTGATGTTTTATTTTGTCCTATATCAGATAAATTTTTTTTTTGCATGGATTATTATGAATGTATGATTTCCTAAGATTAAATTAAATAAGTATAGTAAGAATGAAATTTATGACTTTTATGCGTTTTAAAGAAAAAATAAAAAATTGCAATATTTAACATTTTTTTATTAAACATAAAATTTTGTTAAAAATTTTAATTATTTTTGTTTTTACTAAAACTAAATATTTTAAGCAAACATTTTCTTTAAAGAAAATAAATAAATATGCATATATTTTTTAAGTAGTATATATAAAAAACTATTTATTTAAATAAAAAAAATAATTTCGTTTATGGAATTTTTACAGATTGAAGTAAAATTTGCAAAAAAAAAAAAAAAAATAAACAAATATAAGTTTTAAAGCATTCAAGCAAGTTTTTGCTTAAATTATTGCCCTTAGAAATGCACTAAAAACTCTTGTATTTGGTTGATCATTGAAGCAGGATAATTTGATTTAATTTTTACGCGCCTAAAGTTCATATATCATTTCAATGGTATTGAAAAAAAAAAACGCAAATAATTTCATTTCAATGTGCTAAACTTTCTAATTTTATTTCATTTTAAAAAAATACAATAAATTTATAATTTATTTTGGTTATCAGATGTGAGCCCTTTTTAAAATTCATAATTAATTTTATTATTTTGCTATTTTTAGGTTATGTTTTATATTTTTCAATAACATCATATTTAACATGGACTTGTATTTTGAGTTATGATACTTGGAAATCTTTAACTCAAATGGTAACAAAACAACCATCATTTTTAAAATATTCCCTTATTGGTTGGTCTGTACCTTTATTGCTGACTATAATTATATTTGGGGTGAATGATTCAACAATAATTGAGGAAAATTGGAAACCAGGAATTGCAGAAAATCAATGTGGAGTTATTTGTAACTATGTCGCATATATATATTTTTTACTGTATACTTAAGGAATTTAATTTCAAATGATTTCTTAAAGCTACAAGTACATTTACATTAAATCAAAAACTAGTAGTTTTTGAATCAAATCAATCAAAAACTAAGAATTTTTAGAACAATTTTAGGTTTTGATTGCAGTTTAAATTATGTTTAAGAGATCTTGAAAATTGAAATAAAATTCCCCAATATAAATATTGAAAATATCTTTTTATGATAATAATTTATATTATTTCCCAGCTACACGTGGGTCCGCTCTGATATACTATTTTATACCGGGTCTAATAGTGTTCATTTACAGTTTTATATTGTACATAATGATTCTAAGATTTACCTGGACCAATAAAGATCAATTAAGGAGTTACCTTGAGGAAATTCAGGATCTTCAAATTGAAAGGTAATAAAATTGATTTTATAAAACTATAATTCATAAGAATTCATATAAATTTCAGATTCTTTCTTTATTTTCGCATATTCATTTTAATTGGATCTTATTTTTTTCTTGATCTTTTAATATATTCGCTGATAATGATATTTGGCGAAGAGGGACATTTATTGTTATATATTAAATATGTAACGGGTATATTTAAAGCATTTCAGGTAAAATATTATATATTGGCCACAACAAATATTCAATATTATAATCATACAATTAATCTTGTAACAAGGCCATCGCAACCCGTGTAAAAAATATCAGATCTAAACAGATCTTATTAGGTCTTATTGTACAAGATCTAATTAAAACTTAAAATTGGCGACAAATTTGATATCGTATTAGAACTGATAAAATATAGGGAGATCCACGTTAATTTCAACTTATAAAATCTTACTAATAAAATAAAAACTTAAAACTAAAATTTGAAAACAAAATTTTTAAACCGCTCGATCTGGGTAAAAACTTTAAGAATATATTTTTTTTAGATATGACCAGATTTGCTCAGATCTGTCCGTAAGACTCATATAATTTTACAAATTTCTTTAAATATGAACAGATCTGTCATTAGATCTAATCGGATTTGGTTATTTAGATTCAATCACATCTAATGGATATCAATAGATCTGATGAGGTCTAATAATTTTTACATGGGCTAATAAAATTATATTAAAATCGGCATAAACCAGACAGCAGATCAGTGCGATCAGAACGATATTTCCTTAATTATTTTATATTATTCTATATATTTTTTTAGGGTGTTCTTGTTTTCCTAGTATTTGTTTGTAGAAGATCAGCTTTAAATGAAATCAAAGAAAGGTATGTTTTCTTATGTACCAAAAAAGAAAAAAGTATATATCGACTCGATTTGAGAAACTGCACCTCAACGGGATATCCTTCCATTATATTTATGAAAAGTTTAATAAAATTAATGAAAAATGTTCTTTTTTTTATACAATGAATGCCAAAAAAAAAACATTTACTTATATTTTTGATGACATTTTATTATACCTATGAAAAAAATTCATACAATGAATGAAAAAATTCATACAATTAATGAAAAAATTCATCATGTTTATAAAAAAGTTTCATAAAGATTGCATTGAATAAAAATAATTTAAACATTTCATAACAATTATGAAACTATTTCATAAATATTATGAAAACATTTCATAAATATAATGAATTTTATTATAAATATTATAAAATTTTAACCCATTATCCCGGATAGTGATGGCATTAAGCGGATTAAATGAAACATAAGAACGAAGGTTGTGGCTGTATATTATGGAGACGGAGCCCGCATCAACAAAAACAGTGTTAAGATATTTTATCAAATTTAAAATCAGGACATCCCATCAACCTCCTGCATGAAATTCGAAAAACAGAATGTTCTGCGCAGTTTTGGTTTATTGTGTAGATTAAAGAAAAAAACTAGAAAATTTTTCAGGATTTTTGTAAAGGTTTTCATAAATATAATGAAGCTTTTCCTTTAAGTGCACTTATGCATATATATTTATTTATATATTTATATTAATCATATAATTACAAATTATATATTAATACCCTAACCGAGCACTAGCAACAAAGGCCATCGGCTCGTTGTAGCGAAAACAGACCGGAGCCTCTGGTGGGAATCGAACCCACGACCCCCGCACTGATAAGCTAGCACGCTACCAACTAGCCTACCGGGGCGCTCCACTTATGTATATTTTTATTATTATTTTATTTTTTTATTTCAGATTAGGAAGAAAATCTTCAGTAGATCATAGAAAATTCTCATTAAATACTTCCATGGAATTGAGAATTGAAGCATTTAAAAAGCATTATCATCAATGAGTTTTTCCTTAAAGTTATACATAACTAATTCAAAAAGTATACAAGTATTACGATGGCTTAATGTAGAAAAGCCCTAACTCGATTTTGTGTTTCTATGGAGGAGAAGAAAAAAAAAACATTCTAAAATCTACAAAAACTATGAATATAAATTTTTTTGTATTAATTTTTTTAAGGGCATTTTTCACAAAACCATTTTGTTAGTAGTTTGAAGTAAAAAATAAATAAATTTAAAAAATGTAATACAAATAATATAAATAAATTTCTGTTAAATATAATAAAAATTGTTTATTTGGCGGTTTTATTTTCTATTATAAACTTTCTACTTGAATAAGTTAGTAAATAAGTAAAATAGAAGCGATTCCAAAGAACTAACATAGCTCCTGAACACGGAGCTTTTATGTAGGCTAAACAGAGAAAACAGATTCATTATGACAACAGAATTTCTTGCCAACGGAGCATTTTGGTTGCCGTAACCGAATTATTTTGTTGTCCGAAACCAAATATATTCCTGATACAATCACAATATATTTGGTTTCAACCGAAATTCTGTTGCATCAACTGAATTTCGTTTGCGACAAACAAATTTAGCGATAGCTCGAATCAAAACATTCATTTGGCAAGAAATTCGGTTGTGACAATGAAGAGCACCGAATATAAAACAAGTCGCTTTGCCTGAAAACCTGAAATTTAAATTATGTCTTCCTGGTTCCTGGAGTATAAACCAATTCACTGAAAAATGTGGTAGAAAAGGGCACTTTTCTTTTTTTTTTTTCGCCCAGCTTAAACCTCTGGAGTTAGGAACTTGAAATTTGGTAACGCCCACTTACACGGCTTTTTTTAATTTTTACTTGGAGGGTGAAGAGTCGCCCCCTGTACGTCATGCCCAAACTTCTAGACATCTGCTAGATATCTGAAATTAAAATAAAGTATTTCCTGGGGTATAGTTTATGAAAATTCCAATAAAACTTAGATAAAAAGGGTCCAGAGAGACCCCAACTTAAAAAGTTGAAGCTACAAACTTAAACAGACATCCAATTGTTATACATGGTGAGGGTATATATATATATATATATATATATATATATATATATATATATATATATATATATATATATATATATATATATATACAAGGTGGCGCAAAAGTAATCCTCCTATCAGAAAATGCTATAAATTTTGCGATTGGCCCCTAATGTCAGTTCTGTTTTGACATTTGTGTAGTAAACACATGCGAAATACACGTTAATAAACAATGTTACGCTACACTGCTCCAGAACGCGGAATATTGGTGATTATTTATTTGAGCAATAATCGGTCGGTGACTTTGGCACAACGTGAATTTCGTGATGAGGCTCATTTCCATCTAAGCGGGTACGTAAATAAGCAAAATTTACGCTTCTGGATCACTGGAAATCCGCGTGTAACCCACGAAGAGCCATTACACCCGCTCAAAGTCACTGTATGGTGTGCTGTTTTCGCTGGAGGAGTCATCGGACCTTTTTTCTTCGAAGACGTCGCGGGCCAAACGGTTACTGTGAATGGTGAGCGCTACAGAGCAATGATCAACGAGTTCTTTTTGCCTGGGATTGGAAAACATGTGGTTCCAACAGGACGGTGCAACGCCACACACTGCACGTGCCACAACCGATATGCTGAAGGATGCATTTCCCGGGCGCCTAATCTCCCGTTTTGGCGATATGCACTGGCTAGCAAGATCGCCTGATTTGACCGCTCCTGACTTCTTTTTGTGGGGCTTTTTGAAGTCGCGGGTTTATGTCAACAAGCCTCAGACTCTTGCAGCTCTTAAAGACAATATCAGTCAAGAATGTGAGGACCTATCGCCGGAAGTTTTGGCCAAAGTGATGGAAAATGCCATAAAAGGGCTCAAATGACAATCAACTGTGGCGGCGGCCATTTACATGAAATCATATTCTCGACTTGATGTAAAAAAAATTAAAAGACCAAATAAAAATAATCCACAAGAAGAATCAAAGTTTTTCATTTTTTTTTTTTTTAATTACAGCCAAAAAACATCGGAAGGTTATGCGCCACCTTGTAGTTCATTTAAAAAGTAATACGTAGAGTTTGTTTTTAAATGAAGAATCAATAAAATTAGAATCAGTTATTCAAAAGAAAAAAACTATAAAAATATACAGACTTTCAATAGGAGTTGATATTTTCTGTTACAAGTAAAATTTAATGTCTTCTGTTTCTAAAAATAGAAATTTAAATAATTTCTTTTTGTTTTTTTTTTTTTGTCAAAATAGTTTCAATACAAATTACAAGAAATTATTCAAATATACATACAAACACAGAAAATAAAAATATGTATATACATCTGTGTGTGTGTTGTGTTTTGTAATTAAGTACAAATAAAAAAAAAACTTTCAATTTGAAAAATA
This sequence comes from Eustalomyia histrio, assembly GCA_949748255.1. NCBI lineage: Eukaryota > Metazoa > Arthropoda > Insecta > Diptera > Anthomyiidae > Eustalomyia > Eustalomyia histrio. The sequence goes on along the minus strand of OX456524.1, from coordinate 138,029,953 downwards.
AACCACAAAAATCCCTTTTTTCTAACGTTTTGTCAGTTTAAAATTGATAGTCATTTTAAACAACTTTCGATTGTTTTTACTACTTTTGTCGATTATTAAAAAGTGATTGAAAATAAACAACAAAATGTGGTAAATATAATGAAAACTCAGTAGACCTCTTTTTGATTGTATTTTCGATTAATTTAATATGTATTTTAAATTGTTTTTAACGAAATAATATTGTGAGTGTGAAACGTTGTTAGAATAGGGTTAAAAAGAGAAAAATGCCCCTCAAATTAACCGATTCATACAGCTGGAACTATGAACTTGTAATTTTGCTGAAGGGATACTTTTTTGAATTTCGAATTAAGAAAAAAGTATTGAATTGAATTCAAATATTTAAAACTAGCGATAGGTAACAAAGTATTGGGCTTTTAAGCCTATGGCGGATATACTCCGTACAGATTAATTCACTAGATTAATTCACTGAAGGTATACTTTTTTGAATTTAGAAAATAGAATTCAATTGAATTCAAATGTTTAAAACTAGCGATAGATAACAAAGTATTGGACTGTTAAGCCTATGGCGAAAATATTCCGTACAGATTAATTCACTAGATTAATTCACTGAAGGGATACTTTTTTGAAATTCGAAAAAAAGTATTCAATTGAATTCAAATATTTAAAATTAGCGATAGATAACAAAGTATAAAGCTTTTAAGCCAGTACAACATAAAGTCATTAGAGGCAGAAAATGTTTATGGGTTTAAAGAATATATTACTGCTAAGAGCGAAATACTCATCGAAACTGTTTTCTCTTTTCCTTAAAATAGAACAAAAAAAAAAAAAAAAACACAATTCAATGTTCTTGTGGTAAATCTATTAATAATTATAAAAATAACAATGTATATTGTTAATGATATTAAAAAATAAATAAAGAAATACAGTCAATATAAATCAGTCAATAGGTTTATATAGTTTATAAGGTTCATTGAGTTTTAAAACAAAAAAAAAATTATGAAAAAATGAATTTACGATGTTGTAGTTTCATTCTAATACAAATTATTACGTTAATTGTAAAATCTAATACTGAAGTTTTTACAACGTGTTCTTATGAATATACAGTGAATTTAAAAATATCTAAAAATATAAATAATAACGAACCAAATTTAATAAATGAATCTTATAAAAAAATATTGAATAATGATATACGAATTGATAAGGGGGAATCCCTTAAACACGGTTGCATTTGTGGACATAAACAATGTATAGGATTTTGTCCAAAACAAATTATTGAATTTTATAATAAATATGGTTCAACAGAATTTGATTATAAATATATTAAAAATATAACTACAAATAATGGAATGTTAATCAAAAAACAAATAACATATAATTTTCATCCAATATTCGGTCGTTTTTGTGATTTTAAAAATTGTAAAATAATTGAACCACAACAATCATCTGTTAATAATACGAATTTATATGAGGTAAGCAATTTCTGAATAATTAATAATGTTAAATAATACATTATAATTATTTTTAACTTTTATTTAACCTTTTTTTATTTTAACTTCTTAAATTTTTTGAGGTTAAGGTTGGTTTTTTTTTATAAATAAAAATATTATTATTTATTTTTCAATATTTCGCTAATCCATTGTGTAGCATAATCAAGAAATAATAATAATAATAATTATAATATAATAATAATATAATTATAATATAATAATAATATAATTATAATAATAATTATAGTTATAATTATAATAATTGTAGTTATAAATATAGTTATGATTGTTATTATTATTATTTCCTGAAGATGCTACACAAAGGAGTAGCGAAATATTGAAATAATAATATAATAATAATAATTATAATATAATATAATTATATAACTCATTTAGCGAAATATTGAAAAATAAATAATATTTTTATAAAAAAACAAACCTTTAGAAATTCAATACATTATACATATATATATATATATATATATATATATATATATATATATATATATATGTATATATAATAATACTAGCTTAACATATATTTATATATATACACTTGTGCTCATACAATTAAGTCAATAATTTAAATAAGAAAAAAAGTTCATAAAAAACATTTATTTAAGAAAAGAAAACAAAATATTAACACAAAGTAAGTAAGGTTTTTAAATTAAACATTAATTCACACTTTTTTTAAGATAAACAGTATTTATTAAAAAGGATATCACAAAAAACTAGATTAAAGCTGCTCATATAATTAAGTCATTTCTTTAAAATTTTAATATTAAAGTTTTTTTTAATTATTATAAAAACTGTCGTAGGTATTACTAATATTTAGTCGGAAAACCTTTTTGACGAATGACTTCTCCGCATCTCTTACCCATTGAATGAACAAGGGCCGCACATTGGGCTGGTGTAATTTTATACCACTCTTCTTTAATTACTTTCCACAAATCTGCTCTATTTGCAGGTTTTCTTGCACCTACTGCCCTTTTTATGGTTCCCCATAAATTTTCTATGGGATTAAGGTCTGGACTTTGGGCGGGCCATTCGAGAATCTTTATGTAATTTGCCTTTAACCAGTCCTTTACGATCCGTGAACAATGCTTGGGGTCATTGTCCTGTTGAAATACCCAAGCTAATGGCAAATTATCAGCATAGTCACTAAGCAAGTTTTCTTCCAAGATGTCTCTGTACATAACGCCCGTCATTTTTCCTTCGATTTGAACAATTGGACCAACGCCAGATGATGTAAAACAGCCCCATACTATTACGGATGAACCACCATGTTTTACGGTTTTTTTTTGTGTAGCGTGGGTTCAGTTCTTGTAACGTTGGAAGTCTGACATAGGGCTTACCATCATTTCCAAACACGTTAAATTTGGATTCATCGTTCCAAACAATCAAATCCCAAAATTTGACGTCATTTTGCAAATGTTTTTTTGCAAACTGCAGTCTATTTTTAATATTTTTTTTAGACACATTAGGCTTACGTCTGGCAATTCTTCCATTCAAAGAATTTTCCTGTAAGCGACGTCGGACAGTTTGTGCTGATATTTTTACTTCATTATACTCTTCCATTTGAGCTCTAATTTCAGTAGAGGTCAAGAAAGGGTCGGCCTTACTCAATCTTATCAATTTTCTATCCTCATCAGGTGTCGTTTTTCTTGGCTTATTCCTCGGTAAGTTGTTAAAAGTTTTATTGTTCTTATAATATTGAATTGCGTTGATGATTTTTCCTCTCGAAAAGTTTAAATATTTGGCTACTTTGGAAACTTTTTGGTGTTTCTGGAAGCATTCCCATATTATCTTTCTCTCGCATGGCGATGACCTTTTTTTCTTGCCCATTATTGTGAGGTGTTAATAAAAACTATTTTAAAAATCTTTTTTGTTAATGATTCCAAGTATTTTTTATAAAATATTTTAGAATTTGAATGCATAAAGACAAAGATTACCGTTAAAAATTGCAATGACTTAATTATATGAGCACTAATGTATAGAGTAAGGAAGATAAATAATGTCTAATTTTATGATAAAAATGTCTTAAGTTATTTGGAAAATTAACTGTAGTAATAATATAAAAGAAAAAATATATGTAATGTAATTATTATAAAAATTACAGACATTTGAAAATAAAAATGTTTGTTGACTTAATTAAATGTCTTCAGTGTAAACAGTAGAATAACGAAAAGTATAAGGACAGTCTCCAAAGTAGCAAAATGTCTTCATAGTAACTTGTGGAACGAAAAACCGTTCCCGCAACATGTGCTGTGCACATATATATTATATATTTTGGTTGTATTTATTAAATATTTCATTAATATAATAAAAAGTTTCAATGTATGCAAATTGATGAAACTTTTTCCATTACTGTAAAAATATTATCTTATTTTCAGAATAGTTTATTATTACACCAATATGATAATGACACCTTTATATTAAATAAATATTGTTACAATATCAACAATAGTTCATTACAATTTCTTATGAATCCTAAAGTATGTGGTAAAACCATAGATAAACCATGGATTTGTGTATATGGTAGGTAATTTATAATTTTTTTTTAATTTATCAATTAAAAAAATATATATTTATTACGTTTTTTGTTTTAGGTCATCTTCTTTCTACACCATTCTATTTTATAATTTTAATATGTCATTGTTGTTTATCAAATCTTGAAAATGTCTGGGGAAAATGTTTTTTAATGTATATCTCTATGGTGATAATATCCTATACGCTGGTAACTTATAAACGGTTATTTGCAGAGAGCTTCACACATATATTGTATATTTGTGAAATAATTGGTAATCGAATTTTTACCTGTTTGTTTACTTCGTACGCTGATAATAATCTCCACACACACATCATAAAAATACGATACAATGTTAAATTAAGAAAAATTGTTTTATTTTACGAAAGTTTTTGTTGTTTTGACATTAATTTCGTATTTTTTTAAGGCTTAGATTATTGTGAGTGTACAAGTTTTACTTTTACTACAATAATTGTTTTATTTTTCAATTTTATTATTTAATTAATTTTTTGCTTTAATACTTTTCAGATTATAGCATTTATTATACATTTGTTGGTTATTTAATATGGACTTCTATATTGAGTTATAATGCTTGGAAAACTTTGACTCATATGGTGACGAATAAAGAGCCATCATTTATAAAATATTCTGCTATTAGTTTGTTACTTTCCTTGCTGCTGACAGTTCTTTTAATATTGGCTAATAATTTACAATTATTTCATGAAAATTTTAATCCCTGCATTACAGAATTTAATTGTGCGGTTAGTAAGTACTTTCTTTTAAATATAACTGATACAATATATAATACTAGCTTAACAGACCGAAACTTAGTCTCCTATCTAAGGATTTTTCTTTCTTTATAAATTTGTTTAAAATTTTTGTAGTAAAATGTTTTAATTTGAACTTGCATCCCTCTTTCAAAATTAAAGAGCTGTGTGTATTGTTTTCTGATTTGACATACGCCAGCCAAGTACTGAAAGTACACAGAAAAAAGTATTGCCAACAAAAATTTCAATAAATTTTTTTTTTGATATTTTGATCATTTTCAATTAAAAGTTTAATCATATCAATTAAATTTTTAATTAATAATAAAAAAAATTTAATTAATTTTTTTTTCATTTTCAATTAAAAGTTTAATTATTTCAATTAAATTTCTAATTGATTTTATGTTCATATTCAATTAAAAGTTTAATCATAACAATTAAATTTTTAATTGATGATAACAAAAAATTTAATACATTTTTTTTTTGGATTTTTTGTTCACTTCCAAATAAAAAATTTATTCATATCAATTAAATTTTTAATTGATAATAAATACATTTCAATTAAAATTTGTATTTGTTGTTTGTTAATTTTCAATTAAAGGTTTAATCATATCAAATAAGTTTTTAATTGATAATAAAAAAATTTCAATTAATTTTTTTTTGATTTTTTGTTTAATCATATTAATTAAATTTTTAATTGATAATGAACTGGTTTACAATAAATACTAAACAAGCAAAAAAAATTTATTCAAAATATTTTGAATATTTCGCATATTAATAAAAGCGTCATAACTTAATTTTTTCAAGAAAGAGAACCGCACTCATTGTTTAAATTTACAAAAACAACATAGTCTATGTAGTGCTTGTATGCATCAGTGTTGCCAGATAAGGAGATTTGGCTTCAGATTTGATATTGAATTTTGATAATTTTTTAGATTGATAATCGAAAGCTATTTCTGTTAAATTAATGACGTATTTTGGTTTTAATGCAGAGCTTGATAATTCATTAATTTCTTTCTTTTCACTTCTTAACAATGATTCAATTTTGTCTCGATTGAATAATTTATTTTGTGATTCTGTTCGGGACGGTCTTTGGGTTATTGATTTGTTAAAATTTAATCAATTTAATTGATTGTATGAAAAGAATCAATAAAAATCAAATTGATTCTCTGAATTTGATATTTATTAAATACAAAATTTTGCAAATTGATTCATTAAAAATTGCATAAGATTTAAAATTAAATAAGGAATCATGTTTTTAAAGGTATATTTGAAAATTTAAAAAAATTGTTAAAACTTGAATTTGTTAAAATTTCAATTCTTTTATGAGGCCACCCTTTTTTCTGGAATATTTATTTTTAATTTTTAGCAAATAAAATATGCGAAGAATTCTTAAAAAAAATAAAAAGAAAAAATTAAATATTTAACAATTTGTTAGGGATTTTTGGGTATTTCAACTTTGAAAAATGGGAACAAACTTTTTTTGGCAACACTGCTGCGGATACACATACACCAGTTATGATTAAGTTGCTACCACAGTATTTTTGTGCTGCTATTGGAACCTCAAAAGTACTATAAACTCCTATGAACTATTTGCTACAAAGTATTTAGAAATTTTCATGCGCTGATGAATTTACACACAAACATATGTAATTTAATAAAAAAGAAATATTGAATAATTTGATTAAAATTTTAATTGTTTTGAATCTGGAATTTCAATTAAAAATTTTAATTTAATTTGATGATGGAATTTCAATTAAAAATTTGATCAAAATTTTAATTGATTTTTGGTTAGAACTTTAATTAAAGTTTTAATTGAAATTCAATGTTGAAGATTTTTGATTAAAAATTTTATAGATATGATTAAAAAAATAATTGAAAATTTCAATTAATTTTAACGAAAAAAAAATAAGAATTGATATTGATATTGATTTCTTTTGCTGGTCCAAATTCAATTAAAGTTTTAATTGTATTTACAAACATTTTAATTGAATCTCGATTTTAGTTTCTCTGTGTATGAGTTTTTGGAATGTGAGTTAAACTTGGTTTTGTTAAACCGAAACGAATATTATCAGCCATTTGCAAATTTATAAACATAAATTTTAAATAAAACAAAACACACCAAATTTCAAAAGCAGTATTCCAGTTACATAAAGTGACATAAACTGAGTTTAAAGATTATCTACATCCCAATTACTCGGCCTAAAAGCAGCACCTTTTCTTTTTAAGCTCCATTTATACCAAAAAGTATATTTTCGGTGAATCACATTAGCAGGCAACATATATTAAAAATGTTAGATTTCCGGCGGAAGGTTTTTGGGAATTTGGGCCGAACGTTCGCAGGGAGATATATCCCTCTTCGCCTATTCCTTTAAAAACTTCTAAAAACCCTAGGAAAAAAATTAATTTTTTATTCATTTCAAAATAAAGCAAAATAATTAAATTTTTTTATTTTCTAGGATCACGTTTGTCTGCTCTTATATTTTGTGATATACCAGCTTCAATGGTCTACTGTTGCAGTTTAACTTTATACATAAGAATTGTAAGATATTCGAGAAAAGTTAAAAAAGAAACAAAAAGTTATATAAAGGAAGTAGACGAACCACTGCTGGAAAGGTAAAAAAACAATGAAAAATTTAATTTTAGTAAAAATTTATTCGAATCTTAAGATCCAGTATTAGTGTCAGCACTTACAAGGATATCCGTCCAAGGCTTAAACGCTTATTTAAATAAAATTTTTATATATAAAATAGAATCCAAATAAAAATAATTTTGCATGTAAATTTGAGAAAAATACATGAAAAACAAGTAAAAAAAGGCTTAAATTCGGCTGTGACGAATCTTTGAATACCCTCGACCAATATCCTAAAAAAATGTTCTCTACTGTTTTTGATACAAATAACATAATGTAAAAAACTTTAAAAGTAAAATTATGGAGGTGAAAAAATTTTTTGAGGTGAAAAACTTGTTTTTTTTGGATGTGAAAACAAATTTTATGGTGGAAAAAAATTTTGAGATGAAAAGAATTGTTTTAGGTAAAAAAAATGGTGTGAGGTGAAAAAAATTTTTTTGTTGTGAAAACGATTTTTTGTGGTGAAAAAAATTTTTTTTTGTTCTGAATATAAAATATTATTCAATTCTAAGCGACTGTTGAAAAACAAGAAGAAATATTTTACCTGCCGGTCGCTACTATGAAATTGTATTAAAATAGACCAATTTATATTCACATTTTCACTCATAACTTTTTAACCGCTAGACCGGTTTAGCTCATTTTTAATAGCAAACCGCTCGGGAGGATGTCCATTAAACTGGGTAAAAATGTGCACTCCCTGAATGTGCGCTCAATATGAAAAAGAAATCGAAAAACACCATCCTAGCGACTTTTACATAAAAAGCGCTTATAAAAAATAAGGGGAATTCATCCTCAGTAGTATAAAAGCACTAAATTTAGCCTTAGTTCTGACAAATTGTTGAGAACAGTAAAAGTTCGTTTAAATCAGTGAAACCTCGAATATTGGAAAAATGCGCGTTGGACGATTACTTTGTTTTTTCTTAGAAATATTCTTAATATTGTTGTTTAATTTAATTTGATTTCATTTCAGATTTAGAATATACTTTCGAGTATTTCTTTTAATGGATTTTGGATGGTTTTTTGCCAACTTTTCTCTTTTACTGCGAATAATATATTTCGATAATGAAGGAATATTTATGACAACCCATATTGCATCCTGTATAGTGTATACTTTTCAAGTAAAATTTATAGATTTAACTGTATAAAATAATCTTAAGTGTCTAAAGATTGTTGCTCAATAAACAATTAACAAAAATTTCTAACCGCTCAAGATCATATTTCATAACTTTGCCTAAATATTATTTAAGAATATTTATATAGAAATTGGAGCGTTACACGCTGAATAAAATTTTCTGCTGAAAATATAATATTCCTGGTAATATACATATTTTTAAAAACCCCGCAAATTGTATTTGCCGTATTTCTTATACAATATGTTTACCTGCAAATATAATATGATTGTAGACGAAATGCATGTACCAACAAATATAAATATATTTGCCTGCAAACAAATTAAAAAAACATTACAATGTTTACCTGTAAACTTATTAAAAAATGTATCTTTCCTGCGTGTAGCAGTTTTTAAAAACTTTTATTTTTTGATTTAAAATTTGTATAGAATTTGACAAGTAAATGCAAGTAATTTAAAAAAAAAACTACTAGTTTTTTGTTAAGTATAAAATTTTAAATAAAAATTGAGACGCTAACATCTTTTGACACCAACACGCAAAAAAAACATGGTTGGGGCAATGATATTCGAAGAGCATCATATATTTTTGGGTTTATGGTTGTGCCAACCATAGTCGTACTATAATATGGTTATCATATTATGATAAAAAATAACCATATTTTTACCATAATATAGTCCCTACAGTTATATTATAATTAAAAAATTAATATATTATGGTCCTTAATAAACATGTTATACAGAATTTATCATAATATGATCCAAACTGATCATAGTATGCTCAAAATGTTATCATATTATAGTTCTTCATTACTATATTATGATTCCTGGATCATAATTAAATTATAAGAAATGTTCTTAAAGGAAAAGATCTTAGAAACTATGAAAAAGCTCTTTAAATTTAAGAAATTGATATTAAGGATTTTTTGAATAAAAATTAAGGAAAAAATCATACATTCTAAGAACTTTTGTTTCAAGAAAACTTTGATTCTTTGATTTTAAGACAAATGCTTAAAACTTTTTTTTAAAGTCTAATGACTTTTTTAATAAAAAAAAGTCTTACGAGATTTTTAAGATTTTTTAAGAAAGTTTTTAGAAATTTTTCTTTAAAGTCATGTTTTATTTGATCTATAATTATGTATTGATTGTTGCCAGCATTTTATCGTTGCATAATTATCATATTTTTTTCATAGTCAGAATTTGTGTTACTACAGTATGGTTACAGACAATCATGATATTAAATAGAAGGTAATATTTACTAAATAATGATGGTAGCGACCATGTTGATAGTTAGAAAACCAATAACTTGGTTGTGACAAACATATTCGAATACAGCAAGCACAATATAGTAGCAGTGAACATATTGCAACCATGTTTTTTCTCTGCGTGAAGTTTTAGTCATAAGATAATCTAATTATGGTTTTGGCGCTTATGTTAAAAAAATATATATTTTTTATATTATTAGGGTATGTTTATGTTAATAGCATTCGCTTGGAGATCATCAGCCTTTAAAGAAATCAAAAAAAGGTATTTACCAATCTCTAAATAACACATCACATAATACTTTAAGACATAACAAAACTCGAAATATCATAAATATTCAATAGAAAAACCCTTTAATGATATCTTTAGTGAAAGAAATCGGGAGAAATAAATGCTTACAAAGAAAAAAATCCATTAAATCAAAGGTGTTCGACCGAATGGCTCAACTAGAAAATTGTATTGGTCTGTATGCGATATTTGTAAGCATTATGGACATAGGGAAACATTTAAATTATGTGTCGAATTTAATTAGATCACTAAAGTTAAGCAACGAATTCACTGTTCGATAAAATCGAAACAAGTTCGGCTTTTTTCTTAAATTTTACAAAAAAAATAATCACATTCAATGCGCTCAAAAAACAGCTTTGCAATATTAAAATTGTGTCCATAAAAAAAGACCAACTATTTTTTTTTTGTTCCGAACTGTTCGTTCGTTCACCAAAAATCAAAGTCAAAAACACAAGTAATATCATTAGAGGGTTAATATATTTCAAATAAATAGTTTTTGTTTTATATTTCTACTAATAGAATTTTATATTTTTTTATCACTGAATTCTTTAGATTTGTGAAAACACATATTTTGCTGTAGTCTTTCTTAACAAACTATTGAGGAACATTTCAGTGGAGTTAAAATTTGCAAATTTCAAATATGCTTTTGTTTATCAGCACAATGGAATTAAAATCAAAAATTTTATACACAAAGCAAAATTAAAACTTTAAAAAATGTCTAACAAAAGCAACCAAAAGTGTATTTTCTTTTACTAAACTTTGCATTATCTTGTGATGGAGAGAAATTCAAATTGCAACAACCCGAAAGTCACTTAAACCATTTGCGAGATTAGTACACTCAAAGTAAATGCTTGGGATTCCTCTAAAAAAAATACTACATTCGGAAGACACAGCTCTCTCATATGAACACCTCGAAACAAAACCATCCAGATTCCCTTTAAAAGTCGCCACAAACGGACAAAAATACATCTCGTAAACTGTTGAGATCCTCAAAGAATCTGCTTCCAGATATCTAAGTCGCCGCTGTTTTAATCCACAGCATTCACAGAGTAGATGCAGCACCGTCTTCTCCTCTTTTGCCTACAGCCTAAACAGAAATCACCATATCGCGTTGTGTTCTATGAATATATAAATAAAGATAATGATCGTTCGCTCATCCAAAGCAAAAAGGGTTCTGGTTCGACTTATTCTAGAAAATTACCCTAGGGTCGGAGATACCTCACAAGTAGTAAAGATTATCCATCTCAATCTCGTGTCTATCCGATATGTCTCTAATCATATCACAAAGCTTCCCAGCAAAACTTAGGTAATTGGAGCGATATTCTCATGCGTTACCTTGTAATGATAGCTAGTTACCTTTTTCATTATTTGCAACCATAAAGTAATAAGTTACTTATTATTGATTACGTAATATATGATTTATAAATGTAAAGTAATAATTGAAATATTTTTGAAAATCTATTTTTAGATACATTACTTTGTGTTTTTTTGTAAGCAAAAGGGTAATGTATGTTTGTTTTGATAACACTAGCGAAAAAACGAAGCGCAAAAATTTATTTAAGTTTAAAGCAATCAAATTCTATATGCATCGATAGCTCAGTGGGTAGAATTCTTGGCTGGCAACCAGCTTTCCCTGGTTCGATTCCCATCTAAACCACATTATTATTAATAACGAATATTTAAAATAAAATATTTGTAATAATTTTTTTAATAAAAATTCCTCTTTTTAAAAACCTATTTTTAGACACATTACTTTTTCCATTCTCGTAACCATATAAGTAACCCCTTACATTATCACCTCTAAAGTAATGGGTATATACATTACTTTCTGAAGTAAGGTGTAAAGTAATCCCCTATGGCTATACATTACTTTACCCATTATTTGGTAATGTGTGGTTTTGCTGGGCTTACCAAGATTAGGATTCGATAGGTCATTATCGGTCTAATGATTAACTTGTAATTTTGCATCTTTATTTTTCCTCAAGCATAGACATCCTTTCGGAAAGCATTTTTAGAATTTTTTACTGGGAGGGACAAAAAGGAAATAATTCTAATCATTATCGTCCGAAAACCTTAGGCTATTATACAAATTATAATACAATAATTCCTTCGGATAAATTGTACGTGTTTTGTTTCTGTTACAATAAAAAATACACATAATTTCTATGGCGGAAATATTCCGTACAGATTAATTCACTAGACTAATTCACTGAAGGGATACTTTTTTGAATCTCGAAAAAACTTCTGAATTGAATTCAAATGTTTAAAACTAGCGATAGATAACAAAGTATTAAGCTTTTAAGCCAGTACAACATAAATTCATTTGAGGCAGAAAATTTTAATGGGTTTAAAGAATATATTACTGCTGAGAGCGAACTACTCAACGAAACTGTTTTCTCTTTTTCTTAAAATAGAACAAAAAAAAAACATTTCAATGTTCTTGTGGTAAATCTATTAATTATTATAAAAATAACAACTTTAAAAATGTATATTGTTAATGATATTAAAAAATAAATAAATAAATGCAGTTAATATTAATCAGTCAATAGGTTTATAAGGTTCATTGAGTTTTAAAACAAAAAAAAATTTATGAAAAAATGAATTTACGATGTTGTAGTTTCATTCTAATACAAATTATTACGTTAATTGTAAAATCTAATACTGAAGTTTTTACAACGTGTTCTTATGAATATACAGTGAATTTAAAAATATCTAAAAATATAAATAATAACGAACCAAATTTAATAAATGAATCTTATAAAAAAATATTGAGTAATGATACACGACTTGATAAGGGGGAATCCCTTAAACACGGTTGCATTTGTGGACATAAACAATGTATAGGATTTTGTCCAAAACAAATTATTGAATTTTATAATAAATATGGTTCAACTGAATTTGATTATAAATATATTAAAAATATAACTACAAATAATGGAATGTTAATCAAAAAACAAATAACATATAATTTTCATCCAATATTCGGTCGTTTTTGTGATTTTAAAAATTGTAAAATAATTGAACCACAACAATCATCTGTTAATAATGCAAATTTATATGAGGTAAGCAAATTATGAATAATAAATAATTAATAATTATAATAATAATTATATTAATTATATTTTATTAATAATTAATATAATAATATAATTAATAATTATAATTATTTTTAACTTTTATTTAACCTTTTATTTATTTTTAACTTCTTAAATTTTTTGGGCTTGAGGTTGGTTTTTTCTAAATAAATATATTATTATTTATTTTTCAATAGCGAAATATTGTTATTATTATTATTATAATACGGTTTTCGACGGGGTAGGTCTACAGTAGATGCTATTGCTGACGTACTCAGGAGTGTAGAGATAGCGCAGTGAGGAAAACACTACTCCAGACGAATCGTCCTCTTGGCGACTCTTGACGTAAAAAATGCGTTTAACAGTGCGAGATGGGCCGATATAATCGATGCATTGGAGAGCCGTTTTCGAGTCCCACAGTACTTGATGAGAATGATACGTAGCTATCTCGAGAGACGTATTCTGGTTTACGAAACAGAAAATGGTCTTGTACGTAAACAAATCACAGCAGGTGCAGCGCAAGGCTCTATACTGGGCCCAGACTTATGGAACGCTATGTACAATGATATACTCTGTGCTGATATGCCAGAGGACTCGTACCTTGTTGGATACGCAGACGATGTCGCTGCTGCCATAACTGCTTGGAACACAGAGGAGGCTCACATAAAAATTAATCAGGTGATGATTAGGATTCAAGTTAAGAAACTCTGTTTCGTTATCAGTGAATAATAAATGAATCGATTTGTTTATGCTACATTTTTATGTACTGGAACTTTGGTTTAATGTTCCTTTGTTCTATAACATAGCTACATTTTTATGTACTGGAACTTTGGTTTAATGTTCCTTTGTTCTATAACATAACAATGGAATTCATTGTATAGGTATATGATCAGATCAGTGACCTATGAATAGTATGATTAATTTATGAAATAAGAAACCCTGCTACCATATTTGGATGGCAACATATTGATTCATATTTCATGATAATTGAATAAACAATAGCATAAGTATAAATAGCTGCACACATTGCAAATCCAGTCAGTCTTTAATTGACAAGTGCAAGTGCAATAACAAGAAGTTAGAAGAACCCAAAGTGGAAGTAAAAATTATAAAGTAAAATAAGTGTAAATAAATAATATTTAAATAAAAAATAAAAAATCGTTTTTTATTAAAAAACCCGGGATCAGTGGAAGATCCCTAGAAATTATATTTTTTTACCGAACCACGAACAGAAGAACTTAATTGGCGCCCAACAACGTGCGACTTCAAGGATTGCCTTCAACAAACCAGCTTTTTCAACTAAAAACAACTCCCACAGGACATCCCGACAAGAAAGGATAAACCAACCGGAGCTGGAAAGAAAAAGATATAAGGTAACACTGTCAATTAATTACTCGAAAAATCAAGTATCGACCAGGGTCGAGAAAAAAGCAATCATCTTAGTATCCTTTAATATAAAGAGAAAAGATAGAAAAGTATCCTTATCTACCAGGAGAAAATAAATTAAAATTAAAATAAAAAATTTTTAAATAAATGAGCGAAGAAGAAGTAACTTCAGAATACCATTCAGAAGCTGAAGAATATATAACTATTAACCTTAACTATCCGTACGATTCGGGAATAACTTCTCTCGAAGATATAAATAGCATAGCTTACGAAGAAACAGCACACAGGCGACACGTTCTAAAAAGAAGACTAAGAAGAAAACGCAGATACTTACAACGTGAAGATTATATAGATTTAACCTTAAGCGATTAATATATATTTTTAGATAAGTAGCCATTTTCTTTTTATAAAATAATTTGTCTCCTTTAATTAAAAAATATTGTGAAAATGACCACACCAAATGTTTCCGTTTCACAGCAGGACATAATGCTGCAATTCATAAAAAAAATGGCACTAATGCTTGCCAAAATTGAAACTTTAGAAAAACAATACAGTCTTTTAGTCACGGGTTCACAGGTTAGGGATTATACAAAACAAACCATTGACGACACTATCGCGTGTAGTGAATCATTGGAAATAATCAAATCATTGCCAGATTTCAATGGTAAGGGATATGTTGGTTGGCGAGAATCAGCAACTAATTCCCTTAGTCTTTACAATACAGGAAGTAGAAAATACTTCGCTGCCCTCACAATCCTGCGCAATAAAATCACTGGCGAAGCCAATGATATATTAACTAATCACGGTACAGTATTAAATTTCGATGCATTGTTAGCTAGACTAGACTTTGCATTTGCGGATAAACGTCCGATACATATTATAGAACAGGAATTAAGTATTTTAAAACAAGGTTCACTGACTATAATAGAATACTACAATATGGTTAATAAGAAACTAACGTTGCTCATAAATAAGACAATTATGACACATGGTTCAGACTCAGATATAACTCGCGAATTAAATGAAAGAAACCGAAATTACGCGCTGAGAATTTTTATAACGGGGTTACATCAACCTTTAGGAGATATTATATTCTCATTACAACCACCTGATTTACCAAACGCATTGGCAAAGGCACAGGAGTTGGAATCAAATAATCTCAGAGTACAATTTGCCAATCAATTTAACCGAAATAATAATCACGCAAACGTATATAACCCTAAAAGAAATAATCAAAATAATCAGAACAATCTAAGATTGCAGGGTAGGAATAATAATCAAAAGAATAGTGATAATAATCAAACTAATAGCAATAATAAGAATCAAGTTGAGTATATGGAAGTTGATTCTAGTGGACATAACTATAATAGAAATCCACAAAATAATACTAACCATCACCAAAAAAGGCCTTGGAATAGTAATAACAATAATTACCATAAGCATAAAAATTATGGAAATCAAAATCAGAATAACCAAGCACCTAAGAGATCATCCGAAGGATGTGGACAATCTCAAGCCCCTAAAACACAAAGGGTTAATAATATTTCAGAAGACCATTTTTTAGAGGAGAATTAAATCTTCCCTACATCTTCAAAACGGACAGACTAACTAGAAAAAGGAAAAAAATTCTTATAGATACAGGAGCAACTAATTGCTATATAAAAAAGGGAATCTATAAAAACAAAAATGAACTTCCAATATTTAGGAGAGTCAAAACAATAAATGGATATACTATAATTAAGTATTACCATAACATCACAGTTTTGGGGATAAAAGAAAGATTTTATGAAGTAGAAAATTTAGACGCGGATATGATTATAGGATATAGCTTACTGAGAAGAAACGGTGCAAAATTAGATTTTGATAACAACTTAATATTGTATGGTAATAAATCAGAAAAGATTTATGGTTCAACAATCAAAGAATCAGAACCTTCATTAGAGAAAGATGAAGAGGTTCATGAATTGAATAAATTTGTAACGACGTGTTTTCACTTGGGCCGGGGTATGCTCAACCGTGCCCAGGGTTCGTTAACAGAAAATTTGTTTTTTTGTTCGGGATCGATAAAAAAAAACGAGGTTTTGTTCTTTTAAACGTTATAAAATTGATAATTCTTTATTAAATCATTTAATTATGACACGATTTCCTTTTTGTTTTACACGAGTATACGACACGGCGTTGACAATATACTTTACACATCGACGAATCACGAAATATGGCATATAACCATCCTAACAAATTTTAGCGGCATACAACCACTCTAACAATTTTAGGGCACACGACCACTCTCTAAATTTGGCATACAACCAACCTAACAAATTTTAGCGGCATACAACCACTCTAACAATTTTAGGGCACACGACCACTCTCTAAATTTGGCATACAACCAACCTAACAAATTTTAGCGGCATACAACCACTCTAACAATTTTAGGGCACACGACCACTCTCTAAATTTGGCATACAACCAACCTAACAAATTTTAGCGGCATACAACCACTCTAACAATTTTAGGGCACACGACCACTCTCTATATTTGGCATACAACCAACCTAACAAATTTTAGCGGCATACAACCACTCTAACCACTACGACCTACTTTGGCAAGACCACCAACCTGACTGCCTGATTTTCTGTTTTCGTTTCTTATTTATACCTAATGAACGATCACTGACAAGCACAAAACACAAACATACACATTACATTCATTGCCTGTTAGAAACATCTGTTGTCAATATCAACAGCTGTGTCACTTCAGAGTTGTAGTTAACAACACAGGGTTGGCATCGATATGATATGCATCTGGTTGACAACAGATGGCTCTAATGTCATTGGCATTACTGAACACTAAACGAAGACAAAACATTTTCAATAACAAATATAATTTCAGATTTTTTTTATATGTACATATAGGAATAAAATAAAAAAAAATAACACAAAACAATTCATAGATGATAACAAAAAATAAAATAATAATAAAAAAAAAATACTAATACACGTTGGGCACAAAACGACTCAGGGACTTTGTGCCTCACACTGCCCTCTCCTCCCGTTTGATGACTTTTAATATGATCCTCCTTCGAAGACGCATTTGAAGTCGGAACACACCAGCGCCAGGCAGTAAGATAACCTCGTTACGTCTCTCGTCTGATCTTAGTGTAATGGCCTCGTGCATCAGCGGTAATAATTGGGCCATTTCTGTACGTAAGATTCCATAAACGTTGCGCAACCGAAGGTGTCAGCATAATCTGCAATTGCGTGGTGATTATCAACATTTGCTGCGGCAGTAGGGTGACGAATGTCATTATTCATACGATGATGATGAACATTTTGTGTGGATATAGGACGATTTCTACTGACATTGGATATAGGTGTAGCAGGGTGTTGGTTTTGTTGTAGCACCCATCTTTCCTCATCTTGGGCTCTATCTTCGTTACCAACCACATTTACTAATACGGCTTCCGTTGGAGGAGCAACAATTACAGATGTTGCCGAAGGAACAACAGATTCAGGTTCCGTTGAAAGGACAATGGGTATGGCAGTTGCTGGCAGTATAGGTGCAATTGACTTTGACGAGGATGCTGATGATGATGAAGTTGATGAAATTGATGAAGACGAGGATGAAGATGATGATGAAGTTGCTGACGAAGATGATGATGAAGTTGATGAAGACGATGATGAAGATGATGATGAAGTTGATGCAATTGATGAAGACGATGATGACGAGGCCTTGTGTTGCCCACTCATAGTTTCCTCAAGATCTTGATTAGGTATAGTCAATATATTGGAAATAGAATTTGATACACTTACCGGGAAATGCGAATCAGGGTTGCTGCTTTCCGGGTTAGATCCTTTCCATCATCTGTTGGTGTGGTTGTTAGGTCTTCAGTCCCAAGCACTCTTTCCTGGATCACCAGACACGTGGGGTTGCTAATGTGTGGAATTGCATCTAATTGTAATGATAAACCTCCAAAAGACACAATAGTTTTAAACGCTCGTAACATATTTAGCCCGATGATAATGTCCTCGATGGCTGCTGGCATTATTAGAAAATCGGTCCACTTTACCTCATGACCAATTTTAACTTGACACTTCAAAGCGCTACGTATTATGGTAGTTGACCCATCTGCAAGTACTACTTCTAGATTCTTCGGAAATGGTGGGTAAGCTGAAAATGTCGTCTCAGCTAATTCTTCACTAATATAATTGCTTGTGGCACCCGTATCAATAGTCGATATGAAGGTTGCCTCACCAAATTTTACGTTGGACCCAAGTTTGTTGTCGTCACTCCATAGATTTGTTACCTCCAATGGTGTTTGCTGCGGTAGTGATGTTATTGTGTTTTCTTGCATGGCATACTGATAATTTGACTGACTTTCACTACATATATTAAAGGAGTCTGGAAAACGGTTGGCAATCATTCTATGTTGTTCATTACGAATATTTGGTGGGTTGTTCATGTTTGGAATACTTTCCAAATCATCAGCTAAAGCTAGCAGCTCTGATAAATTTGTAAAGTCCCTTCTATGAATATACCATAAGTAGTTGGGGTGTGCATTCCGATAGATCCTTTCTAACTTCTGGGCTTCTGTCATATCGGAGTGCCTCATCAAACTTTGTAATGCTAGTACGTAATCCTTGAAAGTTTCTCGTGGTCGTTGACATCGTCTTCTTATATCATCTTCCAATTTTTCAAAATATCGTGCTGGTAAGAAAAATTTTATGAAGTCTTCTTTAAACACTTCCCACGAGTTCCACTGTTGGTTATTATTTCGGAACCAGATGAGAGCTCGATCTTTACAAAGTTCTGGCATAGTATTTGGTAACAAATCTTTATTTACGTTGTACATTTTTGACATTTCTTCTACACGTTCGATGAAAAGTAGTGGCTCTTTTCCTCCATCATACCGAATACCCCACTTCCGTACCAGGTTAATTACGTTTATGAGTGTGGTATCTTGTCTAGCTGGTACAGGCACGACTATTTCTGCACCATGCCCTGTATTTGAAGCTGGATTGTTTTCGTTGGTCTCAGTTTTCACTGGACTTTTATCCCCGGTGTGGGTTTTTACCTTGGAAACCTTTGCTATTGATAGGGTGGAGGCTGATTCATACTTTTCCTGTAACTCTAATAAGCGTTTGGTTCGTTCTGGAGTATGTTCACCATCTAGAAATTGGGCCATCTGTTTCCTCATTTCTTCAACACCGCCTGTGGGCTTAACCTGGAATTCACTGAGACAGGCCACCAAGTCTTCTTTTCGAAGGGAATATGCCCAGGATACTCTCAACATTTTCACTAATTTATTACTATTTTATTTTGCTTGTAATATGTAAATTTTTTTTCACAGCTGTCTTTTGGATTTTTAATGTTTCGTTTTTTTTTTATTTTTTTCTTTCGCGTTTACTGTTTTCTATTCTCCCGTAATTTCTAACGATTTTGCGATTTTATATAATTTTTACACCGGGTTATTTTTTTTTCCGTTTGTTTTTTTCCCAATGTTTTTTTTTTAAGTTTTTTTTTCCCAATGTTTTTTTTTTCAATGCTTTTTTTTTTGTTTTCCGAGGTTTTTTTTTAAAGTAATTTAAAGTTAATCCCGTAGTTTTTTTTTTCCGATGTCCTTGCTCGGGCGCCACTGTAACGACGTGTTTTCACTTGGGCCGGGGTATGCTCAACCGTGCCCAGGGTTCGTTAACAGAAAATTTGTTTTTTTGTTCGGGATCGATAAAAAAAAACGAGGTTTTGTTCTTTTAAACGTTATAAAATTGATAATTCTTTATTAAATCATTTAATTATGACACGATTTCCTTTTTGTTTTACACGAGTATACGACACGGCGTTGACAATATACTTTACACATCGACGAATCACGAAATATGGCATATAACCATCCTAACAAATTTTAGCGGCATACAACCACTCTAACAATTTTAGGGCACACGACCACTCTCTAAATTTGGCATACAACCAACCTAACAAATTTTAGCGGCATACAACCACTCTAACAATTTTAGGGCACACGACCACTCTCTAAATTTGGCATACAACCAACCTAACAAATTTTAGCGGCATACAACCACTCTAACAATTTTAGGGCACACGACCACTCTCTAAATTTGGCATACAACCAACCTAACAAATTTTAGCGGCATACAACCACTCTAACAATTTTAGGGCACACGACCACTCTCTATATTTGGCATACAACCAACCTAACAAATTTTAGCGGCATACAACCACTCTAACCACTACGACCTACTTTGGCAAGACCACCAACCTGACTGCCTGATTTTCTGTTTTCGTTTCTTATTTATACCTAATGAACGATCATTCATTGCCTGTTAGAAACATCTGTTTTCAATATCAACAGCTGTGTCACTTCAGAGTTGTAGTTAACAACACAGGGTTGGCATCGATATGATATGCATCTGGTTGACAACAGATAGCTCTAATGTCATTGGCATTACTGAACACTAAACGAAGACAAAACATTTTCAATAACAAATATAATTTCAGATTTTTTTTATATGTACATATAGGAATAAAATAAAAAAAAATAACACAAAACAATTCATAGATGATAACAAAAAATAAAATAATAATAAAAAAAAAATACTAATACACGTTGGGCACAAAACGACTCAGGGACTTTGTGCCTCACAAATTATATCTGGGACAAATTCCTAGAACGCCAGCTGATGGAAATTCCAGCAAAAATGATAATTATCTGGGAATAGATCCTAGAACGCCAGACGAAGAATTAAATACCGTCAAATTAATTAATTCGGGAACAAATCAAAATTTAACGCCAGTCGATGATAAAGCCGACAATTTTTATTATAAGGGAACAGTTCTTGAAACGCCAGTCGAAGTTAATACCGACACTTTATTGAATATAGAATCAGAGGATTTTAATAGAAATTTCAATAAATATATAACTGATAATAAATGTCAGAAAAAAATAAAGAAAACTGAAGGAAATGAAGTAGAGGGATTAAGAAAAAGTATAATAGAAAAGGTATACGAAATACATTCCAATATTAATACCG
Organism: Eustalomyia histrio; assembly: GCA_949748255.1. Classification (NCBI taxonomy): domain Eukaryota; kingdom Metazoa; phylum Arthropoda; class Insecta; order Diptera; family Anthomyiidae; genus Eustalomyia; species Eustalomyia histrio. Next base: position 138,008,360 of record OX456524.1, on the reverse strand, counting down.
ACTTACCTTTCCGAACCGACATTAAAGCTGAAATTAGAACTACAACTGATAGAGCAGTATGGAGTAAACAATACCCATATCCATTGGGATTGAATAAATTCATAAATGAGGAAATGGTAAAAATGCTAGAAACAGGAATAATAAGACCCAGTAAAAGTCCTTATAATTCACCTATTTGGGTAGTACCAAAAAAAGGATCACATGAAGATGGCACACCTAAACAAAGAATGGTAATAGATTTCAAGAAATTGAATGAGGTAACAATTTCAGACAAATATCCTATTCCGGATACTAATGTTATATTATCAAATCTTGGCGAAGCCAAATACTTCTCCACAATAGATCTTGAATCGGGATTTCATCAAATCCTTATGCATGAAGATCACGTTGAGAAAACAGCCTTCTCAGTGAATAATGGTAAATACGAATATATTCGAATGCCATTTGGCCTGAAAAATGCTCCAAGCATATTTCAAAGAGCTATGGACAATATCCTTAGGGATTTCGTGGGAAAATTCTGTCATATTTACATTGACGACATCATAGTATACTCTAAAGACTTATCCGAACATACCAAACATCTACGAACTATAATATATACACTTGGTAATGCTCACATGAAAATATCATTAGAAAAATCCCAGTTTTACAAGAAAGAAGTAGAATTCTTAGGTTATGTGGTTACACATAAAACTATTAAAACAGACCCTAAGAAAGTGGAAACAATCGACCAATTCCCAGAGCCAACAACTCTAAGACAATTAAGAAGTTTTCTTGGAATGACAGGTTATTACCGAAAATTCATAAAAGATTACGCTTTGGTCGCAAAACCACTTACCAAATTCTTATCAGGAGACAATGGCAGAATTTCAGCCTATAAGTCTAAACATACAGACATCCATTTGGATGAAGAAGGTAAAAACGCCTTTAAGAAATTGAAACGTCTTTTAATAGGACAAATCGAGCTAACACAACCCGATTTTAATAAAAAATTCATTCTCACAACCGATGCTTCTAATGACGCAATTGGTGCAGTACTATCACAAGATGGAAGACCTATCACCTTTATATCAAGGACATTAAATTCCACTGAAAGAAATTACGCAACTAATGAGAAAGAATTATATGCAATTATTTGGTCATTAAAGAATTTAAGAAATTATCTTTATGGTTCCAAAGATCTGGAAATTCATACAGATCACCAACCACTTACTTTTGCGGTTTCACCCAGAAATCCAAATGCCAAAATGAAAAGATGGCATGCATTAATTGAGGAATACTCACCAAAAATGGTTTACAAACCAGGTACGACAAATATAGTTGCCGACGCACTATCAAGACAATACCTAAACTATATTGAAGAAACGGACGAAATCAATCAATTAACCGATTCATCCAGTAATTCCGAAGTAAATGATCAGGAATCATCAGTTGGTACTCAACATTCAGCCGAAAGTAGCGATGAGAGACAAATACCAATAACTCGTAAACCTCTTAACCAGTTTAAACAACAATTGGTCATACACCATGCTAGATTCACAATCCATGAACAACTTCAAGTTTTTGGAAAAACTAGACATTTAATAGAATTCGACACAGTCGATAATTTAAAAGAAATTCTAATAGAATTTATTCGACCAAATTTAGTCACAGGAATCTATTGTACACCTGAAGTGCTGTACGAAATAAAGGAAATGTTGCTTACAACTTTCAGTAGTGTCAAATTTCGACATACAAGACTATTTCCACAAGATACCTATAACGAAGAAGATCAAAGGATCATCATCGAGGAAACACATTGCAGAGCACATAGGGGTTATGCAGAAAACTTTAAGCAAATAAGTAAAGAATACTATTGGCCCAATATGATTAAAGGAATCAAAGAAAAGGTCAGAAACTGCGAAATTTGCAATAAAAATAAATATCAGAGACATCCAAAAATCGTTCCAATCGGAGAGACTCCAATTCCTAACAAGGAGGGGGAACAAGTACACCTTGATATATTTTTCGCACAAAGTTTGAAATTTTTAACATGCATTGACGCATATTCAAAGTTCTTAACTGTCAAACTGACAGAAGACAAAACTAATCTAGACGAAAAAGTCATGGAAATACTACAAGTTTATCCTGATGTTAAACAAATAACATTAGATAATGAACCAGGCTTTGCATCACTTCAATTTAAATCACTGATGGAAAGATTAAATATACAAGTATTTTATTGTAGCCCAGGACATACTACTACTAACGGTCAAGTAGAAAGGGTACATTCGACAATTATAGAAATGGCTAGATGTATTCAAGAAGAATTCCATCTAATCAGTAACGTCGAAGCAATTTTTAGAGCTGTACAACAGTATAACAAAAGTATACATTCCGTAACAGATCTTACACCAGTAGACATACTCTACAACAAAACAGAACACAAGAACGTTCGTTCTAAATTAACAACTGCTAGGGATAAAATGTTAGAAAGATTTAACAAAAGTAGACATAAAAGAAAATTTAACGATGGAGACATAATTTATGAAAAAATCCTTACAGAAAGAAATAAGCTGAGACCTAGATATAAAAAACAGAAAGTTAAAGAAGATTTAGGGAACACAGTTAGAATTTATAATAATGATAGAATTATTCATAAGGATAATATTAAATAAACTATATATTTTAGATGCTACTCACCTCAATACTTACCATTGTAATATTGATTGCAATTGGCATAATAATGTTCATAAAAAACATCGTACATGCTGAAATAGTAGATTACACCAGGGAAGAATACTTACTATTAGAAAATGGCAAAGTTGCAATATATAATGATTATGGAAGAATATTTCATGTGACAAACTTAACTTACTACAACCAACTTCTACAGGAAACATTATCCTTAATAAGTAAACAACCGGTAGAATATATTTTGATAAATAATACTAATAATGATTATTATTCAGAAACTACAGAAGAGAAGGAGCTAGATTCCCTCGATCTTGAAGTAGAGTTATTGGATGCACTTTTGAAAGAATTCCTAGTACCAGAAAAGAACCAAGCGTGGTATAAATGAAATTGGTACATTATGGAAATGGATTGCAGGTACACCAGATCACGACGATATGGTTAAAATAACCGAAAAAATAGATGATCTTATTGACAACAATAATAAGCAATTTACCACTAACTCCAAATTATTTAAAATGATATCCGATATGTCACAATCTTTTCAGAAATCAAATAAAGCTTCACGCACAATTAGATTGTATAAACACAGAGTGAAATTAATTGTAACAGATTTACAAAATATGATACAAACAATTTCAATGGGAAAAGTAAATATACTAAACCCTACAATATTAAACCTAAGGGAAATAAAAGAAATAATTAAACATGAAAAGGAAAGAATTACCTTATCAGACCTTTTAGATTCTTCAATTTTAAAAATAGCCCAAATAAAGGATTGTATTGTAGTATATATAAAATATCCTATTATAAACCGAATATGTAATTATTACGAGGTTATGGCCATTAATAGAAATAATGAAAAATTATTATTAAGTAAAAATATTGCAAGATGCAAAGGAAAATATATAAATTTAAGAAATTGTAAATTAGAATTAAAAAATACTTACTGTAAATCTATAGATGAACCAACCTGTTTATCAAATTTATTAAACAACAAAAAAGCTAATTGTACCAAAATTAAAGCAAAATCCAAAGATATAGAGATAATTAAAGAAGGTGCTATACTTGTAAATGGAAATCATACCATAGATACCTTCAATGTAAATGGAAATTATTTAGTTGTATTTGAAAATTATACCACTATAGATGAAATTGTTTATGAAAATCCATCATATCAAATATGGGATTATATAAGAACTAACAAAATCAATGATTATGAAATATTAAACACTATAGAAGATAACGAATTTAACGTTACCTTAGAAAACATTAATTTGTTGAATCTGAAAAGGGAAACCAAAACAAATAACGTAATATTGATAATTTTAATCATACTGTTTGTTTTATTAATCGTGACACTCGCTGCATTTAAATTAATGAAACATTTTAAAACAAAACTTGTTGACGTCAGTCAAGATAACGAATTAACTTTTCAAGAATTAAGTAAACGTATTGACGACGCGTATAAAGATGCGGGACTCATCTCTTAAACACAGGGGGGAGTTAAGAAACTCTGTTTCGTTATCAGTGAATAATAAATGAATCGATTTGTTTATGCTACATTTTTATGTACTGGAACTTTGGTTTAATGTTCCTTTGTTCTATAACATAGCTACATTTTTATGTACTGGAACTTTGGTTAAATGTTCCTTTGTTCTATAACATAACAATGGAATTCATTGTATATGTATATGATCAGATCAGTGACCTATAAATAGTATGATTAATTTATGAAATAAGAAACCCTGCTACCATATTTGGATGGCAACATATTGATTCATATTTCATGATAATTGAATAAACAATAGCATAAGTATAAATAGCTGCACACATTGCAAATCCAGTCAGTCTTTAATTGACAAGTGCAAGTGCAATAACAAGAAGTTAGAAGAACCCAAAGTGGAAGTAAAAATTATAAAGTAAAATAAGTGTAAATAAATGATATTTAAATAAAAAATAAAAAATCGTTTTTTATTAAAAAACCCGGGATCAGTGGAAGATCCCTAGAAATTATATTTTTTTACCGAACCACGAACAGAAGAACTTAATTTTCAGGCGTGGATAGCTTACCATTGGCTTAGCCTTGCCACGGAAAAAAACGAGATAATTGTTTTTACAAAGAAGCTGATACCCACCGAGATACCGATATACACAGTTGGCGGTACACTTCAAGCAAAGAGGACAATAAAATATTTGGGGGTGCATCTGAACACCGAATTGTCCTATTGAGCCCAGATAAATCATGTAGCCACAAAAGCGGGGAAACTTACAGCGGCCTTATCGAGACTAAAGGCAAACATTGGCGGCCCGACTGCAAGCAGACGAAAGTTACTTTTGACAACGAGGGCAGTGTCGGCATATAGAACGGTCTCGGAGGCTGCCGTACTTATTATTAGCAGCACGATCCCAATTAACTTGCTGGAAATGGGAGCAAAAGTACTGGACCGAAGGTCGACTGACGACAAGAGAATTAAGAGCACAGAGCATTGAACAGTGGCAGCAGATGTGGAAAAAACAAACGCGTGGTCGATGGACGGCAAAACTTATCCCAAATTTGGAAGGGTGGGTGAATATAAGCTTTAGCGAGGTCAACTATTACCTAACGCAGCTCTTGTCGGGGCACGGGTACTTCCGAATGTATTTACATCGAATGGGGAAATGCGTCAGCCCAAGTTGTATATATGGTGATGCAGACTCCGACGATGCAGAATATACATTCTTTGAATGCTGCAAATAGAGGCAAGAAAAAGCGAACGATGAAACGACCTGTGGTCCACTTACGGCTCAAACCGTTACGATTATCATGCTTAGAAACGAAAAGGGCTGGAATCGAATCGCAAATTTTGTAGAGGAAACTCTCCAAAGGAAGAAGGTGGACCTAGATGCCCATGAAAATGAAAGAAGCTGAAACTGGACGATAACAGCGGGCCCGACGGGGACTGAATGTGCCGCATATTGCCTAAAAGAAGGTAATTGGTTTCCTTCATTGAAGTAGTTGATTCCCATTGTTGAAGGGGGGGGGGGGGGGGGGGGGGTTTAGTTGGTAGGCTTTTGAGGAGTCCAACATACCCTGTTGTGAAGAGTGACGACCTGGCAGGGATGCGTAAAATGCATCTGCCCTCCCACCCCGCAAAAAAAAATTATTTTAATTATTATTATTATTTCCTGAAGATGCTACACAAAGAAGTAGCGAAATATTGAAATAATAATTATAATATAATATAATTATTATAATAATAATAATTATAATATAATTATTATAATAATAATAATTATAATATAATTATTATAATAATAATAATATCTATAATTATTATTATAATATAATTATTATAATAATAGTAAGAATAATAATTATAATTATTATAATTATTATTATAATTATATTATAATTATTATAATTATAATAATTATTATTATTTCCTGAAGATGCTACACATTGGAGTTGCGAAATATTGAAAAATAAATAATAATATTTTTATTTATAAAAAAGCCAACTTTAAGCTCAAAAAATTTTAGAAGTTAAATACATTATATATATATATATATATATATATATATATATATAAAAATAAATAAAATATTCAACAATTTGTATAAATACAATTAAACATTTTGGTTATATTTATTAAATATTTCATTAATATAATAAAAAGTTTCAATGTATGCAACTTGATGAAACTTTTTCCATTACTGTAAAAATATTATCTTATTTTCAGAATAGTTTATTATTACACCAATATGATAATGACACCTTTACATTAAATAAATATTGTTACAATATCAATAATAAATCTTTACAATTTCTTATGAATCCTAAAGTATGTGGTAAAACCATTGATAAACCATGGATTTGTGTATATGGTAGGTAGTTTATACAATTTTTTTTTTAATTTATCAATTAAAAAAAAATATATTTATTACGCTTTTTGTTTTAGGTCATCTTCTTTCTACACCATTCCATTTTATAATTTTAATATGTCATTGTTGTTTATCAAATCTTGAAAATGTCTGGGGAAAATGTTTTTTAATGTACATCTCTATGGTGATATTATCCTATACGCTGGTAACTTATAAACGGTTATTTGCAGAGAGCTTTACAAATATATTGTATATTTGTGAAATAATTGGTAATACAATTTTTATAATGTGCCTGTTTATTTACTTTGATACACTGATAATAATCTCCACACACACATAATAAAAATACGATACAAGTTTTTGTTGTTTTGACATTAATTTCGTATTTTTTTAAGGCTTGGATTATTATGAGAATACAAGTTTTAGTTTTACTACAATAATTGTTTAATTTTTAAATTTTATTATTTAATTAATTTTTTGCTTTAATACTTTTCAGATTATAGCATTTATTATACATTTGTTGGTTATTTAATATGGACTTCTATATTGAGTTATAATGCTTGGAAAACTTTGACTCATATGGTGACGAATAAAGAGCCATCATTTATAAAATATTCTGTTATTAGTTTGTTACTTTCCTTGCTGCTGACAGTTCTTTTAATATTGGCTAATAATTTACAATTATTTCATGAAAATTTGAATCCCTGCATTACAGAATTTAATTGTGCGGTTAGTAAGTACTTTCTTTTAAATATAACTGATACAATATATAATACTAGCTTAACAGACCGAAACTTAGTCTCCTATCTAAGGATTTTTCTTTCTTTATAAATTTGTTTAAAATTTTTGTAGTAAAATGTTTTAATTTGAACTTGCATCCCTCTTTCAAAATTAAAGAGCTGTGTGTATTGTTTTCTGATTTGACATACGCCAGTCGTAAGTTAAGATTCCTACACAGAAAAAACTATTGCCAACAAAAATTTTAATTGAATTTTTTTTGATTTTGATTTTTCGTTCATTTTTAATTAAAAGTTTAATCATATCAATTAAATTTTTAATTGATAATGAACTAGTTTACAATAAATACAATTGACAACATATAAAACCAACAGTTATTTAAATTGCGAAATTGCATCTCAAAAAAAAAAAAAATATTTTTAATATTACGCATATTAATAAAAGCAACAAAACTTAATTAGAAAAAAAAACAGCACTCATTGTTAAAATTTACAAAAACAGGATAGTCTATGTAGTGTTTGCAGGCATCAAATTGTATACACATCAGTGTTGACAGATAAGGGGATTTGGCTTCAGATTTGAAAATTTATTGATAACAAAAATAAATTAAATTTGGATAGATCTTTCAAATCGATAATCGAAAGCTATTTCTGCTAAATGAATGACGTATATTAATTTTAATGCAGAGCTTGATAATTCATTTCATATTATTAATTAATTTCTTTTGATTTCTTAGCAATGATTCAATTTTGACTCGATTGGATAATTCGTTTTGTGTTTCTGTTCTGGAAAGATTTTTGGTTATTTGATTTATTAAAATTTAAATCAATTTGATTGATTGTATGAAAAGAATCAACAAAAATCAAATTGATTCTCTGAATTTGATATTAATTGAAGTAGAAAATTATTTAAACAATGAACAGAATTTTGCAAATCGATTCATTAAAAATTGCATCAGAATTAAACATTATATTAAGGAATCATGTTTTTAAAGATCTATTTTAAAATTAAAAAAAAAAAATTGTTAAAACTTGAATTTGAATTTACCCTTTTTTTCTAGAATATTTATTTTTAATTTTTAGCAAACAAAATCTGCGAAAAATCATTTTAAGGATTTTTCGGTATTTATTTTAAAATGGAAACATGAGAACAAACTTTTTCGGCAACACTGCTGCGGATACGCTTGCACCACTTATGATGAAGTTGCTACCATAGTATTTTTTGTGGTGCTATTTGAGCCTCAAAAGTACTATGGTACTCCTAGGAACTATTTGTAATTTTTCATGCGCTGATGAATCACACACAAACATATGTAATTTGATAAAAACTATTAAATAATCAGATTCAAATTTTAATTGTTTTGAATCTGGCATTTCAATTTAAAATTTTAATTTAATTTGATGCTGGAATTTAAATTAAAAATTTGATAAAAATTTTAATTGATTTTTGGTTAGAACCTTAATTAAAGTTAAAATTGATATAATTAAAAATTTTTGATTAAAAATTTCATTTATTTTAACAAAAAAAAAAAAAATAATTTATACGAGAGCGAATCAATAAGTCCGTGACTTTTCGAACTTCCCTCGTAGTTATATGAAATGCTACACTGCTCCCATCAAGAACCACCTGTTCATAGACTACTGTCAAATTTTGAGCAAGTTCCGTCATTTACTTTGCGTTTAACAGCAGGATTCTTCGAGGTCAATAAAATAGGCATTTGTTTGATTAATAATTTCATAGTTGGAGCTAAATCTCTTTCCGGAAAGCTTTCTCATACCTAAGTGTTTGTTCAAAATTGAAACCACTGTCTATCGCACATTCAATCTCCGATCGGCCAACACCATATCGTGAATTTTTTCAATTGATTTGGGACCTCAACTGGGCGTCCAGAACGTTCGGCATCTTCCGTGCTTGTAAGGCCACAACAAAAGTCAGTAAACCACTTTTTTATCATTGAAATCGATGGTGCAGAGTCCCCATAGTATTTATCAATGTTTAATGAGCACTCGAAATTCACTTTTTTCCAATTTTAAAAAATCCACGAGGTTGTATGTTTTGAACAGCTGTTAAACGCATAGTAAATGACGGAACTTGCTTAAAATTTGACAGTAGTCTATTAACAGGTGGTACTTAATGGGAGCAGTGTTGCATTTCGTAGAACTACGAGGTAAGTTCGAAAAGTCATGGATTATTTGATCCGCCCTCGTATAACAAATTCTTTTGCTGGTCCAGATTCAATTAAATTTTTATTTGTTTTTATAAACATTTTAATTGAAACCCGATTTTAGTTTTTTCTGTGTATGAGTTTTTGGGATGTGAGTTAAACCTGGTTTAATTAAACTGAAAACGAATTTTGTCAGCCATTTGTCATTTTATTAACATAAATTTGAAATAAAACAAAATAAACGAAATTTCAAAAGCAGTATTCTAGCTACATAAACTGCCATAAACTGAGTTTAAAGATAATCTACATCTCAAAACTCGTCCTTTTCTTTTTAAGCCCCATTTATACCAAGTTTTAATTGGAAATTACAAAAATTATCTTTTTGGTTAGTTATGATGAATTTCATGTAAAAATCGAGATTCATTGAATCCGACTCCATCAGATATCGATGAAATTTTGTTCATAGCTAAATTTGATCAATACAAACAAACTCTCATTTTTAGAAATAACTTTTTTGCGATTTTTTGGGCGTGGCACAGTGGGAAAGTTTTCGAAAAACGCGAAAATGGTCGAAAAGAGCTCCATTTAAACTACAATAACTCAGAATCGGCTGAACCGATTTACATGATCTTGGTATCATTCAAAAGATATTGTAGCCAGCTGTCGCCAGCATTCATTGTAGCCGTATTTGCGAAACTTGCCGGAATACACTGAGAAAAGCGCGCAGTCGTAATGAATCCAACGTGGAGCAGAATGAAGTCTCAAATTATAAATAAAAATTATATAAAATATAAGGGCAATTACTAGAAGTGACACTACTTAATAAATTTTATAAAAAAAAAACTAAAAAAGAACCCATTTTTATTTTTTGATATGGTATAGGTGAAGGATAAACCTTTCTAAAAAATAATACACTGTAAAAAAACCCTTGATCTTTTTGGATTCGTTAGTTAAAATTTTCTTTTTGTTATAAATTTTTTACAGTGTAATTTTGTCATACAGCCTGTTAAAATATCTTTTTAATGATACTAAGATCATGTAAATCGGTTCAGCCGAGTTATTGTAGTTTAAATGGAGCTCTTTTCGACTATTTTCGCGTTTTTTCGAAAACTTTCCCACTGTGCCACGCTCAAAAAATCGCAAAACAGTCATTTCTAAAAATGAGAGTTTGTATTGATCAAATTTAGCTATAAACAAAATTTCATCGATATCTGAGGTGGTCGGGTTCAAAATTTCAGTTTTATCTCGATTTTTAAATGAAATTCATCTTATATATTTTGAATGTCAAATTTCCAGCCGAAGGTTTTTGGGCCGGACGTTTGTAGTGAGATTTATCCCTTTCTTCCTATCCCCATAAAAACTTCTAAAAAACTCTTGGTAGAAATAAATTATTTATTTATTTCAAACTAAAGCAAAATAAAGGCATTTAATGGAAAAATCCGATTATAATTATATATTTTATTTAAATATATTTTATTTTTATTTTTTAGGATCACGTTTGTCTGCTCTTATATTTTGTGATATACCAGCCTCAATGGTCTACTGTTACAGTTTAACTTTATACATAAGAAGTGTAAGATATTCGAGAAAAGTTAAAAAAGAAACAAAAAGTTATATTAATGAAGTAGACGAACCACTGCTAGAAAGGTAAAAAAACAATAAAAAATTAAATTTTAGTAAAAATTTACCCGAATCTTAAGATCCAGTATTAGTGTCAGGACTTACAAGGGTATCCGTCCAAGAAATAGAATCCAACGATGCTAAGGTAAAACTTAGCATCGTTTTTGAAGCAAAGTGCCAAAAATAAAATTTAATTTCACATCCTTGTTAAAATTTTTTTGACTTTGTTACCATAAATTTTAAACAAAAATCACAATTTTAAATAATTTTGCATGTAAATGTGAGAAAAATACATGAGAAACAAATCTAAAAAAGGCTTAAATTCCTAAAAAAATGTTATCTATTGTTTTTCATACAAATAAAATAAAGTAAAATTATGGAGGTGAAAAAAATTGTTTGAGGTGAAAAACTTGTTTTTTTGGATGTGAAAACAAATTTTATGGCGGAAAAAAAATTTTGAGGTGAAAAGAATTGTTTGAGGTGGAAAAAAATGGTTTGAGGTAAAAAATTTTTTTTTGTGGTGTAAGATTTATTGTGGTGAAAAAAAAATTTTTAGTGGTGGAAAAAAATTGTTTGTGGAGGAAAAAATTTTTTGAGGTGAATATAAAATATTATTCAATTCTAAGCGACTGTTGAAAAAACAAGAAGAAATATTTTACCTGCCGGTCGCTACTATGAAATTGTATTAAAATACACCAATTTATATGGAAAATTAAGAGGTACACTCAGCAAAAAATGTCTGTAATGGCAACTGAAAATTTTGCTGTTATTACGGAAAATTTTGGTAATTTGAACACAGCGGTATTTTTTGCTAATCTTAGCAACACGTTTCCGCTGACGTGTAGTACTATGAAATTAGTAGAAAAGGTAGTAGCCGCTACTAAATTTTAGTAAACTTTTTGTAAAGTGGAATTTAAAATCGGTTTGCTAAAATCAGCAAAAAAATTTTTAGTAAATTTGCTGTAAACTCAATAAATTGTAAAATATAGCAAAATTTTTATTTATAAAAAAATAATTATTAAAATGCACAAATTAAATTAATTATTTTTAGATTCACTTGTAACACTTTAAAGCTACTAATTTCTTTTGAAATTACCTTCGTATATACAAATTTATATTTTTTTATCAAAAAATATTTTAGACAAAATTAAAAAATTGAAGGTTTAAAAAATAGTTAAAACATAAATTAATTTATCCTTTTTGTTAATTTACATTTTTGTTTTGAAAAATATTTTTAGTAAATTTTTTGGATGTTAAGGTAAAATTTTAATTGGACTGATTTTAAGAACTAAAAAAGTTTTAGTGCTATTTAAAGAGGATTTCCTATTTTTGGACATGAGTTGGTTGTGAAAAGTATTTTCACTTCCGATCCGTTTTTTCAACCCATGTATCATTTTAAGGCAATTTAAGTTTGTAAGAATAAATTTTAATTAATAGAAATAAAATTTCCTTCAATATCCACTTTTTTTAAATTAGTATATATTTTCCTGCTAATTTTAGCAAATCGATATAAAAAAATTTGTAATTTGCAACAAAATATTCTATAAAAATTCTGTAATTTGTAAAATGTAAATAGCAAAGAAGTTGTATAAATAATAATTTTTTTTACTAAAAATCAGTACAAATATTATAAAGTGGGATTGAAAACTGTTTACAAATTTTTCTACAAAGTTTTTTTTTTTCTGAGTGTACCTTTACAATTTTGCTCATAACTTTTTAACCGCTGATTTTGCTTATTTTCAATCGCAAACTGCACGTGAGGATGATCATTAATCTAGTTAAAAATGTGCACCTCCGCTTTTGTTTTTACGCCGTGGGCGCCATTTCAACAGACAAACTAAATCGACTTGAACTCGCATAAGGATCACGACTATATATACATATATGTATTAATGACAAACTGATGAGGGTATCATACATATATGGTGGAGGGTATAACAAGTTCATTTTGCTTAAACACGTTCGAATTAATTTTTTTTTAAACGTTTATTACCGTTTTAAAGACGGTAAAAGGGCAAAATAAGAAAAAAGAAATCGAAAAACACCATCCTAGCGACTTTTATATAAAAACCGCTTACAGAAAATAAGGGGAATTTTCTGTGGCATAAAAACACTAAATTTATCGTTAAAAGCATTAGTTCTGCCAAATTGTTGAGAACAGTAAAAGTTTATTTAAAACAGTAAAACCTCGAATTTCGTAAAAATATGTGTTGGACGATATCTTTATTTTTTATTATTGTTGTATAATTCAATTCAATTTGATTTCATTTCAGATTTAGAATTTATTTTCGTGTATTTCTTTTAATGGATTTCGGAAGGTTTTTTGCCAACATTTCTCTTTTACTGAGAATAATATATTTCGATAATGAAGGAATATTTATGACAACCCATATTGCATCATGTATAGTATATACTTGTCAGGTAAAATTTATAGATTTAACTGTATAAAATAATTTTAAGTGTCTAAAGATTGTTGCTCAATAAACAATTAACAAGAAGTTCTAACCGCTCAAGATCATATTTTATAACTTTGCCTAAATATTATTTAAGAATATTTATATAGAAATTGGAGCGTTACACGCTGAATAAAATTTCCTGCTGAAAATATAATATTCCTGGTAATATACATATTCTTTAAAACTCCGCAAATTGTATTTGCCGTGTTTCTTATACAATATGTTTACCTGCAAATATAATATGTTTGTATGGAAACATATATATGTGTTTGGATTAGACGAAATGCATGTACCAACAAGCATAAATATATTTGCCTGCAAACAAATTATAAAAACATTACAATGTTTACCTGTAAACATATTAAAAAATGTATCTTTCCTGCGTGTAGCAGTTTTTAAAAACTTTAATTTTTTGATTAAAAATGTGTAAATGTGCAAGTAATTAAAAAAAACTACTAGTTTTTTTGTTAAGTATAAAATTTTAAATAAAAATTGAGACGCTAACACCTTTAAACACCAACACGCAAAGAAAAAACATGGTTGGGGCAATCATATTCGAAGAGCATTATATATTTTTGGGTTTATGGTTGTGCCAACCATAGTCGTACTACAATATGGTTATCATATTATAATAAAAAAATAACCATATTTTTACCATAATATAGTCTCTACAGTTATATTATAATTAAAAAATTACCATATTATGGCTCTAAATAAACATGTTATACAGAATTTATCATTATATAATCCAACCTAATCATAGTATGCTCAAAATGTTATCATATTATTGTTCCTCATTACTATATTATGATTCCTGGATCATCATTATATGAACCATAATCTAAGAAAATTTCTTTAAGGAAAAGTTCTTAGAAACTATGAAAAAGCTCTTTAAATTTAAGAAATTGATATTAAGGATTTTTTGAATAAAAATTAAGGAAAAATTCATGCATTCTAAGAACTTTTCTTTCAAGAAAACTTTGATTCTTAAGACAAATGCTTAAAACTTTTTTTTAAAGTCTAATGACTTTTTTAATAAAACAAATCTTAGAGATTTTTAAGATTTTTTAAGAAAGTTTTTAAAAATTTGTCTTTAAGAAAAAGTCTAGAATATAAGAATATTTCTACTAGAAAAAGTTCTTAGAATCTAAGTATTTTTAATGATTGATTAGAATCTATGATTTTTTTTTCAAAGAAAGGCCTTAAACTCTAAGATTGTTTGGAATATATGAACTTTTATCTAAGAAACAGTTTGGAGAATCTGAGAATTTTAGTTTAAGGAAAAGTCCATTGAATCTAAAAAAGTTTGTACCACATAAATTTTAATGACATATGAAAAGTATTTTCTACCCATGTGATATTTTTCAAGTTTTAGTAAAAAATTATTATATGATTGATTTTTTTTAAGACATACAATTTTGGTTTCTATGAAAACAAGACAATATTATGACTGTAAATGTTAAAGTCATGTTTTATTTGATCTATAGTTATTTATTGATTGTTGCCAGCATTTTATCGTTGCATAATTATCATATTTTTTTCATAGTCAGAATTTGTGTAAGCGACCATGTTGATAGTTAGAAAACCAATAACTTGGTTGTGAGAAACATACTTGAATACAGCAAACACAATATAGTAGCAGTTATCATATTACAACCATGTTTTTTCTCTGCGTGAAGTTTTAGTCATAAGATAATCTAATTATGGTTCTGGCGCTTATGTTAAAAAAAATATATATTTTTTATATTATTAGGGCATGTTTATGTTAATAGCATTCGCTTGGAGATCATCAGTCTTTAAAGAAATCAAAAAAAGGTATTTACCAATCTCTAAATAACACATAACATAATTCTCGTACTTGAAGACATAACAAAACTCGAAATGTCATAAATATTCAATATAAAAACCCTTTAATGATATCTTTAGTGAAAGAAATCGGGAGAAATAAATGCTTACAAGGGAAAAATCCATTAAATCAAAGGTGTTCGACCGAATGGCTCAACTAGAAAATTGTATTGGTCTGTATGCGATATTTGTAAGCATTATGGACATAGGGAAACATTTAAATTATGTGTCGAATTTAATTAGATCACT
The DNA here is from genome assembly GCA_949748255.1 of Eustalomyia histrio. Lineage (NCBI taxonomy): Eukaryota > Metazoa > Arthropoda > Insecta > Diptera > Anthomyiidae > Eustalomyia > Eustalomyia histrio. Next base: position 137,992,751 of record OX456524.1, on the reverse strand, counting down.
AAAGTTAAGCAACGAATTCACTGTTCGATAAAATCGAAACAAGTTCGGCTTTTTTCTTAAATTTTACAATAATAATAATCACATTAAATGCGCTCAAAAAACAGCTTTGCAATATTAAAATTGTGTCCATAAAAAAAGACCAACTATTTTTTTTTGTTCCGAACTGTTCGTTCGTTCACCAAAAATCAAAGTCAAAAACACAAGTAATATCATTAGAGGGTTAATATATTTCAAATAAATAGTTTTTGTTTTATATTTCTACTAATAGAGTTTTATATTTTTTTTATCACTGAATTCTTTAGATTTGTGAAAACACATATTTTGCTGTAGTCTTTCTTAACAAACTATTGAGGAACATTTCAGTGGAGTTAAAATTTGCAAATTTCAAATATGGTTTTGTTTATCAGCACAATGGAATTAATATCAAAAATTTTATACACAAAGCAAAATTAAAACTTTAAAAAATGTCTAACAAAAGCAACCAAAAGTGTATTTTCTTTTACTAAACTTTGCATTATCTTGTGATGGAGAGAAATTCAAATTGCAACAACCCGAAAGTCACTTAAACCATTTGCGAGATTAGTACACTCAAAGTAAATGCTTGGGATTCCTCTAAAAAAAATACTACATTCGGAAGACACATGAAAACCTCGAAACAAAACCATCCAGATTCCCTTTAAAAGTCGCCACAAACGGACAAAAATACATCTCGTAAACTGTTGAGATCCTCAAAGAATCTGCTTCCAGATGTCTAAGTCGCCGCTGTTTTAATCCACAGCATTCACAGAGTAGATGCAGCACTGTCTTCTCCTCTTTTGCCTACAGCCTAAACAGAAATCACCATATGAATAACCCTAGCGCATAGAAATCCCACCTATCGCGTTGTGTTCTATGAATATATAAATAAAGATAATGATCGTTCGCTCATCCAAACCAAAAAGAGTTCTGGTTCGACTTATTCTAGAAAATTACCCTACGGTCGGATATACCTCCCAAGTAGTAAATCAATCTCATGTCTATCCGATATGTCTCTAATCATATCACAAAGCTTGTTCAGTAAGGGAGCGGGGCATAGACTCCGAGCGTCTCCTAAAGCTCATTAATCAGCAAACTCGTTCTCCATGATCCTAATATGCGTGAAGCCGGATTTGATTAGGGGGTTTAACATACTTGTTTAGTTTAGAATTCAGAACAACCACCAGTTACTTAGCCTTCTCTGAAAGTTGAAAGGTAACTCCATACTGATTTGGAAGATCAACTAGTATTTCTTTGGTTTTGGTTGTCCACCGAAATTTACCATCGTTTTTACCTTTTCGGCGACCATAGACAAGAATCCATGCCCAAAGATTTTTGTCCAGATAAAAGATAAAAAACTATGACCAAAAGTAATTTGCAGCAAGAAAAATGTATAGGGGGTCTATCTGATTCCACTTACCTCTTAGGGGCCCAAAATTAATGAAGAAGTATACTTTACACAAGGGGCAAAAGAACTATATTTGACAAGCGAAATAAGAGGCAAGAAGGCCATTCTTTGAAGCAAATTTTAAGTTAAAGATAATGAAAATAAAGAAAACAAGAACTAGAATCACTTTAGCCGGGACAGGAACAATAGTTAGTTTTGCCAAGTAGTTTTTCAAGGGTGCCAAATTTTTATTTTGTAGCATGATTGGTATTAGGAGGCAGATAAGTAAGTTAAGTTCACGAAAATGTAAATGAAATGAAAATTGCTTCGGCGAAAAATGCATGGAAGTAAATGGGTAAAGAAATTTCAACCCTAAACAGTAACATAACGTCGTCAACAGTGTTCAATCATATTGATGTCTGTTATCTGTCAGTAATGCAAGGACTTCAATGATCACAAGGTTCCACAGAAAAGGAGAAATAACTCCTCCAATATGAGGTTTCAATTTTAAAGCATGTTTGCTAACCATAAGATAATCTGTGGATCAGTGACCGTACCTCCAAGGGCATCTATGATCGATTATAATAAGCTCACGTTGAGTTGAGGTGGAATGGGATGGGATGGACAAGCATTAAGGCAAGTTCATGGCGCTCAGACAAGAAAAAAGAACTTCGTTCATTGTATCATACCCCATAGAAGTTAGCTTACGTTAGAGAATACTGCTTTCACGTACAAGAAGCCATGACACAATTTTTTTCTAGGGGCTTTCGCAGTAGCGAAAAGGAAAATACCGTCTGATCCTGCTGATTTGTAGGGCCGAATTGCTGAATCGATCATGCACTTATCCACCATAGATTTTATGTGTACGCTTATAAGAATTTTGGAGTGTTCTCAATGCTACGTAATTTGGAAAGTATGTATCCAACAGAAGACCAATTGTATCGTGACTGTTCACCACGTAGTTACCGGTCTGGCTTCATTAGTAAACCTGGCGAACTTAAGGTTTTGGCATGAATTTTACGTGTTCTAGCAGCTTCTCGGTGGTTCTCTTCAATACTCCATATAATATTAAACACGATTGGCAATTTGGCCTTAATATATCAGTTCTTCTTCGCCTTATTGATAAATAGAACCCCAGCAAAAACAGACATTACCAAGTAATTAAGGAAGTAAGTAGCATACAAAGGATTTTACTAGTTATCAGGCAATTTACTTGTTTAATTACCTTTTTTGTGCGATGTCCCAAAGCTCATGGATGGTTATTACCCTCTCGCTTACAGAAAAACGAAAATAATGAATTACCAGTATGGTTACTCATAGTGAAGAAATAAGTGGTTACCTACAATAATAAAGTAAATAGCTATTCTCAATAAAACAAGTGAAATTTTCTTACTTAAAGAAATCGACAAGAATAATTTGTATTTAAACTTAATGTCGGGCAGGCAGGCTGTAATAAAGGCCCTGAAAAACCCCATCTATCACCATGGATTAGTGCTAGAGTGCCATAAGGCCCTCAACCAACTGGCGACCAATAATAAGGTAACACTTATTTGGGTACCCGGTAATAGCGGGCATGAAGGCAAGGAAAAAGCTGATGAACAATCGAGACTAAGAGCGGAACTGCCATTTATGGGCCCAAGTCCTCAATTGGGTTTGACGAAAAACGACATAAGAAATACGAGGGCGGATCAATAAGCCCGTGATTTTCGAACTTCCCTCGCATCAAGTACCACCTGTTAATAGACTACTGTCAAATTTTGAGCAAGTTCCGTCCATCTACTTTGCGTTTAACAGCTGTTCAACAACATACAACCTCGTGGATTTTTTTAAAAATGGAAAAAAGTGAATTTCGTGTGCTCATTAAAATTTTTTTTTTGCGAAAAAACCGTCAAACCAAGGAAAAGCTTGATAAATACTATGGGGACTCTGCACCATCGATTTCAATGGTAAAAAAGTGGTTTACTGACCCTCGTTGCGGTCGCACAAGTACAAATGACGCGGAACGTTCTGGAAAATGTCGAAAAAATTCACGATATGGTGTTAGCCGATCGAAGAGTAAAAGTGCGTGAGATTTTTAATGCCATAGGTATTTCATATGGCAGTGTGCTTTCGATTTTAAATGATCAGTTGAATTTATGAAAGCTGTCTGCAAGATGGGTGCCGTGTTTGCTCTCAATTGACCATAAACGTAATCGTGTGACAACTTCAAAGGATTGTTTGGAGTTGTTTAACCGCAATTCGAAAGAGTTTTTGCGGCGTTTTGTAACTGTAGATAAAACATGGATCCATTACAACACTCCGGAGATCAAGCAGCAGTCCAAACAATAAGTTTTTCCGGGTGAACCGGCTCCGAAGAAGGCCAAGGTATGTTTGGCGGCCAATAATAAAATAGCAACAGTTTTTTGGGATGCACGCGGAATAATCCACATCGATTACCTTCAAAAGGGGAAAACAATTAACGGCGAATATTATGCCAACAAAAATCGACCCCATATGGCCAAGAAAAAATATCTTTTTCATCAAGGTAATGGCTTTAGACGGGTGTAGTCTCAATGGCAAAATTCCATGAATTGAGCTACGAATTGGTACCTCATCCGCCATATTCTCTGGATTTAGCCCCCAGTGACTATTTCCTATTTCCAAACCTTAAGAAATGGCTCGGTGGAAAGATATTTAGCTCCAACGATGAAATAATTGATGAAACATATGCCTTTTTTAAGGACATCGAAAAATCCTATTTTTTGGAAGGGATAAAAAAATTAGAGAAACGTTGGACTAAGTGTATTGAGCTAAAATATTATATTGAAAAACATATTTTTTTTTTGCAATAAAAACTGTGTTTCCTTCAAAAATTCACGGACTTATTGATTCGCCCTCGTATCATTACATGGTAATCTACGCAGTAACGGCCTGTCATGCCATGCTTTTGCTAGGATATACCTAAAGTGCCTGTATTATAGTCGCCCTAAACTATTTGACTTAAAATTGAGTATAAAATCGTACTTAGTGCTGACTGGTAAATCGGCCTTAAGCGTTTTTATGATGATATGGATGATATGTTTCACCACTTAGTTATTTAAGGATATTATATTTGCATTATGGGAAATAAAATTGTATTGAATTCTTGATGAATTTATAATAGTCTTATATGATGTACGATTAGATACATACGAGTACGAGTATTTGGTTGAAAAGTTCCTGCGCTCACTAAGAGATGGCACTGCTAGCTCCAAACTTTTTTTTTCTCAAACTGCCCTGAGAACACATGCAAAGTTGCAAGTCATTCTGTCAATTCTTTCTTTGTTTACAAGCCATTTGAAGTTGACGTGTCATGGATTCTTTTTTATATGGAAAAAATTGAATATCGTGCAGTCATTAGATTCTTTGTTTTGAAGGGTTTAAAACCAAAGGAAATTTATGAACAATTGTTAGAAGTGTATAAGGAGTCCTCACCTTCAAAACGCACCGTTGAATTTTGGGCTGGTGAATTTAAACGTGGTCGTACCAGCCTTAAAGACGATCCACGCGAAGGACGACCAAAAACTGCAACCACAGCTGAAATCATTAAGCAGGTACATAATATGGTTAGTGAATATCCAAGTTTGACTAAGCGTGAAATTCCTAATGCCATAGGCATCTCAGGCGAACGAGTACACCATATTTTACATGAAGAATTATGTATGAAAAAACTGTTTGGAAAGTTAGTGCCGCACACATTAACAAAAACTGGATCGAAAACAAATTTCTCAGCGTAATTTGGAGCGTTTTAAGCCGAATAAAACCGACTTCTTGCGTCGTTTTATAACTATGGATAAGACTTGGATCTACCACCATGATCCTAAATTGAAACAAGAACGTTTACAGTGGACACAACGATCAGCAAAGAAAGTTATGGCATCAGTTTTTTGGGATGCAAAAGGAATTTTGTTGATTGATTATCTTCAGAAAGATAAAACAATCAACTCTGAATATTATTGCAGCCTTTTGGATCAGCTGGATGAAAAAATTCGTGAGAAAAGACCTGGTTTAAAGAAGAAAAAATCATTTTTCATCAAGACAATGCACCTGCTCACAAAAGTGTTTTGACGATGGCTAAATTCAAAGAATTAATGTACGAATTGCTTGAACATCCACCGTATTCACCAGATTTGGCTCCCAGTGACTACTAACTCTTCAGGAATCTCAAACAATTCCTTCGTGGAAAGAATTTTTCGTCGAATGAAGAGGCCATAGCAGCCGTAGACGGTTATTTTGCAGAGCTTCCGGAAAACCATTATAAGGATGGGATATAATTATTGGAAGATCATCGGAACAAGTGTATCGAGCTTCTAGGAGATTATATTGAATAAAAAATTTTATTTCGTAACAAAAACAGTATTCTTTCATTTCGAGCGCAGGAACTTTTCAACCAACCTGTATATAAATATATGCAATTATTATTTTATAGAAACACTCTATTGCGGTTATAAATTTAAATAAATATATGAATAAAACATATTTTAAAATGTGAGTTGACTATTTGCAATATAAAATACTGATCAATTCTCAGTCTTACCTATACTTTTCATACGTTTACTCCGCTTACTTATCAATTGAAATGTCTGCAATGAAAAAATATTTTTTTAAATCATTAATTAATTTCTCAACAATAATATTATGTTTATTTAAAATAACAAAAAGTGATATAGCAAATTGTTCGTTCATAAATACTGTGAATATAACATCGTTAAAACCATTTTCAAATAATACATATTTATATAATAATTACACTGAAATACCATTCGACTTAGTTGCGAACTATAATTATGAAATTTTAAAAAATGGTAGCAAAGTGTTTGTTGAGTGGCATAAACGTGGTTGCATTTGTCCCGATCCTTGTATAAGTTTTTGGACTTTATTTGAGGTAAATTATATGTCTGCAATAATATTGGGAATCGTTAAATTAAAAAAAAAATATATATATATGTATTTATTTCATTTTTAGAATCCTACATTACTTCGATATTATCAAAATATTTATCTTAATCAAGCTCAGTTCTGTTTTGACATAAATAATACTATACAAGATGGAAGTTTTTATATTAATCCCAAGATCTGTGCAGAGGCTAGAAAGCTGCCAGAGAATGTTAAAATTAAAAGTTTTGGTATGTATTAAGTAATTAAAGAAATAAAAAAAAATAAAATAATAATTCTTTTTTATTTTTTTGCAGCTATGGCTTTATCTGCACCATTTTTCATCCTAACCATATTCATTTACTATTTTTTGCCACAATTAGGAAAATGTGGTGGGAAATGTTTCATTATGTATCTTATATTTTTGGCTTTATCGGATCTATTATTATGTTTTGTCACATTATCCGAAATTCACTTTCCCGATATTCCATGTCTAATACTGGGTAAGATTTTATGTTTCGTTTTAAGAAACGTGAGCATTAGCGAAATGAGAAGTGATTGTGTCGAACAAAAAAATATCAAACGTTACACATAACGTTGCGGGTTCGATCCCCTGCAACGGCAACATCAGTTTAAAAAAAAAGTAACATCGCAACATTCTCCTTTGGTGTTCCCATAGCACTTAACCCCACCTTAACCCCACCGAAGTAATATAAAAAAGCTTTAACAATTTCGCCAATTCTCCAGCAGATGGCGGCCACCAACTATTCGAAGATTTATCATCTCGCGCAGTGTTGCCATATTTGAAGCCCTTCATCTTTCACCACCTCTTCTCTATCCCCTTTCCATAGAAAGCAACACATTAATTAGAAAGAAGAATTTCCTGAAATTCTGAAATACAATTGACTACTTCTGAAATACAATTGACAGTTTCTGAAATACAATTGACTATTTCTGAAATACAATTGACTATTTCTGAAATACAATTGACTATTTCCGAAATACAATTGACTATATCTGAAATACAATTGAGTATTCTGAAAAACAATGGACTATTTCTGAAATACAATTGGCTATTTTTGAAATACAATTGACTATTTCTGAAGTACAATTGACTATTTCAGAAATACAATTGGCTATTTCTGAAATAGAATTGACTTTTTCTGAAATACAATTGAGTATTCTGAAAAACAATTGACTATTTCTGAAATACAATTGACTATTTCTGAAATAAAATTGACTATTCTGAAATACAATTGACTATTTCTGAAATACAATTGACTATTCTGAAATACAGTTGACTATTTCTGAAATACAATTGAGTATTCTGATATACAATTGACTATTTCTGAAATACAATTGACTATTTTTGATATACAATTTACTATTTCTGAAATACAATTGACTATTTCTGAAATACAATTAACTATTCTGAAATACAATTGACTATTTCTGATATACAATTGACTATTTCTGAAATACAATTGACTATTTCTGAAATAAAATTGACTATTCTGAAATACGATTGACTATTTCTGAAATACAATTGACTATTTCTGAAATACAATTGACTATTTCTGAAATACAATTGACTATTTCTGATATACAATTGACTATTTCTGAAATACAATTGACTATTTTTGAAATACAATTGACTATTTCTGAAATAAAATTGACTGTTCTGAAATACAATTGACTATTTCTGAAATACAATTGACTATTCTGAAATACAATTGCCTATTTCTGAAATAAAATTGACTATTTCTGAAATGCAATTGACTTTTTCTGAAATACAATTGACTATTTCTGAAATACAATTGGAAAAGGTGTAGATTATTGAAAATGTAAATAAGGTGAGCCTTGACGGCCAGATTGTGCCTTATTGGCTAGATAACGAAATTTAACTCACTGATAATGTACTTTTTGAAATTTCATCAAGAATGTGATAAAAAATATGAGTTTAAAAGGGGAAAACTAAGACATTGACGGTCTGCCCAAACTGTTTTGTCTCAAAATGACGGAAAAGTCTTTCCCTTAACGTAAATACCTCCGATTAAAAAGTTGAAATTTAGAGTACCCAGCCCCTGGCTTAAGAGCTAATTTAGTGAATACAAAATGTTTGCACATATTTTATATTTCAAGCCTTTGAGAGCTGCTTTAAATGTCGAGACTAAAAAATCTCAAAAATTTCCAACTGCCACCAATTTTAAGGTGGTGGTCTGTCTTGATGCTCTGATCTGTTCCCATCGAAATAATATAATTAATAATTATATCATATTATTTGAATTAACATCTTACACAGAAAAAACTAAAATCAAGTTTTAATTAAAATATTTATAAATACAGTTACAGATTTAATTGAATTTAGACCAGCAAAAGAATTTGGTTATATCAATTATTTTTTTAATTAGATCTATTAATTTTTTTTTAGAAAAATCTTTAACATTTTCAATAAAAGTTTTAATTATATCAATTATAACTTTAATTAAAGTACTATGCAAAAATCAAAAAACATTTTAATAAAACTTTTAATTGAAATTTCAGCATCAAATTGAATTAAAATTTTAATAAAACTTTTAATTGAAATTTCAGCATCAAATTGAATTAAAATTTTAATAAAATTTTTCAAAAATTGTTTTTTTTTTGATCAAATATATGTACATATGTTTGTGTGTAAATTCATCAGTTCATGAATATTTCCAAATAGTTCCTAGGAGTACCAAAGTACTTTTGGAATTCCAATAGCACCACAAAAAAATACTATGGTACCAACTTAATCGTATCCGCAGCAGTGTTCTCATGTTCCCATTTTCAAAGTTGAAATACCCAAAAATCCTTAAAATATTGTCAAATAATCAAATTTCTAAAATAATTTTTCGCAGATTTTGTTTGCTAAAAATTAAAACAGGGTGACCTCATAAAAGAATACAAATTTTAACAAATTCAAGTTTTAAAATTTTTTTTTTAAATTTAAGTTTTTAAATAGACCATGATTCCTTGATTTAATTTACAAAAGTTTCTTCATTGTTTGAATAATATTCCTTTGTATTCAATTAATATCAAATTCAGATAATTAATTTGATTTTTGTTGATTTTTTTTAATACAGTCAATCAAATTGATTAAATTTGAACAAATCAAATAATCAAAAATCGTTCCCGAACAAAATCACAAAACAAATTATTTAATCGAGTCAAAATTGATTCCTTGATAAGAAGTGAAAAGCAATAAATTAATAATATGAAATAAAATGAATTATCAAGCTTTGTATTAAAACCAAAATACGTTTTTAATTTAATAGAAATAGCTTTCAATTATCGATCTGAAAAATCTATCATAATTAAATTTTTTTTTGATCAATAAGTTTTCAAATCTGAATGATGTGTATACACTCAAATGCATCTTACAAACACTACATAGACTAAATTGTTTTTGTAAATTTAAACAATGATTGCTGTTTTCTTTTTTTTTTTAATTAAGTTATGACGCTTTTATAATACGCTTAATATTAAAAATATTTTTAATAATTTTTTTTTTGTTTTTTTGTTTAGGGACTTGAGATGCAATTTTGCAATTTAAATAACTGAAATAAAACTTAATTTATCAATAAATTAAAATAATATGACTTTTATATGTTATCAATACAATTTATTGTAATTTAGAATATTTTTTACACCAAGTTCATTATCAATTAAAAATTTAATTAATATGATTAAACTTTTTACTGAAAATTAAAAAAAAAAATAATAATTTTTTCTGTGTATTTCTAAAGAACATTTCTAAATTAAGTATGTATCTTATTAAAATAAAAATGATTCCAATTAGAATATTTTTTTTTCAATATTTGAGATATTATTTTTAACATTTTAACATTATTTCAGTAGAAACATATTTAAATTAAAAAGAAAACAATAAGTTTGATTTTAAAGCTGTTTCTATTTAATTTAATATTAATTCACTGCGGGTAATTATAGCGACAAATTCCATTTCAGTTAGCAAAATGTCTTTTTTTTGTGTGTGTTAATTTAACAGTTTTTTCAGTTATTTCTACATACATATTATTTTTTGTTGTATATTTAAACAGTTTTGCTTTTTAATTACCTTTTCTAGGTTATGCTATCTATTTTACAACAATTGCATTTTTAACTTGGATAAGTATACTCAGTTATGATACTTGGAAGACTTTAACCCGTATTGTTTCCAAGCCATCATTTCAGAAATATTTATATTGGGGATGTGCTGTACCATCACTTGTAACATTTTTGGCATTTCTTGTACAAAATTCAGAAGTTTATGATTATTTGAAACCCGGTATACAAAAATCAAATTGTGGAGTTAATAGTAAATAGATTATTATATATTTTTTTTTTATATTTAAAATTTACATAAATAAGATTTTAATTTAAATACTTTAATTTGTTTACAGCTACAGGTTTTTCTGCTGCCATATATTATTATATACCCCATATAATTGTATTGATATTTAGTTTGAAAAAGTATATAATTGTTCTACGTTATATAGGCAAAAATGAAAAAGGTGTTAGAGCATTAGTGGGGAGCATTAAAAAATCTCATAAGAAAAGGTATTTTTGTTAGAATAAAATTTATAAAAATTAATAGCTAATGGCAGCCATTGAATTATATAATTTGAATTATATAATAAATGTGCGATTTTAAGCATTAAGCATTATTTCTAATTGCCGCCCAACTTTGGGTTAACTTTTTTAATTTTAAATTAATAATAATAAAGGGTGTCCCAAGAAGAACGCAATTTTTAAATTTTAAATAAAACACAGATATTTAAAAAAAAAAATCGTGAAACTTTATTATATCGTAAAGTAGACAGAATGAGGTTATGTATGGAACAATGTATCGTGCAGATGGCCGCCCCGGCTTTGCTGGCATGCACGCGATCTTTTAATGAAATTTTCAATTACCGTTTTGCATGAATGCTGCGGTATTTCATTAATGCATCGTCCAATATCCTCTTTTAAGGCTTGAGTCGTCGTCGGCTTATTCGCGAACCCCAAAGAAAAAAATCTTATGGTGTTAAATCGCACGATCTAGGCGGCCAATTCTGATCTCCAAAACGCGAAATAACACCACCGCGAAATGACTGATGCAGCAGTTGAATTGTTTCTCTGGCTGTATGACATATGGCGCCGTCTTGTTGGAACCACATGCCCTCCACATTCATTTCTTCAATTCTAGGCAAGAAAAAACTGGTTATCATTTCACGATACCGAACACCATTGACTGTTTGCGCTTGACCTGCCTCATTTTCATAAAAAAAAGGTCCAATGATTCCTCCAGCCCAAAAACCACACCACACAGTGACACGTTGAGGATGCATTTGCTTCTCGTGAATCACACGAGGATTTTCCTCACCCCAAATGCGACAATTCTGCCTATTGACGAAGCCATCAAGATGAAAATGGGCCTCGTCACTGAAGATGATTTTATCGGCAAAATCAGCATTTTCATGCTGTCTCTCCAATACCCAATTAACGAACTCCCTTCGCTGTCCATGGTCAGCTGGCTTCAGTTCCTGAGTCAATTGAACTTTGTATGCATGAAGATGCAAATCTTTCGTAAAAATTCGCTGCAAAGTGAATTTGGAGACACCAATTTGCTGAGCTCGGTGTCGAATTGAGGTGGATGGAGTTTGAGCGACATCATCACGTACAGCTGCGACATTTTCGGTCGATCGACCTGGTCGATGGCGCGTTGTTGTCTTTACATCACAAACAGACCCAGTTTCGGCAAATTTATCCATTAATCTCTTTACAGTTGACTCTTTTGGAGCATTATTGTGACCCCAAATTGATCGCAATTTGCGAACTGTAGCCGCAAAACTTTCACCATTTTGGTAAAACAATTTCACAATGAGAATGCGTTGTTCATTCGTGTAGCGCTCCATTTTTATTAACCTCGTACCTTCTACTAGCAAACAATAACAATTGTTCAAATGTCAAACAATGACACTTCGAATGTTGCCAGATTTAAAAATTGCGTTCTTCTTGGGACACCCTTTATATTAAAAGAGCGAGCGCCCCGGTAGGCTAGTTGGTAGCGTGCTAGCTTATCAGTGCGGGGGTCGTGGATTCAATTCCTACCAGAGGCCCTGGTCTGTTTTCGCTACAACGAGCCGAAGGCCTTTGTTGCTTGTGCTCGGTTAGGGTATTAACATATAATTTGTAATTATATGATTAATAAATAAAATAAATAAATAAATAAATAAAAAAATAAATAAAAAAATAAAAGTTGATTATATTTATTATAGATTCTTTTTGTATTTTCGTCTCATAATTTTTATGGGTATAACATGGATTTTCGATATTTTATCGTATATTTTACAACATTTTTACACCGGAATTTTAATCCATATAGCAGATTTATTAAATTAAATGTTAAGCATTAAATGTAAGTTTAAATATAAAAGATTTTTTTTTGCAAATTTTATTAAGTGAATAAAAACAGTTTTCCCATTCATATTTTTACTTTCAGGGTCTATTTGTATTTGTCACCTTTATATGCCGACCTAGTATTGTAAAACAAATAAAGCATAGGTAAATAAATTCTTACACTAAAACTAGAATTTTAAAAAATTAACTTATTTTGAGAAAAAATTAATATAAAAACGGCGCCAAAGTTACTTTTTACCAATATTCAATAAAATTTTCCTTTTAATTAAATAATAAATTTTATTTAAAATTTGGTCAAAATTTCTAAATATTAGAAAAATTTTACTAATTGAGAACTACAGGTTGGTTGAAAAGTTCCTGCGCTCGAAATGAATGAATATTGTTTTTGTTACGAAATATATTTTTTTTTATTAATATAATCTCCTAGAAGCTCAGTACACTTGTTCCAATGATCTTCTAATTATTTTATCCCATCCTTATAATGGTTTTCCGGAAGCTCTGCAAAATAACCGTCAACGGCTGCTATGGCCTCTTCATTCGACGAAAAATGCTTTCCACGAAGGAATTGTTTGAGATTTCTGAAGAGATAGTAGTCACTGGGAGCCGAATCTGGTGAACACGGTGGATGTTCAAGAAATTCGTACTTTAATTCTTTGAATTTAGCCATCGTCAAAACACTTTTGTGAGCAGGTGCATTGTCTTGATGAAAAATGATTTTTTTTCTTCTTTAATCCAGGTCTTTTCTCACGAATTTTTTCATCCAGCTGATCCAAAAGTCTGCAATAATATTCAGAGTTGATTGTTTTACCTTCAACAAAATTCCTTTTGCATCCCAAAAAACTGATGCCATAACCTTCTTTGCTGATCGTTGTGTCCACTGTAAACGTTCTTGTTTCAATTTAGGATCATGGTGGTAGATCCAAGTCTCATCCATAGGTATAAAACAACGCAAGAAGTCGGTTTTATTCGGCTTAAAAAGCTCTAAATTACGCTGAGAAATTTGTTTTCGATCCAGTTTTTGTTAATGTGTGCGGCACTAACTTTCCAAACAGTTTTTTCATACGTAATTCTTTGTGTAAAATATGAAGTACTCGTTCGTCTGAGATTCCTATGGCATTAGCAATTTGACGCTTAGTCAAACTTGGATCTTCACTAACCATATTATGTACCTGATAATGATTTCTACTGTGGTTGCAGTTTTTGGTCGTCCTTCGCGTGGATCGTCTTTAAGACTGGTACGACCACGTTAAATTCACCAGCCCAAAATTCAACGGTGCGTTTTGAAGGTGAGGACTCCTTATACACTTCTAACAATTGTTCATAAATTTCCTTTGCTTTTAAACCCTTCAAAACAAAGAATCTAATGACTGCACGATATTAAATTTTTTCCATATTAAAAAAAATCAAAGACACGTCAACTTCAAATTGCTTGTAAACAAAGAAGGAATTGACAGAATGACTTGCAACTTTGCATGTGTTCTCAGGACAGTTATACCAACTTGAGCAGTGCCATCTCTTGGTGAGCGCAGAAACTTTTCAACCAACCTGTAAATTTTTTATTAGAAAACAGTAAAATTTTCACCTAATTAGTTCATACATCATCTAAAATTTTACTGTTAGTTAGGAAATGTTTCCTTGGTTTAAAAAATAAACTATTTTATTATGTTTATTAGTTAAAACTAGGACTTAGCTGCCTAAAAATAAGACAATACTTTCTAACATCAAGTTAAATAGCACTTCTTTTAAGTGAAAATTATTCTTTAATTTGATAAATATATTTTAAAGTACTTTAAACTTATTGTGTAAGTTATTGTCCCACATTCGGAAGACTTTCGCTTTGTGAGGACTCTGCTTTTAACAAGCTTTTTGCTATACACTTTTGCTTTTAAATTAAATTGAAAAATTGTACTGCAGGATATCCTGAAACGTAATAAATTGTGACAAAGTCAGATCCTTTTCGTAGTTAATTAACGGTTCTGCTTGAGAGAATTATAAAAAGCGACGCCTTACGTGACACACGGCATCTATGGCTAAGAAACACTGGGGGTCCTTTGTCTTCTTAAATTAACTTATTTAAGGAAATTATTGCAAAAATACAAAATATTACAGTTACATTTCTTGTTATTATTAGAAAAATGTCATACGTTTATTTTATATACAAATTTTAACTTTTTTTTATTACGAGGGCGGATTAATTAAGTCAGTGACATTTCAAAAGTGACTTTCGAGTGCTCATTAAACATAATTTTTTACAAAAAAAAAACGTCATTCAAACCAAGGAAAAGCTTGATAAATACTATGGGGACTCTGCAAATTCGATTTCAATGGTAAAAAAGTGGTTTACTGACTTTCGTTGTGGCCTTACAAGCACGAAAGATGCCGAACGTTCTGGACGCCTAGTTGAGGGCCATTTTTGACTCACGCTCACGCACGATCACAAACCATTACAATCATGCAGGATACTTTTTTTTAAATACTTATTTTAATATGTTTCAATTAATAATATTTTTTCTTTAAAATTAGAAAACATTTACTTGAAAAAAACAAAATAATATTTTTTTTTAAATTTATCTGAACTAAGTTGCATGAAAATTTGCCTTAGAAAAAGTATATCTATTTCTAAAATCAAATAAATTTTAATTATTACATAGCAAAAAATTACTTTTTGTTTTTAATCGCCTGTACTATTTTTTAGAAAATAATTCTTAAAAATTTGAAAGTGGTAGATTTAAAAACTAAATTTAGAAATGGTTTTCTAAAATTTAGTTCATTTTACTACTAGCGAATAAAAAATGAACACACATTAAGCTCAAGTACTTTCTCATTTTAAGTAAAACACATATTTTGAACTAAATGGTAGTAAATTTTTTTAACTAAAATGATTTTCTTAAAAATTGTTAAATTTTTCTTTAATATACTTGTATTTTTTTTTCTTACTTAAATCAAAAAATATTACTTAATAAAAGTATGAACTATTTCTGAGTATATAAACTATTTCGCTTTTATCCAAACATAGGAATTTGCATTCATTTTAAGAAAATGTTTCAAAGTTTTAATAAAATTTTATTTAACTTAAGGAAAATTTTTAAACTATTTTAAAAAAAATTTTGCATTCATTTTTAGTTCATGTCTGTTTTTTTTTTTTTTTTGAGTGAAACTTCTAT
Organism: Eustalomyia histrio; assembly: GCA_949748255.1. Lineage (NCBI taxonomy): Eukaryota > Metazoa > Arthropoda > Insecta > Diptera > Anthomyiidae > Eustalomyia > Eustalomyia histrio. The sequence goes on along the minus strand of OX456524.1, from coordinate 137,976,869 downwards.
ACATACAAAGTGAAAACAAAATTGTCACTAACTCAGTACTAGGGGAAGATTGCTGATGAAACATATTTAATATAACATATTACGACTTATTAATATTAACTAAACTCAACTTTAGCAAAAATATATACAAGGTGGCGCAAAAGTAATCCTTCTATCAGAAAATGCTATAAATTTTGCGATTGGCCCCTAATGTCAGTTCTGTTTTGACATTTGTGTAGTAAACACATGCGAAATACACGTTAATAAACAATGTTACGCTACACTGCTCCAGAACGCGGAATATTGGTGACTATTTATTTGAGCAATAATGAAGATGATTTTTCATTAAAAATAATCATGAGTGATGAGGCCCATTTCCATCTGAGCGGGTACGTAAGTAAGCAAAATTTACGCTTCTGGGGCACTAAAAATCCGCGTGTAACCCACGAAGAGCCATTACACCCGCTCAAAGTCACTGTATGGTGTGCTGTTTTCGCTGGAGGAGTCATCGGACCTTTTTTTCTTCGAAGACGTTGCGAGCCAAACGGTTACTGTAAATGGTGAGCGCTTCAGAGCAATGATCAACGAGTTCTTTTTGCCGCAACTTGATGAATTGGGATTGGAAAACATGTGGTTCCAACAGGACGGTGCAACGCCACACACTGCACGTGCCACAACCGATATGCTGAAGGATGCATTTCCCGGGAGCCTAATCTCCCGTTTTGGCGATTTGCACTGGCCAGCAAGATCGCCTGATTTGACCGCTTCAGACTTCTTTTTGTGGGGCTTTTTGAAGTCGCGGGTTTATGTCAACAAGCCTCAGACTCTTGCAGCTCTTAAAGACAATATCCGTCAAGAATGTGAGGACCTATCGCCGGAAGTTTTGGCCAAAGTGATGGAAAATGCCATAAAAAGGGCTCAAATGACAATCAACTGTGGCGGCGGCCATTTACATGAAATCATATTCGAGAATATTGATGTAAAAAAAATTAAAAGACCAAATAAAAATAATCCACAAGAAGAATCAAAGTTTTTCATTTTTTTTTAAATTACAGCCAAAAAACATCGGAAGGTTATTTTTGCGCCACCCTGTATTGCTAACCTTTCTTTAGCAAGGCTGATTAAGTTTTTTTTTTGTAAAAGTTAAAAAATAAATTTTACTACAATGCGGTTAAGGATTTTATATTTGAATAAAGATTTTTTTAATATTTCTCATTTTTTTTTGCAGGTTTTCGCGTAGCAAACATTTAGAAAATGAAATGACGACTAGAACTTATTCTGTAGATATTGATAGAACGAAGGAAGAGGCCCCTTGATGATTATTGATGTATAATACTTAATATAATAGTGTATACTTAATTTAAAGCGCAAAATTTTTAAATACTTATGTTTGAGAATTGATTTGTAAGACATAATTTAATTTATTTTAAATCTCATATGCACATAATCAACTTTTGACGTAGCGCCATTGTCAAAATTTATTCCTGTCATTTCCCATACATATTTTTAGGAAAATAAGTAGAACAAAAAAAGAAAAAAACGCTTTATGAAACAGTTTCATCAATATGAAACATATAACAATCAATGTATAAAAAATACGAAATTTATGTCAAAACAACAAAAACTTTCGTAAAATAAACGACAATTAGTTTTAGCAAGAAAATGCAAAAGTCTGTGAAGATAAATGTGTCAGTAAAATATGTAATGACGTAATAGTGTGAAGTTAAATATGTCTTGACGTAAGAGTTGAATATGTTATGACATAACGACAAAATATCAAATGCAGCTAAAAAACATAAGTGTGGACCATCTTAAACAAATTCTTAGCATAGTTATTATGTTAAAAAAAAAAATTTAAATACCAAAAAAAAAAAAAATGCCATCTGAATTGATTTTTAGATATTTTTGAAAACCACACACGTGTGAGTATAAATAATGCTTAAGGATTTGGCCCACTGTGGCTCTATGGTGCAAGCTCGGTCTATGAAATTAACGATGGTGAGAAGATATTTAAGTGTCCTACACATGGATTTAAGTCGTTATTCTGAATTGATTTTTAGATATTTTTTAAAATCACACATGTGTGGGTATAAATAATGCTTATGGATTTGGCCCACTGTGGCGCTATGGAGCGAGCTCGATCCATGAAATAAATTTTTGGTAGTAGCTGTTTTGTTGTCCTACACATAACGATTTAAGTCTTTTGTCTGAATTTATTTTTAAATAATTTTGAAAACCACATATGTATGAGTTTGAATATCGCTTCAAACTTTTACATGTGTAGTTTTCAAAAATATCTAAAAATCAATTGAGACTAACGATTTACATCCATATGTAGGACACTTTAATAGCTTCTCACCAAAATTCATTTCATTAACACAGCTCGCTCGATAGAGCCACAGTGGGACAAATCCTTAAGCATTATTTATACTCACACATGTGAGGTGTTCAAAAATATCTAAAAATCAATTGAGACTAACGACTTAAATCCAAAAAATAAATAAAATCAATTCAGACAAACGATTTACATCCATATGCAGGATACTTAAATAGCTTCTCACCAAAATTTATTTCATTAACCGAGCTCGCTCCATAAAGCCACAGTGGGCCAAATCCTTCAACATTATTTATGTATCAATTCAGAGGGCATTTTTTTTTTTTGGTATTTCAATTTTTTTTTTCAAACATAATAACTATGCTAAGCATTTGTTTAAGGATGACCCACACTTATGTTATTTAGCCGCATTTGATGTTTTGTCGTTACGTCATAACATATTTAGCTCTTACGTCAAGACATGTTTAACTTCACACTATTACGTCATTACATATTTAACTGACATATTTATCTTTACAGACTTAAAATGTAAAACGTATTTAACAAAAACTTCTGAATTGTAGTCTTAAAAAGGCATTTTTTTGTAATTATTTTTAAAATTGTATTTATTTAAGTGTTCTTCTCATCTCTGCACTGATTTCATTTCATCACATATTACACTAAACACTAATAATTATAAAAATTTTGTAAAATAAATCTTTCAAAATAAATTTGTATCTAAATTATAGATATGTAATCTAAATTATTATTCCATTTACTTTGCATACATAGTCAATTAATTTTTAAGCTGATTTGGTTTGGAAGACAGATGGAAAGACAGACAGACAGAAGGTTGTACATTAAGAAAGAGATTATGATAATAAACCATTTGTGAATTTTATCTTAAACAATTAATTGAAATGTTGTTTGTACAACAACAACAAATATGTGATTGAATTTATAAGTATCTTAAAGTTACTTTTCATTTGGATATAAACTGCAAATTAACACAATGACACCTACTAAAACACCTACAGCCGAACAGAGAGATAAACTAACAGGCAGCTTGCAGTGAATTTAAAAAATTATTTAAGTGAATTTAAAAATTTATTATTTACTGTGTTTTTCAAATAAACTTTATCTTAAGCTGTCTTTTACTTCCATCATATTGAAATTTAATATGTTGTTATTGTTATTATTTTTTTTTTCTCCCAAATAAAAGAAGAAATAAATATATGTATATTTTTTTTTCATAGCAAACACATTTTAGTTGTGATAAGAAATGTATTGTTTAAAAAAAAATATAAACAAATCGATAACCACCAAAATTGCTAAAGCACTACAAACACGTGAATGAATAGCACTAGAGAGGACCGAAATTATTAAAATTTTTGATTCTGACGTTGTGAAAAAAAAAATAAAAATATTATAACACGAGGGCTGATCAATAAGTCCGTGAAATGCAACACTGCTTCCATCAAGTACTACCTGTTAATAGACTACTGTCAAATTTTGAGCAAGTTCCGTCATTTACTTTGCGTTAAACAGCTGTTCAAAACGTCAAGGGTAGTTAAATTTTAGGGGCCGATGTTGATTTTGAATAAATCACAAATTATTTACAAAATTATTGTCATTTCTTTTTACATATTATGATAATATGGTATGGTTCAATTATGTGTGGAATAAAATATTGGCCAAATGGCCGCCGCGACCTCGGCGGCACACCTCCATCCGATGGTCCAAATTTGTTATGACGCTGAGGCATAATTGAGGTTCTATGCCGTTAATGTGCCGAATTATCTCATCCTTTAGCTTTTAAATTGTTGCTGGCACCTTTTCGTTCAAATAACCACAAAGAAAGAAGTTCAACGGTGTCAAATCACATGATTTTGGCGGCCAATTGGCATCGCTACCACGTGAGATAACACGGCTATTGAATTTGTCGCGCAAAAGAGCCATTCGTTAATTGTGTGGCAAGTGGTAACGTCCTGTTAAAACCACATATCGTGCACATCCATATCCTCAATTTCTGGATTCAATAACTCCGTTATGATCTGAACACCGACGGCGAGTCGAGGTTGACGGCTATTCTGCTACACTATCGCGAATAACAGAAATGTTTTCCGCAAAGGGAACCTGGCGAGCATGCACAGGTGTTTTTTCATTTACTACAGAACCGATTTGCAGAAATATATGCACAATTATCCCGATTGTGGACACATTTGGTTGATTATGCTGACCAAAAAAATCACAAAGTGCATTTTGATTTGAACGCCCATTTTCATAGTAAGCCTGAAGAACTATAGCGCGTTGCTCAATTTTGTATCTTTTCATGGTTCAAATTGAGTTAGTCTGAAATTGAGAAATGTAATATGAAATGAAGAAAAAACTGGACGTTTAGGTGTGGTACACATTCAACATCGGCCCTTAAAATATAACCACCCTTTAAAACCTCGTGGCTTTTTTAAAATGGAAAAAAGTGAATTTCAAGTGCTCATTAAACACCATTTTTTTCGAAAAAACCGCCAATCAAACCAAGGAAAATCCTAATAAATACTATGGGGACTCTGCACCATCGATTTCAATGGTAAAAAAGTGGTTTACTGACTTTTGTTGTGGCCTTACAAGCACGGAAGATGCCGAACGTTCTGGACGCCCAGTTGAGGTCTCTACACCCAAAACAATTGAAAAAATTCTCGATATGGTATTGGCCGATCGGAGATTGAATGTGCGATAGATTGTGGAAGACAGAGACATCTCACATGGCTCAGTGGTTTCAATTTTGAATGATCACTTGGTTATGAGAAAGCTTTCCGCGTGTGCTCACAATCGACCATCAACGAATTGCCCCCTCATTCACCTTATTCTCCGCATTTAGCCCCCCCCCCCTCCAGTGACTATATTCTATTTCCAAACCTAATGAAATGGTTCGGTGGAAAAAGATTTAGCTCCAACGATGAAAAATCCTACTGTTAAACGCAAATTAAATGACGGAACTTGCTCAAAATTTAACAGTAGTCTATTAACCGGTGGTACTTGATGAGAGCAGCATTTCATATAACTACGAGGGAAGTTTGGAAAGTCACGGACTTATTAAACCGTCCTTGTAGCTTTAATAAAAATGTTAAAAACAATTTAAACCATACAGCTTATTCGGTGCCACCCTGCCGAATACCGATGTTCAAAAAAAAAAAATAAAAATCGGATTTGTAATACTTTCACCAAGATGTGACTACCCTGTAGGAAGCCTGGGGTCAAGTGTCTCTAAGTCAACACTTTTGTCGCCAATTTTGACTGACTTTTTGATGACATAGTCAACAAAGCGTCTCCAGCATTTTTAACATTCTCTGTTTTTGGTAAAGTTGTCAACACAGCGTCTACTCTACTTGTGACATTGCTTTCTTTGCAGCTGCAAAGCTGTGCTTCTTTTTGATTCTTTTATTGTTTAATTTTTTGTTCATATAATTTGAACAAAATATATAATTAGCACAAGCAATTACAAAAGACTTGTGAAAAAACAATAAATTTTGTTTAAAAATAATGAGAAAGAGGTAACAATTTTTAGTAAAAGTTGTAACTCTAGACATTTTGTGGAGTCTGATCAAGATTTTACGCAGCCTATGGAAGATTTTATACAGTCTTTTGAAGGTTTGTCTACTCCAAAATTAAATTTGTGCGAAAAACTTATTCACTTTAATGAAATTCATAAAATAATTAAATATCAAATTTTCCAAAATAAATGACCTGTTTAAACTTATTTTCCTTTCTAGTGTGGAAATCTAGTAAAAAAAAAGTCCAAAAGTTTAGACTAAAATTACTAAAATGTACTAGTGAATCACTGGTTCCAATGTCTACACCTAGTCAATAGTTGTGCAGTGTTAAATGTCTACATGTTAAATGTCTACAGCAGAGGCATAACTAGTCAGTAGTACTGGTGACAAAGTCAATAGTGAATCAGTACAGTTTCACTATCGACATTTCCTTAAAGGTACATAGTAAGATTTATTATCTAAAAATGGTGTTAGTTATATTTTCTATCGAAATAATTTAACTGCTTTAATTAAAAGAAAATAAGTTTAAAAATTAGAGCTAATTAAAAATCAACACTGCTAATATCAACCACCATCCATTCACTCTCTAATGCCCAAGACCGCCAAAAAAACAGTTGTCAGATATTAAGTATTTTATGGCCAAATGAGAATATTAATTAAAGCAATTATTTTGTTATCATTTATTATTCCCTAGCGTTACCAGATAAGAAACGATAACACGCATGAAAAATTAGTCAGATGTGATGGCACACAGGGTGCCCCAAACTCTCCTAGCAAATACCAGTAGTCTTATAATTCCGATTCTAGAAATTTCCTTTGGATCGAGGAACAGATAAGCTCTAAAGCAATTTGCCCTGGAGCTCGCAATTATCACAATTATCACTCGCTAGCTTTCCTGCTTTGTTGGCAAAAACCGTAGGCCAGCAATAAGCCATCAGTACCCCTACCAGAATTCTACAATCGCTTCGGGTTAAGGATAACAGAAGTCCCATCGCCTTAGGATCGTAAGACTTCTACACAAACTTCGACACCCTGCAAGTTCTAGTATTCTACCCTGCAAGTTCTAGTATTCTACCAAACCGCCTCAGACCTTCCCATTACAGTGGAGTCTATGTCCCTTTCGAATGTCCATTGCCCTTTCACCAGGCAACTGGATACCGCGCTTCGCCAGCTCGTTCGCAATCTCGTTACCCTCAATGCCCCGGTGACCAGGAATCCAATAGATGTGTACTCTTCTGTTGGTACAAAGTCTACCTAAAAGAGTCATTGCAGCCTTGGACAATCGATGAATATATTTTTAATCGGCGAATATAGCCCTTAATCTAAAAACCGATTCTACCAGGGACAAAAGCAAGGTCGGCAGCCAGAACTTCCGTAGCACCAACTCTTTGGCCCATCCGTGAATAAATTTTAAGTTCTATGATCAGCCATCCATACTCCCCTAAAATCATGCGTAGTCCCTCATTGAAGCTTAACTACAATTTACATTCCCAAAAACCTTTTCGTGACTATAATACTTATACACAAACTGCCCCGTAGTCCCTAAGCGTATAGCACATTTCAACGCGGCCCTTTTCGCCCTCAGACTAAACGGTTATAGATTTAAAAATTTCTCGCATGCTTCAACATTAAGTTTGTTGTTTGTCAACTATACAATGCATACAATCCCGAGAATTTTTGCAAAAATGGATAAAAGTAAATTTCAAGGGCCTTAAATACTTTATAAGTACCCAGCGGTTTCTGCACCATTTCAATAGCAAATAATTTCGTTTACATCCCTTTCATTTTGTTCGCAGAAATACTGGTGACACCGAAAATTATGGATGGCCAACTGAGCTCACTACAGCCGAAAATGTCGAATAAATTCAGGATATGTTGTTGATTTATTGGAGAGTGAAAATATGGGAGATTGCTGATGTCTTCGATTAACCATGTGAATGTTATTTGGACTTTGAAAAGCTGTCCGCAAGATAAGCGTGTCGCGTTTGCTCACTATTGACCAAAAATGCGTGTGACTATTTCATAAATTGGCCTACGAATTGTTACCTTATTTCCCATATCATCTGGATTTAGCTCCCCGGAGGCTATCAAAGAAATATCTCTTTTTAAGGACCTTGATAAATCCTATTGTTTAAAAGGAATAAAGAACTTGGAGAAATATCGTATAAAGTCTCTTCGGTAAAAGGGCACCATGTCCGCTAAAATGGTATTTTTAAAAATTCATATAGAAGTGAAAAAGGGCAACAGTCTTCCCCTTGAAGGCCTCGTTAGTCAAACCTCTTTGGATAGAAACCTGAAATGTAAAAAATGTATTTCCTGGAGTATATTCCAATTTATTAATGGAACTCTGTTTGAAATTTCCAAAAGGAACGTGGCAAAATGGGAGTTAAAGAGAGGAAAAAAGAACTGTTTATCGCTCGGTCTAACCCCTAGACATTTGGCTTATAGATTCCTAGACATTTGGCTTATAGATTCCTTCTTCAGAATATATTTTTTTTTTCATTAAAGAAAGACAAGAAGTTGAAATACATTTTATAAGTAGACAAATTTCTGCTTTAACCGTTTTGGCTGCAAACATAAAATTTGAAATATGTGATCTTTGGATTATGAGCTAATTCACGGATGAGGCATTTTCTGGAATTTTAGACAGCAACGTGGGCAGAAATATGAGTCTCTCCATTTACGGCCTACCCATTAACTAGAAATCTCATTTCTACATTCTTCGAATTTTGGCCAGAAAAACCGCTTTTGCTGGAACCTGAAATTTTAAATATGTGTTCCGCTGAGTAAGGGCTATTTAACCGAAAAGGTATTTTTTAATAATTTCGACAGGATCATGGAAAAATGGGGAGGGGGGAGGTTCAAAAGCGAAATATGCTGCCCATTAAAAGCCTGCCTTAATCCTTTTTGCTAGAAATTTGATATATAAAATACGCATTTATGGAAGAACGGTCTAATTTATTAAAGATATACTTTATGAAGTTTCCAATAAGAACGTAGTGCAAATGGAGTTTAAAAGCGAGCAAATGGCCCCATAATTACATAGCTTAAGCCGCAGCAGCTAGGAAGATAAAGTTTGGTATGTAGGTTGCCCCTCCGACGGCAGCAATGTGAGTTTAAAAGGAAATAGTTTTCCCAATAATAACCTCTGTGTTCCCTGGGGTATAAAATCATTAATTCATGTAGTAACTTTTGCAATTTCCTCCAGAAACATGATAAAAATTTGGGTTTAAAAGGGGAAAAAGTCTTCCCTTAACGGCCTACCAAATCCACTTTGGATAGGAATCTCATATTTAAAATATTTGTTTCATGGAGTACAGGCTAAATCACTTATAAGGTGTGTTAAACATGGGATCTAAAAGGGGAGTCCTTAACGACCAAACTCTTTCGCCTAGAAATCTGAAATTTCAAATGTATGTTCTACACACAGGTCATTAAAAGAGACCCCTTTTGAGTCCCCTTTTTTTCTTCATTCCTTTGGAACAATTCAAAAAGTACCTTATCAACGCAGTTTCCCATACTCCAGGCAACACATATTTAAAATTTCAGGTTTCTAGCCAAAGTGGTTTAGTAAAAATAGGGTAAAAATGGAAGAAGTGAGCTTTTAATTGCTTAACCCAAACTGCTGAGGCTTGGGACTTGAAATTTGGTATGTAGGTTACTATTGCGGCGTAAACATACACTAATAAGCGATTTTTGTTGTTGAAATTTTACAGTGAGGTGAAAAAAAATTTTTCTTTCACGGCCTGTCCAAACCCTTTCGCATTAAGGTATAAAATTTGTTATCCCTGATGTATGGGATAATTCAAAGAAAATGGAAAGTATGTGCATTTAATTTCCTTTTCCAAATCACTGGAGTTCGGAACAGAAAATTTGGTATGTAGGTTTCTTCTACGTTGTAAACATTCACTCAAACGGAATTTTTGCTATTTTTTACGATGAGATTGGGATAGGGCGGAAATCTTCCCTTAGTGTTATATTTAAAATATGTGTTTCCGGGGTTATTCGCTAAAGTGATACTTTTGGATTTTTATTTGGCCCTAAATCAACGGTTCCCAAATAGTGGTCGCGAACCTCTGGGGGTCCGCAGTGCAACTCGGAAGGGTTTCGGGAAGAGTTCAGAAACAATTCTTTAAAAAAATCACAGATACTAAGAAGCTTTTTTGTATCAAATCCCTTATAAAATCCTAAATTTTTTAGAGAATTTAATTGAAAGATTCTTCCATAAATGTTATCTGAGAAATCTCTTAAATTCTGAAAATTCTATAATTCCATATGTTGTTTTTTTTTACTACTACTACGATATTTTTCTGAAAATTTTCGGATTTAAATGTTTTTATTTAAATTATAAAAAAATTTAAATTTTGGTGGTCCGTCGTCAGCCAGTGAAAATTACTCAAGAGTGAAGTGAAAGTTAGTAGGAACCGCTGATCTTAATTTCAGCGTCCAACATCGACAGACTTTTTCTCTATCAAACATTTATACATTTGTCACCACCAAATCTTAATAATTCACTTCTATAAAAAAAATATTGGTAATTCATAGAAATATATATCATACAAAAGTGTCTTAAAAATACACAAGTATTATACACATTATTGTTTACTCTCTGTCATATTATTAAATAACACTCTTGTTATAAAAAAAAATGTAATACAAAATTTAAGAGATTTTTTGCAAGTGCTACCATTATCTATCTAAATAATTTTGCTATGGTAAAATGTACTCGAATTACTTTTCTGAATGAATAAAATACCCCTCTACCAATTTAAAAACAAACTTAAGAGTAAACTCGAAACTATAAATACCAAAATGAATAGACAGATACTTTTATGAGAGAGTACAAAACAGTGCAAAAAAAAAAACAACAACAGCAACAGCAACACACAAAAATAACTATACTGTATAATGTTTAAAACAAAATTTACTATTAAGGTGGCTCTTTTTATGCGAAAGTCTGTTCGCTTTTAATCACGTGCAAATCGATTACAGGCAAATGTCAAAATCATGTCAATTGCACTGTAGTGGGTAGTTAACCCTAACTCAAGGCCTAGAACAATGTGCCGTATTTTTCCATACAAATTGACAATTAAAACTCGCCGAGCGTTGCAGTTTTTTCTAATTCTATTGTTTTTTGTTTCTAATTCTCTAAACAGATTTCCAGCATTTTTAAGGTTTTTTGTAAACAAAAAACATATGATAAGTAAAATTAGCATACGATATTCTATGGCTCTAATGATCTCTTTGTATACTCACAGATGAACAATGTACTATAAATCATCTGAGTGTATTCGTTTCTAATTTTTAATTAAAATAATTATTTCTTTTTATTGTTTTTATAAAATTAAAATGTAGACCTAAAAAAATGGGGCGTTAGTTAGGAAAGGAGACTCTGGAGAGTAAAGAATCTTGTCGGTACTCTTTACACTTATATAAATATGACAGTTTTTGCAGTCACCGTCGTACGTTGTTATTTTGGGCGCGTTTCCTCTTACAGCAACAATCGTTGCATGTCTTGTTCTTATTTTGGACCGACACTTATTCTCTGAGAAATAGCTTTCTTAAAATTTAAAAAAAAAATGTGATTATATCTATTATAAATTTTATTTAAATCTGATATAAATTTTTCCAAGAATTTGATAATTACTTCAATAAATAAAAATATTGTATAATTCCAAAATATCTAAAGATGTCCGAAAATCGTAGATTTTTTTAAATTATTTGGAAGGACTTTTCTGTTAATAATTAAAAACAAAACAAATCAAATTAATTATTTTTATTAAAGCTGCTATATATATTTCGATCCAGCTAAAGATCTTTCCAAAACTCAAAGTTTAAGACAATCAAGACTCCACCAGAAATAAATGGAAAGGATTGTTAAGGAATTCATTTTTCATTGATCCTAAAGTATCGTTTAGTTCTGATTTTCCTCTTCCAAGGCAGTACTTTTTCACAACATCCCAAAATGTTATATTTAATGCTATATAACACTATTCAAACATATGACGGGTAACTTATTTTAAAAACAACCAAAGTTAAACATTAATCTATATAAATTAGACATTTATAACTATGGTTTAAGTGATTTGTTTCATTTTAACAGATTTTAAATTCAAAAAGTAAAAAATATATTGTAATAAAAATCGCAAGAATCTCGAATAAAGTTATTTAATAAAAAAAAGACCCGATTACTGAATGTCCTGTAATAATTTAACCTACAGTGAAATTTAAACTTTATATGGGAAACACCAACAAATGTGTCAGTTTAATTCCCAGGTAAAAGCTAACGGGAGGTTGTGAAAATGAGGCTAAGGCGCGATTTCTGATTTCCTGTTAAAATCTAAGTTACAAACTCAAAATTTATTTGGAAACATCACAAGATCTCATTTTTCACTAAAGTAGGGCTTTAGATGCAATGAAAAAGCATCATAAAAGAAAACTTCCACCCAATGACATCCCTATGCAAAAATCATTGGTTCCGATCCAAATTTTCAGAACACTGAAATCAAAATCACTGCTTCTTTTTCTCTTCTTTTGTTACTTTTTTTTTTGCTGGGTACCCTTTAATTTTCTATTGAAAAAATATCTGTGATCTTAAATATTTTTTTTCGAGTAAAAAATCTACGAGGACTTTCAACAATTGTAGAGGAAAATTATATTAAAAAATATTTTATTTGACAAAAAACAAGTTGTACAAATCTCAACTCAAATAAGAATTAAAAAAAAAAAAAAATAATTCAAACATTTTTTGTTAATTTCTTGATTATATTCATAAATTTTAATTAATTTAGATTCTAGATTTTGGGATTTTTGTCCGAAAATGTTTCGGATATAACCTATGCCCTACAGGTTGGGATTATGACCGAAACAGCTTTTATAGTAATACCCAGAAAATCATATGGATATAAAGCTTAGAATTAGGGCCATAATTCACATAAAAAAATGTACGTTTGTAAATGCAGGAAATTTCTGCATTACTGCGGTAGTTATGCCAATTTTTGTAGCTGATGCTGCTCAACAACGGCACAGTTTGTTCTTTTAGAAAGTTTTGCAATAGATGAAAATATGTTCACCACAATAACATAAACATAGATTTTATTGAAAATCTTGTTGGTAAAATGAGAACTTTTTGTTCCAACTTGGAAGCAAAGGAATCAATATATACATATATCTAATAAAAAAAAAGAATTAATAGAAAGCTGAAACGACTTTTAATTATTAAAAATCAATTAAAACGAAAAAGAAGACTGATTTCGCACAGAAACTTTAATGATGCCATAGTTGTAAAAATTTTTGGCAGCACTTTCAATTGTTTGCATAAAAACACGTTTAACGTAAATCAGTGCTGCCAAGTGATGCTTTTTGTTAACGTTTTACTTATATTATGCTGCAGTGATGCGCAACTACTGCATTTATGAACGTATGATACCCATATTTGAATCCGGGATTATATTTACCGAATACTTTCTTTAACAAATGCTTTGTGAGTGACCAAACTTCGGATCTTCTCGTCTGGGATAAGACCAATACGGACTTCCCTGATAAAAATTGTCGGCTCAGTTTAAGGGTTTTTCGACTAAATGTTAAAAAATAAAATAAATTATAAAATGTGTTCTAAAAACTACAGAATTTTGTTCATATTAACAATAAATTCAAATTTATTTGATAAATTAAACGTCTCCCTAAAGCCACACACATACACAGATAGATGAAGAAAATAAAAGATACAAAACATGCATGTGTATACAAAAAGAAATATAAACAGCATCCGTTGAAATGCAAAAACAAAAAAGAACAAAACTAAACGAACGCATTCCTCAGATTGACTGCGGTGTAGTTTAGTTAAATTGGTGCTAAAAAAATAAACTTTTGTATATTTTAACACAGTATTTTGTGTATTATAGTTGTTGATTTTTATTGTTTGAAAATTAAAATAAATTGTTAAATTGTTAAGTGAGTATTTAGTACAATGAATAAATATTGTGTGAAAAACATATTTTATGATTTTAAAATAAATTGTTTGAAAAAAAATGTCTGTATGATATGAAAATTATATGCTGGTTGATTGTTGCATATTTTGTTAAGATAATTTTTTTTTATATTTTTGGGTGTAACATTCTAACAAAAGAGTGTGTGAACAGTGAGAGTTGACATTTGATAAAAAAAAACAAAAAAATAGATTGTTATTCAAAATTGAATTGGTGAAAAAGAAAAGGGGAGGCATTATTTCTTAAGCAAATTGGTTGAAATTATATATTAAGTAATAGAATTTTTGGTAATTGGTGAAAAGTGTTTTACTTATAGGTTTATAGATGGAATATAGTACCATAGTAAAAAAGGTACCAAAAATGGTACCTATTTTTTCAAGATCACAAAAATAAGCACAATTCTTTTTTTTTAGCTGCTCGGGAAACTTAATTTTCTTAAACATTCTAATAAATGTAAATATTTTCTAAAGGGTGGTCCAATCATAAAGCACGATGTTAATTGTAACAAAAAAAAAAAAAAATTTCAGAGAATTATCTTAGTATTTTTTTTTCATTATGATGACAAATTCATAAAAGTCTTAATGAAATGTTAAAACAAATTTTAAGGATCTATGACAATTATGTGTGAAACAAAATATCGGCCAAATGCTTGCCACGGCTTCGGTGGCGTACCTCTAACCGATGGTCTATATTTTCAATGACTTTGAGACATTGATTGAGGTTCAATGTCGTTAATGTAACGAATTATCTCATCCTTTCTTTTCTTTCAAATAACCCCAAAGAAAGAAGTCCAACGGTGTCAAATCACATGATCGTGACGGCTAGATAACATCGCCACGACGTAGGATAACACGGCCATTGCATTTGTCGCGCAAAAGAGCCATTGCTTCGTTGGCTGTGTGACAAGTGGCACCATCCTGTTGAAACCACAAATCGTCCAGTTCCATATCCTCAATATGTCCGTTATCATCTCGCGATAGCGAACACCGACGACGACGAGTCGAGGTTGACAGCTCTTCTGCTACACTATCGCGAACAACAGCCATGTTTTCCGCAGAACGAACTGAGCGAGCACGCACAGGTGTTTTCACATTTCCTACAGACCCGGTTTGCTTAAATTTTTGCACAATTCTACCGATTGTGGACACATTTGTTCGATTATGCTGACCGAAAAAATCACTTAGTGCAAGAAATGCATTTTGATTTAAACGCCCATTTTCGTAAAAGTCTTCAAAAATCTTAAGGCGCTGTTCAATTGTGTACCTCTCCATCAGGGATGGAAAACATGGTACAATTGCAATTTTTTGGTACATTTTTGCCTTGGTTGGTACCGTGATACTACCGCGGCTCATTAAGTACAATTTGAAATATAAAACCTGTTTTTATTTATTCAGCTACTATAGTGAAAAATAAAGTCAGTTTTAAGTTGAAATGTTTGCATACACATTGTACTAAAATATTCGGAAGTGGCAACATTGAACAGCTGTTTTTAAATTACCTCTCAAAACAAAAAAATAATAAAAAAAGTGTATTATTAATAAAATTCTGAAAATTTTAAATTACCCCCGAGGCAGACTCTCAGAAAAAAAAGGTGTGACATTTAAAAAAATTAGAGTAAAATTTTACAAAGTTCTGTGGTAATTATACGACTAAATAAAAATAACGATAAATTTTGTTTCACCCCGTCAATTTGTTAAGTCTTTTTAGTGTCTTGGCACATCTAACTCAATACGATAAAATTGTTAAAAAAAAAGGGGAAACAATTTTGATACCGTGAGGATTGAAAAAGTACAATTTGTTTGTCTTGTTGGTACAATAACAGAAATCAAATTTTCCATCCCTGCTCTCCATGGTTGAATTTGTGAAACGCTGAAATAAAGAAATGCCAAATTAAGTTGGGCAAAAAACTTGACGTTAAGGTGTGACGTCACACTTAACATCGTGCATTGGATCAGCTTTTACTAAGAAAATTTCAATTAGTGAATTTGTTTATTAGAGATAATTTTTCTAAAAGCGTACTAAATGCACAACAGAAAACTAGAAGAACATTTCAAACTTTACTGTTTGACTCACTGACTCAACATCGCCCAAATGGAAATTTTGGAAGCTCCTACGAGGAAGACTTAAAATTGAAAAACTCACCCCTGGGCAGCCTGCCCGAACACCTCTAACGGTTGCCAAAGTAAGTACTGAAAAGGTACATTTTGGAATTCTTAATATGGTACTTTTTGTTATTTTCGCCAGGAACGTAGTAAAAATGAGAATTTTATAGCACAAACAGCCGCCTGCCTCAAAACATTATGGTTGGAAACATTTAATTTATAATATGGAATGTGAATTTTCTTTAAATTTTTGCCAGAAAAGTGTTAAAAGTACAAGTTAAAAGGGGTAATGTCCCTCTCTGAACAGCCTGTCCAAACTATTTGGCTAGAAACCTAAAATCTAATATATGTGTGTGGTATAATTAAAATAATAATGTACTTTTTGGAATATCCGCCAGTAAAGATAGTAAAAATAGGAACTTAAAAGAGGAAAGGGCCTCCCTTAACGTCCAATCAAAATTGTTTTGGCTAAAAACCTGATATTGAAATTACATTCATTCTTTAATAAATCACTTTTTGGAATTTTCACCAGGAATGTGCTAAAAATGGAGGTTCAAAAAATCCCCCTCCCTTAACGCCTGCACAAACCGCTTTGTCTAGAATTCTTAAAATTAAAATATGTTTTTGCTAGGGTATGAGCTAATTGTAGTATTTGGAGTTTTCACCAGCAACATGGTAAATTTTAAGGTTCGTAAAAGCCCCCTCACCCCCTCTCCATTTACCACCAGCGCAAACGGCTTTACTGAAAACTCTTAAATTTAAGATATGTGTTTTCTAGAACATGGGCTAATGTATTGATTGGTTACCTTCGGATTTTTTGTCAGGAACGTGATAAAAATTTGGATTCTCAACGTCAAAGCCTTCGACTTAACGGCCAGCTTAAACCAATTTAGCTAGAAAGCTAAAATTTAAAATATATGTTTCCTGAAGTATGAGCTCATTCACTGATAAGGCACATTTTTGGAATTTTCACCAGGAATGTGCTAAAAATGGAGGTTCAAAAAATCCCCCTCCCTTAACGCCTGCACAAACCGCTTTGTCTAGAATTCTTAAAATTAAAATATGTTTTTGCTAGGGTATGAGCTAATTGTAGTATTTGGAGTTTTCACCA
This sequence comes from Eustalomyia histrio, assembly GCA_949748255.1. Classification (NCBI taxonomy): domain Eukaryota; kingdom Metazoa; phylum Arthropoda; class Insecta; order Diptera; family Anthomyiidae; genus Eustalomyia; species Eustalomyia histrio. Next base: position 137,959,824 of record OX456524.1, on the reverse strand, counting down.
GCAACATGGTAAATTTTAAGGTTCGTAAAAGCCCCCTCACCCCCTCTCCATTTACCACCAGCGCAAACGGCTTTACTGAAAACTCTTAAATTTAAGATATGTGTTTTCTAGAACATGGGCTAATGTATTGATTGGTTACCTTCGGATTTTTTGTCAGGAACGTGATAAAAATTTGGATTCTCAACGTCAAAGCCTTCGACTTAACGGCCAGCTTAAACCAATTTAGCTAGAAAGCTAAAATTTAAAATATATGTTTCCTGAAGTATGAGCTCATTCACTGATAAGGCACATTTCGGAATTTAAACAGTAAAAGTGGAGGTTAAAAAGGGAAAAATTCTCCCCCTTAACGGCCTGCCTAAACCGATTTGTTTGGAAACCTCAAATTTAACATATATATTTCCTGGAGTAGGGGCTAAGTCATTTATAATGTCAGTTTTGAAATATTCAACAGGAACGTGGTAAAATTTGAGGTTAAAAAAAAAGTGTTCCCTGCAAAAAACTGCTGAAAAGATTAAAGCTGGGAGTCTGAAATTTTTAATAAATATTTTCTTGGGGTATGGGATTAAAGGGGTGAAAAAATACCCCCGCCCTTAATTAAATAGCTTAAATCGCTGCAACTAGCAACTTCAAAATTTATCATTAAGGTTTCTTCTCTAGCGTGGGTTTTGGGATTTTTTAAGCGGAAGGACAAAAAGGGTAAAGTCTGCCCTTTAACGTGTTGACAAAACTTCTAATATATTTGTTTCCAGAAGTATAAACTAAATAAGTAAACAAATACTTTTTGGAATTTACAATAAGATCATGAAGAAAATGGAGTTCCAAATAAATTAAGAGAGCCCTCAATCACCCAGCACAAATCTCAGGAACCAAGTACATGAAATTTGGCATGTAGGCTGCTACTCCGGGTAAAAGTCTTCCCCTTAAGGTCCTGCCCAAGCCACCCCAGCTAGAAGTATAAAATTGAAATTACTTTCTCCTTTGGGAATTGGATAATTCACTTATAAGGTACTTTTTGAAATATTTAAGAAGAACTCGCTAAAAACGAGGTTACAAAGGGAAAAGTAGGCTCTTAATAACTTGGACAAAATCCATGGTATTTTTGGAGGGAGGAGCAAAAAATAGAAAGATCTCCCACTTAACGTTCTGCCCGAACTGCAGGCTTGAAAATTTTTAAATTCAATTTATGTGAATTTTTGATTAAAAAAAATGGTATAAAAAGGGTTTTAAGGGAAAAAGTTTCCCTTTTAATGGTCTGAGTAAACACTTTCAACTAGAAATCTAAAACTTAAACAAATTACAAAAATTTGACAAAAAGAGAAAACTCCTTAGAAAATTATTTAAATTTTCTTTTCCGATATTTAAAAGTACCAAAAATAAAGTATCAGAATTTCAAGCGAAAATGGTAAAAAAAATAATTTTATTTATTTACACTTTCGTGACTGAAATGTAACTTTGTGAAAAAGTAGGGTTGTGACCGAGTTGAGTTCAAATATCTCTTATTTTATTCAAGAAAAAAGCTGATGAAAGCTTAAGCCATGAAATTGTATACATGTTGCAACTGAGTTCCGCACAAAAGAGGGAATCTCAAGTACCTATGGTATTCCACATTATTACATTCCTTTGAAAAACTTTGCTATACATCTGCTTTTCCATATAATCAAACCAATGTGCGTTCTATATCACATCATATTTGCTGATTTGCTATTTAAAAAGAAATTCTAACAAAATTGTTTTTAATCTAAACTATTTGAGTACATATTCTATGTACATACATATGTATAAAAAGTATCTACATATAGTGTTTATATCTGGTGAATACACAAAAGTGTTGGTTGCTCTTGGTTGTTTGGTTAATTGAAATAAATTGAATTTTATTGTTGTTAATAAAAAAAAAAATAAATAAATAAAATGAAATGGTAAATAACAACAACTGATTGTGAGTGAGTTTATATATCATCATATCAACAATATGAATAATATATAATAACAAGAACAACAAATGGTTCAACAACAGCAGCTTAGTAGTAGCAGCAGCAGCATCAACAATTTTTAGTACAAAATCCACCAACCCAACCAACCATCATCACAACCAATTCAAATCATTGTATTCATTTAATTGTATGCTTTTATAAAACAAAAAAAAAAAAAAAATAAATAAAACTTTGATATTTTCTGTTGTTAATTCATAATTTTCCTCTTTTTATACCCTTCACCATAGGTGGAAGGGTATATATAAGTTTGTCATTCCGTTTGTAATTTCTACAATATTGATCTTAGACCCTATAAAGTATATATATTCTGGGTCCATATGAAGAGCGAAGTTGATTTAACGATGTCCGTCTGTCCGTCTGTCCGTCTGTCCGTCTGTCCGTCTGTGTGTTGAAATGGGTTTTCCGAAGAACCCAGACATGATGAGGACTTGATTCTTTTTTATTTCTGTTACATGTGATCCATTTCTGTTTGCTATTAAAAATCAGACAGATCGGTTAATAAATGGCTGAGATATTAGCAAAAAACCAGGACTACCTCTAATTTTTCCAGTAAAATCCCTTTGTTTAATAAGAGTGTGAAGATAAATACGTAGGTTAAATACGTTTCACAACTATTGTGAATGATATAAATAAAAAACAAGTAAGAGCGGCTAAATTCGGCTATGCCGAATCTTATATACCCTTCACCATGGTATTCTGAAGGAGATGAATACATCGTTGGAATCTACTACCTCATAGCTCTCCACAAACAAGCGGTATCCCCATTTATTTTTTCTTAAATGTCCAAAAATTTTAATCCAAAATAATATGTCATGTAAAATCTCAAATTTATATTTTTCCATATGTTTCAGCGCTTTTCTTGTCAAATTTGGCATTTTCTAGGCAAAAAAAAGTTGGCGACACTACTATTTATTTTTTATTTATATCATTCACAATAGTTGTGAAACGTATTTAACCTACGTATTTATCTTCACACTCTTATTAAACAAAGGGATTTTACTGGAAAAATTAGAGGTAGTCCTGGTTTTTTGCTAATATCTCAGCCATTTATTAACCGATCTGTCTGATTTTTAATAGCAAACAGAAATGGATCACATGTAACAGAAATAAAAAAGAATCAAGTCCTCATCATGTCTGGGTTCTTCGGAAAACCCATTTCAACACACAGACGGACAGACGGACAGACGGACAGACGGACAGACGGACAGACGGACATCGTTAAATCAACTTCGCTCTTCATATGGACCCAGAATATATATACTTTATAGGGTCTAAGATCAATATTGTAGAAATTACAAACGGAATGACAAACTTATATATACCCTTCCACCTATGGTGAAGGGTATAATAAATAGTAGTGTCGCCAACTTTTTTTTGCCTAGAAAATGCCAAATTTGACAAGAAAAGCGCTGAAACATATGGAAAAATATAAATTTGAGATTTTACATGACATATTATTTTGGATTAAAATTTTTGGACATTTAAGAAAAAATAAATGGGGATACCGCTTGTTTGTGGAGAGCTATGAGGTAGTAGATTCCAACGATGTATTCATCTCCTTCAGAATACCATGGTGAAGGGTATATAAGATTCGGCATAGCCGAATTTAGCCGCTCTTACTTGTTTTTTTTAATACGCTCATTGCAGTTTCTCTTAGGGATGATACTTTTTAATTTTTTCCCCCTTTAAAAAATTGTCAGATTTAGAGACTGATGGTACCATAGAAATATTTTAATACTCTGAAAAGTTTTCCTCCATAGAAAAATAATCTGAAAATTATTTCTTATAAAAAAAGGAATTTCAAATGTTTGCCTTAAATAAGAGTAGACAGATTCTTGAAAATTTTTCTTAAATGAGCTCTTAAATTATTAAAAGTTTACAATAAGATTTTCTTATTTTTTAGAGCCAATTTATACGATGCAATTACTTGCGTGCAATTTTCTTAATTCGTTTTTCAAAGTTGCTTTCAAAGTCTATTTATACAGTGACTTTAATTACACGAAAACTTAATGTGAATAAAGCAACAACAGAAGAATACATATGAGTGTGAAGGAGAGATAACAGAAACATTACCCCGCTTGCTTCTCTACCCCGTTCGCCAACAAACAAAAATTGCACGCAGTATTCCATGCAACAAAGTCACCGTCTAAATTGGCTCTTAGTTTCAAAATATTAGTTTCTGCAAAGCGATGACTCGTGTTTCGTTGGTACCATAATAAAGTACACTAAAATGTGTCTCTTTAGTACTATAGTACTTTTATTTTTAGTACCATTATTTGTTAACACATTTCTAACAAACTTGTACTTTTTTTTTGCATTACCATTCTCGACTTTTTGAAGTCTTAATTTAGTATTATAATTTAAAAATAATTTTGAGATCTCTTCAGTAGCATTATTATGTACCGTACGACGTTATTTCAATAAACAACTGTAATATTGGGACCTTTAATAAATTATGAGCGTTTCACCCAAGCGGCCATCGATATTTCAGTTTCCAATGACTCGCCGCTAAAACCCATTGTGAATGAGCGTTTTTGGCAGCTTGATATTCATTTGTTTGAAACGTAAACAACAATACTAAATATTGCCTCGACCATGTCGAATTTGGTATCAGATAAAGTGTTTTTGCGGAGAGTTCTTCTACATTACTCTTAGTGGAAGTTTAAGGCAAGTCTTCTCTATCTGAATAATCGTGGTTTGGTCCCTATATAAGTTGAGATTTTAAGATCGAACACAAGGAACGGACGGGTCAACCCGAAGAGTTTTGAACACGAAGAATATTCATTTGTTTGAAACGTAAACAGCAATACTAAATATTGCCTCGACCATGTCGAATATGGTATCAGATAAAGTGTTTTTGCGGAGAGTTCTTCTACATTACTCTTAGTGGAAGTTTAAGGCAAGTCTTCTCTATCTGAATAATCGTGGTTTGGTCCCTATATAAGTTGAGATTTTAAGATCGAACACAAGGAACGGACGGGTCAACCCGAAGAGTTTTGAACACGAAGAATATTCATTTGTTTGAAACGTAAACAACAATACTAAATATTGCCTCGACCATGTCGAATATGGTATCAGATAAAGTGTTTTTGCGGAGAGTTCTTCTACATTACTCTTAGTGGAAGTTTAAGGCAAGCCTTCTCTATCTGAATAATCGTGGTTTGGTTCCTATATAAGTTGAGATTTTAAGCTCGAACACAAGGAACACGAAGAATTGTAGTCATTGCTCTATGAGGTCGAATGCCAAATGCTTCTGGAGTTCTCAGAATCTTTTTAAGTGGATGAGTCGATAGTCAGAAAACGCATAAAAGCCATGGATTGATTAAAAGTCAAGGTAACTGGGATTCATATGAGTTGAAGCCGTGCGACGTGGGTTTTTTCGCATCGCATTGTGACTGCCGAAGAAAGTGGATTTATTACGACAACCCCAAGCGTAAAAAGTTAAGGGGTTTTCCCAAACAGCCATCAATATCTTTCCCAAAACCAAATATTCATGGCATAAAGCTTATGCTCTGTATTTGATAGCACCAAGGCGGCGTGATATACTACGAGCTGCTCAAACCAAATGAAACGATCATGGGGGAACGCTTTCGGAGTCAACTCATGCGTTTTAACAAAAACGACGGGAATACGAAAGGCACGATAAAGTTATTTTGCAGCATGACAACGCTCGGCCTGGACGGGTCAAAACCTACTTGCAATCGCTGAAATGTGAAGTCCTACCTCACCCGCCATATTTTTCAGATATCGCTCCATCCGACAACAGCTCGTGTTGGTCAATGATACATGGGGCCTGTGCCAATCAGAAGTTTACTTCATATGAACAATGCCTTAAAAGACGAGTAGTTTTTCCGAGCTGGTATTCGAAATTTGCCAGAAAGATGGGAAAAAGTTGTGATGGACAGTATTTTGAATAATATATTTTCAAGGTCCCAATACTCTGCGTCCCAATACTCTGCGTTGACTGCGTTAATGCTGAACCCTAATATGTATTTTGTTTTTTTTTATTTTTCAAGGAAATATCCGAAAAAAGTGAAACTTAAACCTGAATCCTAAGAGGATCTCTACATGCAATATAGACGTATATTAACCAACTTCATTATCGTTCAGAAACGCATATACGAAATTTCGTTCAAGTTGCTTTATAATTAATCCTTTTTAAGCTAAATTTATTGGGGACCTTACTTGGAATAAAAATATTCGAACTTAGATACTTTTTCATTCAATTTTCGTTCATTAAAGACCGCAGGCAGTAATATCGCGAATCAAATCATTTTTGTAAAAGAAAATTTTGGAAATAAAGCCTCACAATCTAAAGGAATAAATAATCAAAATCAATTGGATCAATTTTTCAAGTTATAAATGGAGCTTTAAGAGTTTTGTGAAAGGCAACATTTAAGTTTTAATCAAAAATAATGATATGAATTATTGTCTCAGATAAAGTTTTCTGATTCTAAAAATTACAAAGAGGAAAGTGTTATTGAAGTCTAAAGGTTTTAAATGGTAGAATATTTAAACGATTTTTATGTACAGTCTTAGTGGTGACCTTCACTATATTCAGCATAGGAAAGATTTAGCTTCCACACAACAAATACAAATAAATAAAAGATCAAGCCTGAACACGCGATACTTCAGAAAATATGACCCGTACGGTCATATTTTCTGAAGTAAACAAAATTCTCTTAAGATATCAGAACCATATTAAAAGGGAAAAATTATAATATATATTATAAATATAAATCTGAATAAAATTACTGAAAAGTTAATTTAACTCACTCCCGGACAGTAATGCCACATGACATCGTGCTATGAACACACGCGAAAATGTACGGACCCGGTTTTAGCACCATATTGTGAAGCCAGGGCTAAAAAAATATTTAACCAACCCTTTCCCTATACTTCCCCTCGGGCGGGTGCAATGCCTACCAATTGGGGAGCCAGGGGTTAAACAAATATTTAACCAACCCTTTCCCATTACTTCCCCTCGGGCGGGTACAACGCCCGTCCTAACCAAAAAAAATAAAAAAATTAATTTTCCCCGGCTTTAGATTCGGGACTATTCATCAACACCCTTCATCAAAATCTAGCATCAAAGTCCAAAAAAAAAATGTTCTGGCGGCATTGGTTTGTGTGTGTTTGTACCCTGTAGGAAATGTCGATAGTAAAACAGTACTGATTCACTACTGACTTTGTCACCGTACTACTGACTAATTATGCCCCAGCCAACGCTTTCTGCTGTAGACATTTAGCATGTGCGTGTCATTGTGGTTTGGAACCAGAGATTCACTAGTACATTTTAGTAATTCTAGTCTACACTTTTGAAACTTTTTACTTGATTTCCACCCTAGGAAGGAAATAAGATTAAACAGGTGCATTAATTTTGTTAAATTAGATATTTTATTAATTAAAATTTTTTTATAAATTTCATTAAAAAAATTAAATTCATTAAAAATTCGTGCAAATTTAATTTTGGAGTATACAAATCTTCAAAAGACTTTGTGCAGGCTACGTAAAATCTTTATCAGGCTCCACAAAATCTCTAGTGTTGCAATTTTTACTAAAAATTGTTGCCTCTTCCTTGCTACTTTTATTATACCCTTCACCACAGGTGGAAGGGTATATATAAGTTTGTCATTCCGTTTGTAATTTCTACAATATTGATCTTAGACCCTATAAAGTATATATATTCTGGGTCCTTATGAAGAGCGAAGTTGATTTAACGATGTCCGTCTGTCCGTCTGTCCGTCTGTCCGTCTGTCCGTCTGTGTGTTGAAATGGGTTTTCCGAAGAACCCAGACGTGATGAGGACTTGATTCTTTTTTATTTCTGTTACATGTGATCCATTTCTGTTTGCTATTAAAAATCAGACAGATCGGTTAATAAATGGCTGAGATATTAGCAAAAAACCAGGACCACCTCTAATTTTTCCAGTAAAATCCCTTTGTTTAATATGTATGTAGAATTTTGAACATAACAACACATCCATGTGTTAAATTTTTTTTTTCTTTCTCTCCACCATTTATACACAAACAACACACATACAAAGATTTGTCATTTAAATAAAAATAAACAAATCCCTAATGACGAAGACTTTTATATATGTACATCTATTGACGATGATTTTGTGTAAGCTTCAATAGCTCAGTTGTCTAGACGCCATGTCACAAATACTTTTTTTCTCTAAGCCCGCGGAGTTCTAAGTTCAAATCTCGTTAAGGTCAATTCACTTTTTTTTTTGTACATTTTTTTTTTATTATTTTCTTAATATTTTTTTTTTTGCTTATTTTTGGTTTTTTTTTTAACATTTAATAATTAATTTATATAAAATTTTATATTAATAATTAAAATTATTTTCTTTCATCTCCACCTTTTATACACAAACAACACACATACAAAGATTTGTCATTTAAATAAAAACTAAACAAATCCCTAATGAACGAAGACATTTATATATGTACATCTATTGACGATGATTTTGTGTGAGCTTCAATAGCTCAGTTGTCTAGACGCCATGTCACAAATACTTTTTTTCTCTAAGCAAGCGGAGTTCGAGGTTCAAATCTCGATGAGGTCAATTCACTTTTTTTTTACATTTTTTTTTATTATTTTCTTAAGACTTTTTTTTTTTTTGCTTATTTTTGGTTTTTTTTAACATTTAATAATTAATTTATATAAAATTTTATATTAATAATTAAATAATCCATAAATAGGCTAAAAACATCAACATTTTTATAAAAACCCTCTGATACAAACAAAATACAAACGTTTTTATACCTTTCACCACAGATGAAAGGGTCGCGGGTTCGTTAAGATTTTTTTTTGTTTATTTTTTGTTTTTTTTATACCCTTCACCACAGGTGGAAGGGTATATATAAGTTTGTCATTCCGTTTGTAATTTCTACAATATTGATCTTAGACCCTATAAAGTATATATATTCTGGGTCCTTATGAAGAGCGAAGTTGATTTAACGATGTCCGTCTGTCCGTCTGTGTGTTGAAATGGGTTTTCCGAAGAACCCAGACGTGATGAGGACTTGATTCTTTTTTATTTCTGTTACATGTGATCCATTTCTGTTTGCTATTAAAAATCAGACAGATCGGTTAATAAATGGCTGAGATATTAGCAAAAAACCAGGACCACCTCTAATTTTTCCAGTAAAATCCCTTTGTTTAATATGTATGTAGAATTTTGAACATAACAACACATCCATGTGTTAAAATTTTTTTTTCTTTCTCTCCACCATTTATACACAAACAACACACATACAAAGATTTGTCATTTAAATAAAAATAAACAAATCCCTAATGACGAAGACTTTTATATATGTACATCTATTGACGATGATTTTGTGTAAGCTTCAATAGCTCAGTTGTCTAGACGCCATGTCACAAATACTTTTTTTCTCTAAGCAAGCGGAGTTCGAGGTTCAAATCTCGATGAGGTCAATTCACTTTTTTTTTACATTTTTTTTATTATTTTCTTAAGACTTTTTTTTTTTGCTTATTTTTGGTTTTTTTTAACATTTAATAATTAATTTATATAAAATTTTATATTAATAATTAAATAATCCATAAATAGGCTAAAAACATCAACATTTTTATAAAAACCCTCTGATACAAACAAAATACAAACGTTTTTATACCTTTCACCACAGATGAAAGGGTCGCGGGTTCGTTAAGATTTTTTTTTGTTTATTTTTTGTTTTTTTTTACATTTAATAATTAATTTAAATAAAATTTTATATTAATAATTAAATAATCCATAAATAGGCTAAAAACATCAAAATTTGTATAAAAACCCTCTGATACTAACAAAATACAAACGGTTTTATTTCTATTTTTTGCTCCGATTTAAAAGAATTTATAAAAAGATTTTTAAACCATTTTATTTCTCACATATTAAGAAAATTTTATACATAATTTACCTTTGAGTGCAACTATTTTAGGTCATAACTTATAATAATTTATAAAAAAAATTATAAACTATTTTCCTTCAAATTTTTAAAATTAAGCTAAAAAAATTACAAATATTTCTAATAAAAAAGCGAAATAAAATCCTAAATGCAAATTTGCCAGCTAAATCAAACTATTTTGTAGAAATAAAACACATGCAGTTCTAGTGATTTCTTTTAACGATTTGTTGAAATTCTTTTCTTTCACCTCTTAACCTTTTATACACAAACAACAAACACTATTCTAGAGCTGTATTATGACCTATGGATACGTCTTATATAGCAAAAGATCGAAAATCTTTAGTATAACATATTTGCTGAAAAACTCGGAAATATCGGTTCAGATACAAAAAAGTTATGCCCAAAACATACATTTTTTTAAAATACATATTTTCTGGAACCATAAATCTTCCCGAGTCCAAGTTTTATCTCCAAACTAAATGGTTAATTTCCTCTTAAAGGCGTCCGTATATAAATCTGTCCATTTCATATATGTCCATATATAAACTTCAGTTTTTTCCCAACCATGGTGAAGGGTATATAAGATTCGGCATAGCCGAATTTAGCCGCTCTTACTTGTTTTTATACAAAATTGATTGTTTTTTTCACAAGTTTTCTGTAATTTCTTTTGCTCATTTTATATTTTGTTCAAATTTGTATATTTAACTTTTAAATTAATTTTTCTTTATATTTTTATCAACAAAATAAAACAATAAAAAATCAAGAACAAGCACATCTTTGCAGCTGCAAAAAAGGAATGTAGAAAGTATATACACTTTGTAGACCTGTCACCAGAAAGTCACCCAAAATAGTCGACAAAAGTGGTGACTTGTAGACACTTGACACCAGGCTTCCTACAGGGTAGTTTCCTAAAAAGTTTTGATTGACGGACATCGCTAAAATGACTCATTAAGTGATTCTGCGGCGTACGGCATATTTGATTGCATTTGCAGATACAAAATCTGTTGCCATCACAGAAAAAAAGGTGTTTTGTTACTTTTTAAAGGCCACCACTACAAAATGCAAAATAAATTCAAGCAATATTTCATTCACTGATAAAAAAAAACTTGATACCAAAAGTTACAAAATTGGCAGATTAAGCAAAAATGTACTAAAATAATAAATATTTTCACCCCTGCTCTCTCTCTATCTCTCTCTTGCTGTCTCTTTAATTTATAATTTTGTTATTATAATTGTTGGTCGGTTTTGTCGTTTACCCCTAGTATCTCTTGTTAAATATTTTTTTTTGTTTGCTTTTGTATCTATCAATTTCATTGTTATACACATACTCATGCATGCATGCATGCCTGCCTAAATGACTGCCTTTACATATATGTATGAGTTGTTTATAGTACATTTTTTTGTATAAGTATTATTACCAGAGATGAAAAGGTTTTTTATAGAATTGTACCACACCATGACGATATCTCTCACGTCGTAAAAAACGTTCTCTTAGTTTTGTATGTGCAGATTTCAAAGGTTCAGCATCTTTTTAAATTGGATTTTTTTGCGATTCCAATTGAATTTCTTTGCAAATCCAATTAGTTTTTAGCAGATTTCCCAATTGGATTTAAAAAAAGGTTTAAAAACAGGGATAATTACTCAAATTTTTGCAGAAATCAGGGAAATTTGCTCAATTTTCCCCTGTTTTCTCAAAATTTCCGAACCTTTGTATTCTGTATAAAATTTTATTTGGCTGCTGACGGCGTTGCATCCTCTATACTATTCTTCCTCTATGATTGTACTAACAAGATAGGAACTTCAAGCAACACTCTTAATAATACATGCAAACATATACGAAATTATTGTCACATCTACGAAAATTTAAGTAAAATAGATCATTTAGTATATTTTACAAAAATGTTTGTTATTTTGGCAAGTTTTTTGTATTTAAATTTTTGGATTATTATTATTAGTTTAAAGACTACGATTTGTAATAAAATTTGAATATTTTGTTGAAATAAAATTTCTCAAGATCAACCTGTCACGACTTTTGCCAAAATTCGAGAATTTAAGTGATCAAAATGGTATACAAAAATCGATCCATTTTTCCTTTTTATGGCATTTTATTTAAAGGAACCTGGAGTATAGTCGGAAGGAAATTTTTAAAGGCTACACGCTTGTACTTTTTTTTTTAATTGTTGTTGTAAAAAATATATAAGATTTTGTTTACTCTATATGAGAGAATTATCAAGAATGCAGTTTTTTATAAAATTTAATTTATTAAAAGTTCCTTACGCTCAATGAATAAATTTCATTAGAAGTTAGTTTCATTAAAATTAGAAAGATTTTTCATTAAATTTAAAAATTTCTTGCACAAAGAGTTCTATCTGCATGATATTAATAAATTTTTGCATTAAATCAGCAAAATTTCGCTGCAGTTGGTCCATAGAAATCTGCTATTAAATTAATGCAGTTAAAAAAAAATCATATTATTTCTTAACTTAATTTCATTGGAATTATAAAGAGTTTTGATTAAATTTAATAAATTTTATTGCACTGAATGAATTATTGCATCATATTTATGATTTTTTTTTTTTTTATATTAAATCAATAAAGTTTTGCTTGCTGAAACTTTTTATTAAATTAATACAGTTTTTTTTTTATAAAATGTTAGCAAAAATTTAATTTTATTTATTAAAAATTTGATACCCTTAATGAAAAAGTTTCATTCAAAGATATTTGGTTTCTTTGAAATTATAATACTTTAAGAATTAAAGTTCATAAAAAAAACTGAAAAAAATAGAGGATAAATATAAATTGTTAAATTTCGTTGACGTTAGTCTAATTGTGTGTTGTTTACGGGTTTGTTAATTTGTTTCTAAACACTCAACATAAAAGAGACAATGATCAAAGCATTAACGCAACAAGGACGTGGATATTGAGAAGGGTTGTGTAGCGACAACCGAAAAGACTAAGTATTCTATCCTGCTGGCTCAACGGAATTTTTTTCAATTTTCATTCTCTGTAATTGAAGCGCAGCCGCGAATAACGTTTTAAGCGACAATTTTTACAAAACCTATTTTTTCCAGATTACGTTTAGAATAACTCTCTTTTGTGACTTAAAAATGAAATAAGGCAAAATTATGAAGGATTTCGTTATCAAAATGCAATCTAAAGAAGCAGTCAGTGGTATACACTAACAAGTTCTAAAACGTTTTTTTCGATTTCTTAACAATTTCAATTTTGTCGCTTACAACGTTATTCGCGGCTGCGCTTCAATTTACTAAAAACTTCATGCTTCTTTGCAAAAAAAAAAACTATTTTTAAAAAAGAATATAATTTTATGATCTAAAATCCTATTAATACCATTCACTATGAAGCTTTTTCATCAATTTAAAGAAAATTTAGATTAAATCTGATCAAATCTGCTTAAATCTAGTTAGATATGATTGAATGTCATTAGATTTGGTGTGAAATTTGATCATATATGATACACTTCATGGACAGATCTGTACATATTTAAAGGATCTGGAAAATTTTATAATTTTGGTGCCTAGATATAAGCAAATCTGTTCATATGATAACATATCTGGTGCCAGATCTGTTCATACATAAATACAGACATATTACATAATTGTAGCAATTTAAACCGTTTTCAAAGCCTCTAAAATAAAAATGTGTATGAAATAAAGATGTTTTTTTTTTAATTCTTATTAAAATGTCTACGTTAAATTGAACATGTCTCGATTTGATCAGATATAATTAGATCACAAATTTGACCCCAATTTTTTACACGGGTGATTAGCTTAAAAAAAAAGACTCCATAAAAACTTTTCCAAAAAATTTCTCTCTGTAAAAAGATGTACCGAATTCACATACTGTACACCTGACTTTAAATTTGTATGAAACTTTTCCGAAGTGTGTGTGTTAAAACATATGCTATATGGTTTTAAACTTCCTCTTTTGAAGAATACATTGTTGTTATGCATTTTTTATTTTAAAATTAGTAAATTATTTAAAATAACATTTTAAGTACATTTTTTTTAAAAAAGAAAATAAATAATTCTGATTTTCCATCCCTGGTTGGTACAATATGTTGTGGTCGGTTGTTGTTATTATTCTGTTATGTGTCTAAAAGATTGTTTAATTTACATCAAAAAGTTTGATTTCGTTTTTTGTGTTTTTTTTTTTTTGCTTATTGTTGATGCTGCCTCTGAGTGCTGCCACTGATGTTGGTAGCAAAGTGCTATTGCTATTTTTGTAGTACTGTGTATTTTGTTGTGTGTTGTGGAAGTCTTAATTGTGATCTCGTAATGTAAAGTTTTTCGGCAATAAATATATATTTTTTTTAAATATTTTGTGTTTTAATTGTAAACAATTTGGTAAGATTTAGTACCAAATATGTAAGAATAATACCAAAATGTTCAAATCAAATTTGAGAAAAATACAGTGGAAAATATTTTATTTATTTTAACAATGTTTTTTTTTTTTTAAAAAAAAGATGTTAATAAATATTTGGAAAAATTCTTATAGTGTAAAATATACTGCTATTGTGAAATTAATGTTTATTAAACTTTTCGGAGAAAAATTCTCAGATTATTATTGAAAGCAGAAATAACTTTTATTATTAAAGAAGTGGTTATATAATGAAAAGTTGTACTATTTATAATTCGGCATTAGTTATTTTCATTAAAAGCGAAATTGTGATATATGAGGAACCCCTAACATATTAACCGCTACCTACTTATCTTGGTAACTACTTATTATTTTAATTTTTGTAATGCAGCGAGTAAGCAAGTGCACACCCATTGCTGAAATTTTGTTGAGCTATTACGCTGAAATTTTTCCTAAAAAAGCAAGCAAAAAATATGCAAATTTTTTTTTGAAAATTTTCCATATTTCTTTAAAGTAATAATAATATATAAATAACACTGTGCAACAATTTTTGTTGCATCAATCTTATACTTAAACCGGCCAGAGATGCCATATGGTATTATGCGGTGTCCATGAAATTTTAAGTTCGGCCACATGCTATATATACACACTAGTACGTTTGAACCACACTTTTATTGGAGTTTCCGGAAAGAATATTTTTTACACCAGGGAACACATATATTAAATTTGACCCTCCGTAAATATTTTTTGTTTAATCTCAGAGCTTGGTGGATTAATAAGCTGGGTGAGGATAACTTTTTCCATTTTAAACCCTATCCTCAAGAAAAAATTACCATAGACAGATAAGTTTTCGAAAAATGTAAAATTGAAGAAAAATCTCAAAAAAAAGCTGTTGAAGCAAGTCAAAAAGTCCGTGAATTTTTGAATGCAACACAGCTTTTTGGATAAAAAATCATTCTATTTTTCAACATAGCCTCCTTTGAGCTCTATACACTCATCAAAAAAGTCTGTAATGGCGGTATTTTTTCCTAATCCTAGTAACACATGTCTGCTGATGTGTAGTAAAATGAAGTTTGTAGAAAAAATTAGTAGCCGCTACTAAATTTTAGTAAACTTTTTGTAAAGTGGAATTTAAACTCTGCTAAAATCAGCAAAAAAAAAAAATTACTAAATATTATTAATATTAGTACAAAATTTCAAATATATTTTTTTTTATCAAGCATCAAAATTTTCTTTTTTTTTTTTTCAAAAAATATTTTAGACAGAATTAAAAAAAAAAAATCAGACTTTGAAAATGTAAAAATAAAAACGAATTTATCATTATGTTCAAATTAGGTAATTTCTGTTTTGAAAAAAATTTAGTTGATTTTTTTTTTTTTTACTTTTAAGGTTAAATTTTATTTGTTTTTATTTTAGTGCTATTCTAAGTGGATGTCCTATTTTCAGACATGAGTCGGTATCTTCACTTTCGGTCTCTTTGTTTTAACTATAATATGTAACATTTTAAGGCAATTTAGGTGTAAGTTCTAATTAAAAAAAAAAATATTATACTACTTTTTAAAAATTAATAAACTTTTTTTTTTTTTTTTTGCTAATTTTAGTAAATTGGTTTTCAAAAAATTTGTAAAATGATTTCCAAAATAAGCAACAAAAATTTGTAAAAATTCTGTAATTTGTAAAATGTAAATAGCAAAAAGATTTGCTAAATAATATTATTTTTACTAAAAATCAGTACAAAAATTATAAAGTGGGATTAAAAACCGTTTACAAATTTTTCTACAAACTTTTTTTTCTGAGTGTACACTTTGTCCAACATTTCTCCAATTTTTTTTTGATCCCTTCCAAAAACAAATATTTGTCATTAAAATGATGATGATTTTTTCGTTGGAGTCAAGTCTCTTTCCGCCGAGCCATTTCTTTAGGTTTGGAAATAAGAAATATTCACTCGGCGCTAAGTACATAGAATAGTTTGGATGAGGGAGCAATTCATGGATTTTTGCCATGGAAATTGCCATTTCCATTTTCTACTCAATCCTTAAATCCTCATTAAATCACGCGGAAGTGTGAGTCAACTGACAGATGCCTGTTGACAGGATCAGTGTTGCCCTTTCAGTTAATAGGCGGAAAATTTCAAAAGTCACGGACTTATTGTTGCGCTCTCGTATGTTCAAATCGACAAATATCACTATAATTTAGGTTCGCTTCATTCCATTTCTTTCATTGTATTTAGTATTTTAATTCCACTGGTTCCCCGTTCTATTCCAGTACATTACCCTTGTCTAATATTTCAATTCCATTCGTTCTCCCTTCCATTTTATTTCCCTAAGTCTAGGTTTTCGATTCCACTTGTTACCCTTTTCATTCCATTTCATAGGCTATATCTATTTCAATATCACTCGTTCCATTCTATTTCGTTCCCCTTCTCTAAGGTTTCAATTTCATTTGATCCCTGTTTCATTATATTTTATTCCTCTTGTAAAGTGTTTTAATTCGTTTCATTCCATATTGGTTCTTAAATCAAGTGTTTCCACATATCCTAATTTCATTCCATTGCATTTTCTAATTTTTGTTCACGCATTCATTAAATATCAGGTTTCTGCCCAAACTATTTCAGCAGGCCATCAAGGACTCCCCTTTTAAATCACTATTTACCCAGCTCATGGCGAAAATTTCAAAAAGTATCTTATAATTTGCCCATACTCCACGGAACACACATTTTAAATATCAGGTTTTTAGCTGAAGCGTTTTGGACATGCCGTAAAGGGGAAGACTGCCATTTCTGAACGCCATTTTTAACCCGTTCCTGGGGAAAACTCCAAAAATTTACCTTGTCAGTTAATTAGCTCATACACCAGGCAACGCACATTTTAAATATCAGATTTTTAGCCAAAGCGGTTAAGGCAACCAGGTTAAGTGAGACTTTTTTCAATTTTAATCCCCCCCCCCCCATTTTTACAACGGTCCTGGCGAAAATTCCAAAAAAGTATTTTTTGCAATAGCCCTTACTCCAAGGAAAGCATATTTTAAATTTAAGGTTTCTAGCAGAAAGAAGGAATTTGGCCAGGCCGTCAAGAGAGAGGCTTCTCTGGTGGGTAGCGGCAAAAAGGGGAAAAGCTGGCAGTAATGCTTATTAGAGTGGGTCAATTTGTATGGATTAAAAGAAATTCAACAAGCGGTTGTCAAAATCCATGGGTTTAAAATCAAAATCGAGCTTCCCGTTTTTAACTTTTCTTTTCTTTTCGTATGTTATATATTTTTATACCCTCCACCATATATGTTGAGGGTATATATCAGTTTGTCATTCCGTTTGTAACATGTCGAAATATAGTTCTAAGACTCCATAAAGTATATATATTCGTGACCCTTATGTAATTTTAAGTCGATTTAGCGATGTCCGTCTGTCTGTATGTTGAAATGGCGATCACGTCGCGAAGACGCTAGCGGGGTGCCTATTTTTACCCAGATTATTGTACATCCTCCCGAGCAGTTTGGTATTGAAAATGAGCAAAATCGGTCCAGCGGTTAAAAACTTATGGGTGAAAATGTGAAGATACCTCTAAATTTTCCATACAAATTGGTGTATTTTAGTACAATTTCATAGTAGCGACTGGTATATAATATATTTTCTCATATTTTTTCACCAATCTCTTAGAAATTAATAATATTTTGTACACTTCAAATATTTTTCACCTCAAAAAATTTTTTTCACCACTAAAATTTTTTTTCACCACAAAAATTTTTTTTCACCTAAAAAAATTTTTTCACCTGAAAATTTTTCTCATGTAAAAAAATTCGTTTCCGCATCCAAAAAAGTTTTTCACCTCCATAATTTTACTTCTAAAGTTTTTTACATTGTTTTTATCAAAAACAATAGAGAACATTGGTGGAGGGTATTCAAAGATTCGGCACAGCCGAATTTAAGCCTTTTTTACTTGTTTTTTTTAAATATGGTAAAATTAAGATAAAAAAGAAAAACGTTTAAGGAAATATATTCAAAATGATTCAAAAATCAATTTTGTAGAATTTCTTAAAAGACTTAATAAAATTTTAGCATATTAAAAAAAAAAAAATACAAAATACGAAAAGAAAAATTTTTCGCTAAAAACGGGAAGCTCGATTTTAATTTTAGACCCATGGTTTCTTGGGCAAACCTTCTAAAAATTGGTCTTAGATTATAATTTTGACAAACGCTTGGTCGAGAAAACAATTGACCCACTTTGATGTTTGGGCATAAATTTTGCCCGGCCCAATTAACACTAAGTTACAGACATTTTTCGTACTGACTGCCAAAATTAATTTTTTTTGTTATGTATTATGTCCTTATAAATTCGAAAATAGCATAAGAAAATATTTTTACAGATAATTTTTTTTTTTTTTTCATTATAAATTATTGTTTTTTTTTTTTGGCAAAATTAAAAAAAAAAATAATGTTTCTTCAATTCTTTTACTACTATTTAAATCAATATTTTACCCCAAATTTCAATTAATTAAACGATGTAATAAAAAAAAATTGTTTATGTATCAATTTTCTTTATACTTTTATAACTTATTTGTAATTATCTCATCAATTAAGTTTTTATGTGTGTGTTATTAACTTAATTCATTTATAACAATTAATTATCTAAAGAATACCTACTAACAAAATTTGCAAATTAGGGCCCTTACCATAGTTAACAGCAGCATCCATAACAAAAAAAAAAACCAAAATTAATCTTAAATGTGTTTGTATACCTACAGATAAAATACCACAAAAACGGAAACGGACATGCGCCATATTTAATTTAACAAAAAAAAAAACAAAACTAAAATAACTGGTAACAAAAACACAATTGGTATGGTAGTGGTAACGACAACTACAACAGCAGCAGCGACAGCAAAAGGTAATAACAAATAGCCAAACACAAATACATACAAAAAATTTGGCAACAAATCAACTAATACTCTTTAAACATATTAAACGAACAAAGAAACGTTAAAAGAGAAAAATAAAAGAGTTACTATTTAGTTTCATTCAAAACACAAAAACTTTTCAAGTTAAGAGAGTTTGTTTACAATATTATAAACAAGTTAACATAGTAGATTTGTAATTAAGAGATGGCTTTTACACGCCATCAAATAGAGAAGAGACGTTTAATTGAATTGGTTAAGCTAAATCCCATATTATGGGATTGCCGTCTGCCACACTATAAAAGATCAGATAAGAAAAAGGCTTTAAAATGGAATGAATTGGGCCGTATATTTAGTGTTAATGGTGAACGGGTACAAAGAACATTTACCTCATTGAGAGAGATTTTTCGTAGAGAATTAAATCATGAAAAAATGTTGGGTTCTAGATTTAAATCCAAATGGGAGTACTATGATGAAATGGCTTTTCTTAAAGAAGTGATTAGAGAAAGAAAGTAAGTAAAAATTATGGTTGTTGAATACTAAGTAATTTATATCTAAATTTTTACTTTAATTCTAGATCCCGAGAACGTGCCAAATCTAATGATGCTACACCGCCTGGTTTAAATACTAACAATAATAATAATACTTCAACTGGTATAGATGAATATCAATATTTTGCTCCTAATGATCCCAATAATCCACAAAATCAATCAACAGCCCCACCAGTAGCATCATTACCAACAGCCAACACTATAAATACACCAACATCATTACCATCGCAATTACCCCAAATTCCCACATCACAAAATGGCAACTCTACTCCACAAATGATGGCCACCAGTAACTCCTGTAATATACCCATGACTTCAATACCCATTTCATCGCAAATACAACCAGATGTTTTACTCAATTTAACACCCAGTACTTTGGCAGCTTTACAAAAATTAAATACAAATGCCAACAATAATACATTTTCTTCTTCCCAACCCTCACGACCCATCTCAAGAGCACGATCTCTTACCATACGCTCTTGTTCTTCTTCTCCCTCTATATACATTAAAGATGAACCCGATTCCTTGGATGACACCATATCTCTGGACACCACTTCAAATGGCAAAATTAAGATGACACAAAAAGCTTTAAACCGTTCCAAGGATAATTCTGCCAAACTTTTACAAAATTCTAAAAATCTTAATAATTCTACACAAAATCTAGTCATAGATGAACGTGATTGTTCTGATTTAGATGATGATGCGGATGATGATGTTGATATGCTGGATGATCGTCTATCGATAACGACTTCTTTGCAAAGTTTAAATAAGGTTACGGCCGCCTTTACAAGTCATGCAAATAATCGTAATCCTCATCAACATAGTAATTCGCAACCATTGCATCAAATGTTTTCTAAACCAACGGCTCGAGAAATTTTATATACAAAATTTGGTGAATTTTTGGCAGCACGACTGAATACTCTCAATGAGAATGTGGCCAATGAATTAATGAATAAAATTTTAATGTTAATAGCAGAAAAATAAGTTTTCCCGTACCCCTTCTTCCCACCGAGTAACAGTTTAGAACAGATAAGAGGATATAACTAACCAATATTAAAATTGTCTGAAACTACATTGCAAAGGAAACTATTCAGATTACAATTAAGTTTGGATATGTTGTATGTAGGAGAAACAAAATTAAATAAAGCAAGAAGAGCACTTTTTATCCAGCTAAATGATGTCAAATATGGGTCATATGACATGGTCTCTAATAAAATAAATCTATTGAAATGAATTCATTTTTTCATTTAATTTTTTGGAAGATTTTTCCAATGGTACATTAAAAAAGAAATTTTTTAACCAATACATGAACAATATCCCTATTTTCTATTTGGAGACGCAATTGCAGTTAAGTCTTTTTATATAGCTGGCCCGCTGTCTAGTACCGAACTTTATCCGAAGCCTCTTAAGTGTCGAAGCGTTTTTTCTTAAAGCTTTTCTGCATAGCCGGACTTAGGCGTAGCAGCCTTCGGCTTGGCTAGGGGGTTCGTCTTATTATATGTGGAATGTCCGAAGCCGTCTTCACTGAGGCAAGCTTTTTTACGAAGCCGGCTTCGGCTGGGAAATGGGTATGCGAGGGCGGATCAATAGGTCCGTGACTTTTCGAACTTCCCTCGTAGTTTTATAAAATGTAACATTGCTTCCATCAAGTACCACCTGGTAATAGACTACTGTCAAATTTTGAGCAAGTTCTGTCATTTACTTTGCGTAAAACAGCTGTTTAAAACAAACAGCCTCGTGAATTTTTTAAGATGGAAAAAAGTGAACTTCGAGTTTTTTTTTTGCGAAAAAAAGCCGTCAATCAAAACAAGGAAAAGCTTGATAAATACTATGGGGACTCTGCACCATCGATTTGAATGGTAAAAAAGTGGTTTACTGACTTCGTTGTGGCCTTAAAAGCACGGAAAATGCCGAACGTTCTGGACGCCCAGTTGAGGTCTTTACAAACAAAACAATTGAAAAAATTCTCGATATGATATTGGCCGATCGGAGATTGAATGTGCGATAAATAGTGGAAGAAAGAGACATCTCACATGACTCAGTGGTTTCAATTTTGAATGATCACTTGGGTATGAGAAAGCTTTCCGCGTGTGCTCACAATCGACCACCAACGGAATCGTCTGACAGCTTAGTTTCCATGGAAAATATCCATGAAGTAGACTACGAAATGCCGCCTTATTCGCCCCTATTTTCAAACCTAAAGAAATGGGTCGGAGATTTAGCTCCAACGATGAAATTATTGATCAAACAAATGCTTATTTTATGGACCTCGAAAAATCTTGCTGTTAAACGCAAAGTAAATGCCGGAACTTGGCGAGTGTTGCATTTCATATAACTAAAAGGGAAGTTCGAAAAGCAAATCGCTCCGCAAACTCTTGGAAAATATGATCATTTTGTAAACTCTCATATATCCCACTTTTTGTTTGAGGATTATGTCTGAAAACTTTCGGTCATAATTCCTAAAATGTAAATGTTGATAATAACCGTTGGGGTGGGGGTCATTTAAAATAATCAATATTTTCAAGGGTCTCAAAATGTTTTTATTTTGGGATCTAAAATGTGAAAAAAAATTTGCGGATATTACAAACGGATATATTTTTTAAAGAAGACATTACCCCCATTTCCGTTTTACGGGCCGGCCGATACATTACGGACATAATTTCTAAATAAAAATGGGTTTATGGCCGTTTTTTAAACGGTTATAATGTTGTGAGGATTATGACCAAACATTTTTGAATTGCTTCATTAAATCAATGAATTTTCGTTAAGAATTTGAACTTGGTAGTGAAACGAAAAGGTCTAGAAAATACCTTTCATTTGATATATAACTTTTATATTATTGCTTTAGAAGTCATATGAATAAAGTTAGAAATAGAAAACCCGTTTACTCTTCCTTTTCTATGACAAAAAGCATGTGATTGGACAGATAACCACAATATATGGGTCTGTTTGTTTTCTCTTCTCTATAACATATTGTAACGACGAGATTTCCTCCGTTAGCTGGGGTAAGCTCGCGGGGGTAGGGATCGTCACAGAAATTTCTTTGATCCAGTGACCGAGAGTAAAAGACGTGATGTTATACAAAGGTAAATTCGTTTATTGTTGTTAATACTACAGGGTTTAAAAGAGAGAGAGAGAGCGAGAGAGAGAGAGAGAGGAGAGAGAGAGATAATGAGAGAGAATGAAGAAGCGACCTGGGACGGCACGCTCCCTCTGGTATCTTCACGGGGAGGACAGCGACCGGGGACGGCACGCTTCCTTTGATGAACTACGTCTCGGCGAGGGCAGCGACCTGGGACGGCACGCTCCCTCTGGTATCTTTAAAGGGGAGGACAGCGACCGGGGACGGCACACTTCCTCTGATGAACTACGACGTCTAGGGGAGGGCAGCGACCTGGGACGGCACGCTTACTCTGATGAACTCCGTGTGACCTGCGTTGACTAAGTGAGAGGGAGAGAAAGAGAGAGGGAGAGAGATAAAGAGATAGGATGAAAGAGCGACCTGGGACGGCACGCTCCCTCTGGTATCTTCAAGGGGGAGGACAGCGACCGGACACGGCACGCTTCCTCTGAGGTACTACGTCTAGCTGAGGGCAGCGACCTGGGACGGCACGCTCCCTCTGGTATCTTCAAGGGGGAGGACAGCGACCGGACACGGCACGCTTCCTCTGAGGTACTACGTCTAGCTGAGGGCAGCGACCTGGGACGGCACGCTCCCTCTGGTATCTTCAAAGGGGAGGACAGCGACCTGGGACGGCACGCTTCCTCTGATGAACTACGTCTGGGCGAGGGCAGCGACCTGGGACGGCACGCTCCCTCTGGTATCTTCAAGGGGGAGGACAGCGACCGGGGACGGCACGCTTCCTCTGATGAACTACGTCTAGGCGAGGGCAGCGACCTGGGACGGCACGCTCCCTCTGGTATCTTCAAGGGGGAGGACAGCGACCGGGGACGGCACGCTTCCTCTGATGGACTACGTCTAGGCGAGGGCAGCGACCTGGGACGGCACGCTCCCTCTGTTATCCTCAAGGGGGAGGACAGCGACCGGGGACGGCACGCTTCCTCTGATGAACTACGTCTAGGTGAGGGCAGCGACCTGGGACGGCACGCTCCCTCTGGTATCTTCAAAGGGGAGGACAGCAACCTGGGACGGCACGCTTCCTCTGATGGACTACGTCTAGGCGAGGGCAGCGACCTGGGACGGCACGCTCCCTCTGGTATCTTCAAGGGGGGGAGGACAGCGACCGGGGACGGCACGCTTCCTCTGATGGACTACGTCTAGGCGAGGGCAGCGACCTGGGACGGCACGCTTACTCTGATGAACTCCGTGTGACCTGCGTTGACTAAGTGAGAGGGAGAGAAAGAGAGAGGGAGAGAGAGAGAGAGAGAGAGATAAAGAGATAAAGAGAGAGGATGAAAGAGCGACCTGGGACGGCACGCTCCCTCTGGTATCTTCAAGGGGGAGGACAGCGACCGGGGACGGCACGCTTCCTCTGATGAACTTCGTCTAGGCGAGGGCAGCGACCTGGAACGGCACGCTCCCTCTGGTATCTTCAAGGGGGAGGACAGCGACCGGGGACGGCACGCTTCCTCTGAGGTACTACGTCTAGCTGAGGGCAGCGACCTGGGACGGCACGCTCCCTCTGGTATCTTCAAGGGGGAGGACAGCGACCGGGGACGGCACGCTTCCTCTGATGAACTACGTCTAGGTGAGGGCAGCGACCTGGGACGGCACGCTCCCTCTGGTATCTTCACGGGGGAGGACAGCGACCGGGGACGGCACGCTTACACTGATGAACTCCGTGTGACCTGCGTTAACTAAGTGAGAGGGAGAGAAAGAGAGAGGGAGAGAGAGAGAGAGAGGGAGAGAGAGATAAAGAGAGAGGATGAAAGAGCGACCGGGGGCGGCACGCTCCCTCTGGTATCTTCACGGGGGAGGACAGCGACCGGGGACGGCACGCTTCCTCTGATGAACTACGTCTAGGCGAGGGCAGCGACCTGGGACGGCACGCTCCCTCTGGTATCTTCAAGGGGGAGGACAGCGACCGGGGACGGCACGCTTCCCCTGAGGTACTACGTCTAGCTGAGGGCAGCGACCTGGGACGGCACGCTCCCTCTGGTATCTTCAAAGGGGAGGACAGCGACCGGGGACGGCACGCTTCCTCTGGTATCTTCAAGGGGGAGGACAGCGACCGGGGACGGCACGCCTCCTCTGATGAACTACGTCTAGGCGAGGGCAGCGACCTGGGACGGCACGCTCCCTCTGGTATCTTCAAGGGGGAGGACAGCGACCGGGGACGGCACGCTTCCTCTGATGAACTACGTCTAGGTGAGGGCAGCGACCTGGGACGGCACGCTCCCTCTGGTATCTTCACGGGGGAGGACAGCGACCGGGGACGGCACGCTTACACTGATGAACTCCGTGTGACCTGCGTTGACTAAGTGAGAGGGAGAGAAAGAGAGAGGGAGAGAGAGAGAGAGAGGGAGAGAGAGAGAGATAAAGAGAGAGGATGAAAGAGCGACCGGGGACGGCACGCTCCCTCTGGTATCTTCACGGGGGAGGACAGCGACCGGGGACGGCACGCTTCCTCTGATGAACTGTTCGAGGATCTCCACAGGACCTCCCGAGACTTTCGTAGACCTTCAAGGATGTTGACAGGACCTTCAAGTATATCCGCAGGATCTTCAAGGATATTGGCAGGACCCTCAAGGATGTTCGTAGGACCTTCCAGGACGTTCACAGGACCTTCAAGGATGTTGACAGGACCTTCAAGGATGTTGACAGGACCTTCAAGGATATCCGACTTCTGTCGTTACAATATCCAAATTTTATTGTCATCTAAGTTCTCACTGGAGATAGTTACCCTGTCGGCGTTCAATTAGTTTTCTGTTTTTTCTTTTTTAATGAAAATATTTCCTTCATTTTTAAAAATATTTAAAAATTATTTATAATAATTAAATGTAAGTTTCGATTGCTTCCAATAACTTGAATTGTTATCAATCTATGATCAAAATTAATTTGTAAGTAGTATTATTTTTTTTATGTTTTCTCTCAACTCTAAGAGTTGTAAATAGTTTTAAATGCTAAATTTGGTTTTAATTTTTTTGTTTAATTTTTTTAGTTTTAAGTGTTTATTTCATAAATAATAATAATAATATTAGCCAATTTGTATGGTGCACAAAAAAAAACAAGAATATTTTAAGAATTTTTAATTTTAGTATTAAACAATTTTAAATAAAAAGCAAAAAAAATTGAATTTTATTAAAAAAAAAACCTAAAATTTTATTATTAATTATTTTAACACTAAAAAATTAACCTTATTCTAGAAAGACAACTATGTTAAATAGAGCAAAATTGAGGACAAATTGCATTACCCCACACCCCAGGGAATTACTACCACAACCGCTTTTAAAAAGAACCCATTTTTTGGCAGTATCTTTAAAATTAAGCAATGTTAAAAAAGGAACAAAAGTAATGATATTAAAGTAGTGTTTCCAATTCGGTTAATCGATTAACCGATTCCTCAACTAATCGCCTCTATTTCGACTCCTAAAGCAGTACCTAGAGAAGTTAAAACTGAACTTTCCATAGATGCCTGTCTTTCCACCATTAAAAGAAGAGCCTGAGAGTTTTAGATGCACAAAAAAAAGCCTTTGTGTCGGGAAGAGTTCAAATTCAACATACAGAAGTGATTTTAAGCAAGAATTGGCTACAAGCAAATGTCCTGTTTTTGGGGTACCATAAAATGGCAACATTTTATTTATATTGAAGAGAAGAAAATTTGATTTGAAAGCAAGCAAATATTTTCCTTTTTGTGTTTAAGGAAATATCCTTTGTTTTGGGAAGTTTTAGAAACCATTTTGTGCCATATTTTATAGAACATATTAATTTGAATTTCAGAATAGGGTACCCCCCCACTAAGCAAAAACATGGTATTAACTACTTACCAGCCTATTTACTCGCTTAATTACTTTTGTTCGCAATGTCCGAAAAGTAATGGACACTCATTATTTTACGGCTGTTTGTAAGCGAAAGTATAATGACCACCCATTATTTTGTGTTTTATGTAAGTGAGAAGATAATGACTACTCTTTACTTTTGGACGTTGCAAACAAAAGTACTTAGGCGAGTAAATAGGCTGGTTACTAGTTAAAACCCTGGTATTGCTATGGACAATATTAAATTAATACTTTATGTAACAAAGCTACTAAATTTAATTTAATTTAAACCATAACTAAAATTAATTTAACTTATAAAAACCTGTATTTAATTCCGTATTAAATTTTTCATTTTAAATTTTCTTTGAGACATCATAGTTGGAACTTACCTAGAAATATAAAAAGAATAAAAAAATTTTTATTAGAAAAAAATGATTTAATCTATTTTTATAATTAAAAAAATATATAAATTTTGTGAAATAAAATCTTTTAAATAAATTGATAACAGGTAATCTTTGCCTAAGGCTGCAATAACAAAATACATAACTAGATAATGTATATAAAAGTATATATGTATTTTCAACAAATCTTAAGTACAAAACATTTATTGGGGATATGGAATTTGTTATACACAGAAAAAATTACTTGTAATTGTTGGCTTTTATGCTTACTTAAAAAGTCATTGTATTAACAAACAAATTAATTGATTTAACAAATTGTGTGATTCAAACCGAATTATTTTGTGAATACTATAAATTTGTTTGTTAATACAACAATATATTAATTGAAAATGAAAAAAAAAACAATATAATTTTTTCTCACCTAAACACACACGAATTTAAAATTTGTAAAACATGTATGCAGCCACTACTGCAACCAATTTTTGTATATTTTACAAAATTTTTGTTATTTTGACAAATTTTTCGTAATTTGTATACCTGGATTATTACCAGTGTAAAGAATTATATAATGAGTATGCGCGACTTTTATTTTCAATTCAGATTCTGAAGTTCATATTAAATGCATTATAAAATTTATTTAAAAACATTATAATATTTTAACACTTTTGAACAAGGGTGTCCAAGCCCTATTCGCTTGATGCTCATTTGTTTTTGTAAAAGCGCTTAGCTATAGGCTGTGTGTTTCAATACACATAGAGCATATAGCAATAGCAATAGCAATACGAAATACACAAACAACTTTGCCTTATTAGTTTTTTTCTGTCGTTCTTTAATGTATACACGCAAGTGCAAAGCAACAACACTTTCGTATGCTTTGCTGGTAAACATTGACGATAGCGATCACCAATGTAGATTTTGTTTAACGTGTGATATGAAATATTTTTTTTCTTTTTCTTTGTATGTATTGGTTTTTCAATTAAAAAAAAATATTGAATAAATGTATTGGTGTTTGCTCTCCATAAGGAAGTTTTGGGCAGCCCAGCTTTTGAATAAGTTATTTTAGCAACAGATTTTAAATTCCTCTTTACAAAAGCTTTACTAAAATTTAGTAGCGGCTACTAATTTTTCTACTAATTTCATTGTACTACACTTTAGCAGACGTGTTGCTAAAATTAGCAAAAAAAAAAATAACACTGCGATCAAATTAGCAAAATTTCGCTTAATAACAGCAAAATTTTCAGTTGCCATTACGGACTTTTTTTGGGTAAGTGTATATATGTACGTTAACAGTCGAACTAACATTTGTTGCTGGTAAACAAAGAAATCATACTCTTGAATTATAATGAAATTTAGGTTTATGATTGAAAAAAATATCGAAGATTGCCAGTCTCCCTGGCCTGTTGAAGAAATATTAACTTTAATTCATATCGTATAAATTTACTCGTTACCTTTTTCATTATTTGCAAAATTAAATAACTTTTAATACCCGAAACAGAACAAATTTTAGAATTCCTAGATGCAGGTTAGAAACAACCAAGCAGCGAATCGATTATATTGGTGGAATTAAATTTAATAACTTGCCGCCAGCTTTAAAACAAGTAGATCGAATTTCTATTTTTAAGTCCTCTTGTAAAGAATACTTACTTAATAAAATTGAAACGCTTTTAATGTAATTTTTATTAAACTTTTATAAAATTTGTAATATATATGATAAGCTACTTTTTTTAACATATATTTTATTTGTACAGTTATCTTTTAAATTATTTTGCCAACTTGCCTCAATAATGCCTTTATGCTGAGGCCAAATTGAAATTTGTAATAATGAATTTTGTCCAAATAAAATATGCAGCTATATATGTAGTTGCAAAAAAAAAGTAATAAGTTACTCATTATTGATTACGTAATATATGATTTATAAATGTAAAGTAATAATTGAAATATTTTTGATAATCTATTTTTAGATACATTACTTTGTGTCTTTTTGTAAGCAAAAAACAAAGCGCAACAATTCATTTAAGTTTAAAGCAATCAAATACTATATGCGTCGAAAGCTCAGTGGGTAGAGTTCTTGGCTGGCAACCAGATTTCCCTGGTTCGATTCCCATCTTGACCGCATTATTTTTAATTACACGTATTTTAAATAAAATATTTGTAATAATTTTTTTTAATTAAAATCCTCTTTTTTAAAAATCTATTTTTAGACACATTACTTTTTCAGTTCTCGTAACCATATAAGTAACCCTTTACATTATCACCTCTAATTTAATGGGTATATACATTACTTTGAGGTTCATCGCCTGTAAAATTCATCAATGCAGTAAGGTTTAAAGTAATCCATCGGCCCCTATGGCTATACATTACTTTACCCATTATTTGGTAATGTGTGGTTTTGCTGGGTAGGTTTTAGAAAATATGATCGAAAATTTTTATTTTTGTTTCAATTCCTTAAAAAAAATTAATTTTAAATAACAAAAAAATAAATAGGGCTTTCAACCTCCATACCCAGCTAAAAACGGTCATATATGTTTATATATGCCACATATATGAACATATATGTATATATATGGGTCGATATATGGAAAAGTATGGAATCATATATGGAAATGTTTGCCATATATGGATGCATATATTGAACCATATATGAAAAATTGTTACATACATGAAGTCATATATGCAACCATATATGTGAATGTTTATCATATATGGACCGATATATGAAATGTTTTTCATATATGGTTGCATATATGAAAACATATATGAATCTTTTTTCCATATATGTAAACATATATGAAAAGTAAATGTATGTATTTATTTGATATACTTTTTGTATAATTTTCCGTTTTATGTCATATTGATCTAAACAATTGACAAATATAAAGATAAACGCATTACATTGTGGTATTAATTTTTGGTTTTTATTAAATAATTTTTTCAAAAAATGGTATTAAATGTTTTTACAATATTACAAACGTAATTTCCAACCTGCATTACAGGATGCATACTTCGTATGTCTTCAAACTTTATAACATAAAATGTATTTGTTGCTGTAAAAGGAATGATATGTTTGACTTTACATTTTAATTTATTATGAACAAAATTAGTAGTAACAATCAAATCAATTTTTTGAACAAATAAATAAAAAGTGTTATTGTTTTGTATAAAACAATTAATAATAAAATATTCTTCAAAATTATCACATTTTAATTTAATGGTATAATTATTACTTTTTGTATCTTTATACAAAGTAGAAGTAAAAATTGTGTTTTTAAATCGTGCTCTGTCATAAAAAAATGATTTTTTTGGGTCTAAAGCCATAGATTGTAATGTATTTAGTTGAAATGAGTTTGGACAAAAATGTTTATGCTTTCCAAGGAATTGTACTAATTCAACAGGGGTGGATGTCATAGAGTCAACACGGTTTCTTAATACACTCGCTCCCTGTGCTATTTTTATGTTATTAATAATTTCGGTGTTCAAATGAAGAGTACCATGGATACTTTTAGCAATTAATCCATTTTTGTCTTCAAATGGAAATGCCGAAGTGGCCCACAAAGGTCCCCAACGGCGAACAGCCAAACATAAATGTTGTAGTTGATGCACGTTATAACTAAGCTCTCGATCCCCGTAGAGGAGGGGAATTTCTTTTACAAAATGGTTTAAAAGTATTTCAGTTTCTTTTAAATGCTTGTTAATAATGATTTTTTGTTGAAGAAGATTGTAAATGGATATAACTAAAAGCATCCAATGTTGAATATATATTTCCGGCATGTTATTTTCAACTGTGGGCAAGGAATAATAAATTAACCAATTAAATAGTTCTTTTGCTTTGAACATACGGAATGATTTTAAAGAACGCGGCGCTCGGCCAAGTGCTTTAACGGGTTTTATTTTTAACAAGAAATAATCAATTTGATTTATATTCTTTATCCTCCAATCACCTTTCTTGTGTAACCATACATTTAGAAATTGCTTTGTTACGCCTAACAGCACTGAATGCATGAACTCTGGTAAAAAACATGTAGATACGTCAATCATTGGTAAACACGAAACTATAGTTCTGCCTTTAACACCCATGCAGTGCGTAACATTTTCATTTTGTTCGACATAATTTGCCTGTTTTTCCATTTCATTTTCATTTCGTAATTTTAATCCTTTTTTATAAGGGTACGTGCGCACTAGCTTCTTTCCATCGGCATTTTCTAAAGCAACTGTTTTTAATTCGCAAATATTACAACCGAACTCCCCATTGAAATTAAGAATATTTTGTATTTGTGCTCTAGCCGGAGCATCGGCAATAAAAAGAGGAGCAGATATATTTGAACAATTTACTTCATTTGTAGATGAACATTTCCAATAAATTGTTTTATTTTCTAAAATTTTTTTACAAAATGGCATCAAAAATAGATTCATGGGTGGTTTTATGGTCTTATCGTACCAAACTCCAGCAATAATAATATTTTTGTACCGAATTTCAGGGGGTAATTCAGCAACCACCAACATTAAAGGCCAACAATGACTAGTGGAACTTTTATTCAATGAAATACCATCTGTATATAGAACTAAAGTTAAGTCGTATTTTTGTCTTTTATGGTTAACTCTGTGGTATTCTGATCCATCACAAATGTCATTAATTATTTCTTCATTAAAAGTAATATTCATTAGTTTTTCATCAATACGGTCCACTTCAAATAAACGTACCAATTGCTGTATGATGTCTACTTCATAAAAGTAAGAAATATTTATTTCCCCACAATATCTGCAGACTTTTCCCTCTTCTGAAATATATATTTCGCAATTTTTACAAAAAAAATGTTTGATGGTGTTGCATGGGGGAGCTTCATTTTCTACATATTTGAAAAACTGGTACAATGTTTTAGGCATTTTATGTACACTAGGCAGAATAGTATTTATTAATTTCAACTGGTCTTTTAAAGCTGTTTTTGAAAACTTATGTGCTATAAGCATATCCAATACATTTGTAACAGCCTCTTCGACTGTTATTTTGCTGTTTTCATACAAAATCAGATAAACTTGATTCTGAATACGGTGTACTTCCTTCCATATTTGAGACAACTGTTTCTGCTTCAACTCCATCGCTTTCATATTCATATCCATCAGAATCTGAATACTCATAGAAGCTATTTAATGAAAGGTGTTCATTGCCGGGATTTTCAGTTCCAGTGTTATTAAAATTTATACGTTCTGTTGGGACACTAAAAGTGTTGACATCTTGTTTCATCAGCATTTTATTTTTATCCCACCGCTCTCTTGTCTTTATTGGAATCTATTTTCAACAATATAGTGTTAGTAGTAAAACACCAAATAAATTTTTTTTATATGTTTAATACAAATATTTATTGTCATACTTACCATAGCTGAGGGATCATATTTCCAAATTTTGTAAATGGGTTTTCTTGCTTTGTGATCCATAGTACCACTATTTGATCTTATTATTTTGGAACAAGATGGTATTTTCCTATCCATTTTTTGTATTTATGTTTTTTTTTCACAATTTTGTTTGGGCGGCTAGGTACAAAATTAACCGGCGGTCGGTTATAGTCGACTGGAGCCGGCAAATTTTTTTAAAAAAATTTTAAACGATTGTTGTTTCAATATGATTTTTTAAATTCAAATATAATTTGGCATAGTTGTGAGGATATCGATGCCAGGTCTTATTTTTTATTATTTATTGAACAAATTTTTAAATAAATGCATTATGAGCCGCTCAACTCGGAGGCAGCATAAGAGCCTACGAAATGACGGCGGTGGCGAAGCGGCGACTACCAACCAATCGGCTTTGTTCTCTGTTAAGCAACTGACTTTTTATACTAGTGCTGTTAAAGTTTGTTATACATTGTAAATGTTGGTTACTTTATTAAAAGCTTTTATTAATGGTTATTTTTGTTTTTCTTTAACTTATTTTCAGGGTTTTTCTATTTTTTTGATAAAGAATCGTATTAAAACATGATTATATAATATTACTAATAATATATATTTAACCCTATCAGCCCAAGCGTTGCAAAAAGGAGAAAAACAGCGTCACGATTTAAAAACTATGTGGTAACATGATTTCTGAACTATATTGTTAAAACTTTTGGTCTAGAATTGCCAAATAGAAATGTAAAAAAAGTCTTAAATCTTTTCCGTATTTCTTATAATTACTTAAAAGTAAGAAATGATACCATCATAAAACGGTTAGAAAAAATACTCTATTTTTCACGATGGTAAATCGATAAAATTTCAGTACTTAAAAAATGGGAAATTCAATAAAAAGTTTACTTTAAAATATATGCAATATAATATATGCATATATATGGAAAGGAAATGTATGGATATATATGGACATATATGAATATTTACGTCCATATATATCCATATATCCTCAATTTTCGGATCTGGACCATATATGGAAGTCCATATATCTAAATGTATGGTCCATATATGAACGTTTTTAGCTGGGTATACATGAATTGTCAGCTCGAAATCCGAGAGATCCCATCAGAACCCATCAGAAGGCGAAGTTTTAAAAAAGCTACAGCCTCTAAGCAGAGATTTAATAAAAACCTATGAAAATATTTATTTTTTTCCTTAGCAATGCAACATGTGACTAGGTATATTCCTAACAAGCACTATGACGTTAGTTATGTTATGAAATAATAATATAAAATTGCTTTAAATTCAAAAACTGTATTTTCTGAAAAACAGTTTTATTTAAAATTCTATGAAAAAATGTATAAAAACTAACAAATAACATGAAATTTTGTTTATTATTTATTTTATCAACAAATTTTGAATAAGTAGGAACTTTAGTAGAATTAAGTTGTTAAGACAAAAATATTTTAGAATTCGCTTATTTGAATTCTCAACTGCACCAACACAGAAAAATTGTTAAGGACTTGTCAGGAATTTATATCTTTTCTAATACATAAAATCTTTAACTCTAAAGCTTAAACCTGGTGGTGAAAGAGTCAGGGAACAGTGACAGTTCTACCAAACTTTGTTTGTGATTTTCGCAAAAATTATTTATATTACCTATATTTTTAGGAATTTGTTATTGATTTTTTTTTTTTTTTGCAGGACAGTGTCATATAAAGAAAGTAAAAACCAAATTTATCAATTATCTACCATAGAGAAAGAGTAGTATAGAGATTGCAACGCCAGCAGGGGCCAAATAAAATTTTATACAAAATACAAAGGTTCGGAAGCTGAGAGAAAACAGGGGAAAATTGAGCAAATTTCCCCGATTTTTGCAAAAATTTAAGCAAAATTCCCTGTTTTTCAAACCTTTTTTTTATAATCTTACTGGAAAATCTGCTCAAAACTAATTGGATTTTCAAAGAAAATTAATTGGAATCGCAAAAAAAAAAACAATTTTAAAAGATGCCCTTATAATTATTAGCCCATATAAAACCAAGAAGACGTTTTTTACTACGTGAGCGACATCGACATGGTGTGTATCACTGCGTTTTTAAGGGTTTACTTTGTCAGAGTCGTCAGATTCCTGATTCTTTAAAAAATCTCAGGATGCTTTGAATTGTCCCAAACAAACACTTTAGAAACCAATGCAATAGACTTTACTTGATATTTCAGCAAAAGGCAGCTCCTTGTGTTCTTATTCATGAAAGAAATACATTTATTTTGCATTAAAGGATTAATCGCCAATTTTTCCGATTTATTGACCCGAATAACCGATTAATACATTTTCTTTATTTTTCGAATAATGACCTAACCGATTAATCGGCAGTATCGAATAATTGGAAACACTATATTAAATTGTACTGAGGATTACTTTAAGAGATTATGATATAGAAGAAATTCCGTTTTATATATCGATCTTGTACCAAAATATACAAATTCTTATCAAAATTTTAATATATTTGCCATAGTAAGTTTTTTATAGTGTTAATATAATTGCTATCAAAAGGAAGAGCATTAGAGGGTTAATTGAAGACCGCTGAAAATAAGCAGGAGTATCACATGCGTCGCGAGACTACTACGGTACTCTTTTGAATCACGTAGTTTTAAAAACTTGGAAATTTCAATTTAAAAGTTCATTATTGTTTAAACTTTGTTTTTTGTCAACCACGTGTTTAGAATTTTAATGTGAAAGCAACCAAATTTATAGTATCAAATACAAGTACACATCACATCAAC
The DNA here is from genome assembly GCA_949748255.1 of Eustalomyia histrio. Classification (NCBI taxonomy): domain Eukaryota; kingdom Metazoa; phylum Arthropoda; class Insecta; order Diptera; family Anthomyiidae; genus Eustalomyia; species Eustalomyia histrio. The sequence continues at coordinate 137,924,611 of OX456524.1, read as the reverse complement.
TTTTCCATCCCTGATCCAAAGTATTTATATTGTAATTTTATGATCATTAGAAAATATTCACCCACCTTTATAGTTTTTTCTCGCATGTTATTAGACCGATTTAAATTATATTGTTATTAAAATTGTTAAACGCACGAACCGATAACCGCTTGTATTTTTTTTTATCACTTTTAGCTACAAAAATGCGTATTTACTTACAATTAAAGGAATAATTGTATTAAAAAGTATAATAATGATATTTACGCATAATAATTATGAAGAAATATAAGAAAAAAATATAAACAAGCAAAACAAAAAAATTAACACAACAGATTAAAGCAACAACATTTTTTATTAAAGATTTTTTTACACTCACTTTACTACTCTACTGAGTAAAGTTTACTCATTCTCTTTTTACTGAGAGAGAAATAGCAATTTTATCACACATTTCTATTGACAACAATTAAAGGGATTTTTTTACAATTTACTTTATTGCTATTTATTTTTACTTTTCTATTAATAATTTTATCCTATAACTATTTTAAATTTCACATTTTATTCATTTTTATAATAATTAAAAAAACATTTCACTATTTTTATTAACACAGACGAACGACGAGTTAATGCAACCGATTTAGTTGAGTATGAAATAATAACTAAATTAGAAGGTTAATTGAGAAGAGTTGCAAGACATGTTAAATAGTGTAATTGAAGGTGAAAGAAGAAAAAAGATTATAGTGATCATGAAAGGGCATGCCAATATGAGTAGCATTTTTTTATGGCACAACTTTCCAAGTTGTGTAAATATATTAACGGTGTGTAATGTTACAAAATAGAGAAATAAAAAGTCATAAAATTTTTATTAACATTTATAAAAAATTTACAGAACCACAGATTTTAATTTGATCATTTATTTTATTGTTATTTGCTAATTTTTACTTTTTTACAAATATTTTTTTAAAAACTATTTTTGATATTTATATTTTATTCACTTATACTTTATTTAAAAAACTAAAGAATTTTACGGACGAACGACTCTAGCGATTTAGTTGTGTACTAAGGGCAAGAGTTGCAAACAGTGCTGCCAGATGATCGGCATTTACAGCAATGTGATGTAAAAAAACGCCAATGTCAAAAAATGTTGATGATATTTAATTTTCTTTTTAAGCAGAATAATGACAATTCAGTGTAAAATAATACATTTTTAATTAAGTAAATTTAACATTTACATTAAAATGAATAATAATTTTATAAAAGGTATAAGGCAATAAGTACACTCAAAATATTTTTACAGTAACTGCAGATTATTTAAAAAGTTTTCCATACATTTGTGGTTACATGATTAAATATTTATTTAGAAATGAAAAAAAATACACATACAGTAGTGATCAAAACATTTGGGTCTGAGATCGCATTTAATCATTTCATTTCGTTAAGAAAATTTATTAGTTTTTATGTCATCATACATTGTTTTTGTTAAAAATATACAAAAAAAAAAAAAACAATTCCGTTAAAGTAAAACAACAAAAAATTAATTTTAAAAGATGTTTTCAAAATGCAGCTGTTTAAAACATTTGCAATTCCTAATACTCTTACTCTTAACTACCCAGCAAAAACACACCTTACCAAATAATGAGTCTAGTAATCTAAACTCAAGGTTTTCACGTATTACCGTTAATATTATAATTTTAACTTTTTTTTATGGGATGTCCCAAAAGGTAAGGCTTACGAAAAAATAAAGAATAATGGGTTACGCGTATGCATATATTTTTCTGTTAGAAATTGAGTAACGCATTATTTTTCAACTCCTGGAAACTAATTATAATTTAACTTTGAGTAAGGTAATGCGATGCAGTGTTGTGAATCCCATTTTCTAATACGCTTTTTTCCAAAAGGAATAATATAAATTAACCCTTTGACGGCTAATGGTTGATAAATGTCCTATTTTTAGTTTTTGTCGTATTTGGCCCATTTTTTAACCGATTTTGTTAAATGTGGCTTGTATCGACAGATAATAATTGTTGCTCTCACACAATACTAACTATTTGGATCAATATGGTCTCAGAGCGAATAGGACCAAAGTCAAATAGGAATAGGTCAAAAAGAGGAGGTTTTTGCTCAGTTTCCAGCATTTTTTATTCGCATTGAAATTCAAGTAAAATTTATTTGATTTCATTTTTATAGATTTTTTCCCCTGATTCCAAATTTGGTCTCCAAAATTTTCAATCTCTTTAAAATTTTGAAAAATTAAAAAAATCATCATCATTATTTTTCTATAAGATTTTTAATAAGATATTGAAAGCATTAACATCCCAGCAAAATCACACATTACCAAATAATGGGTAAAGTAATGTGTAGCCAAAGAGGCCAATGGATTACTTTACACCTTACTTCATTGATGAAGTAAGTTACATATATGGTTACATATATGGTTACGAGAATGGAAAAAGTAATGTGTCTAAAAATAGATATTTAAAAAAGAGGAATTTTTATTAAAAAAAATTTATTACAAATATTTTATTTAAAATATTTGTTATTAAAAAAAAATGCGGTCAAGATGGGAAACGAACCAGGGAAATCTGGTTGCCAGCCAAGATCTCTAACCACGCATATAGTATTTGATTGATTTTAACTTAAATGAATTGTTGCGCTTCGTTTTTTCGCTAGTGTTATCAAAACAAACATACATTACCCTTTTTGCTTACAAAAAAACACAAAGTAATGTATCTAAAAATATTTCAATTATTACTTTATATTTATAAATCATACATTACGTAATCAAAAATGAGTAACTTATTACTTTATGCTTTCAAATAATGAAAAAGGTTACGAGCTATCATTACAAGGTAACGCATGAGAATATCGCACCCATTACGAAAGTTTTGCTGGGATCGTAAGAATTACTTTTGTGAAAAATGGCAGGAAACAACTAAAATTCTGAATTCAAGGTCAAAGTTTTAAATGACTTTAATACTGGACTTTCTCAAAATGACATTTCCGTTCCAAAATCAACAATTTGCCGCATTGTTAATTGTGGTAACATCCATACAACTCACAAAGTAAAAAGACTCCTTCGTACTACTAATGTAAGAGAAGACAGAAAGATTAAGAATTTTTTCACGAAATATCCTAAAGCAATACCTAGAGAAGTTAAAACTAAACTTTCCATAGATGCCTGTCTTTCCACCATTAAAAGAAGAGCCTGAGAATATGGTCTTAGAAGTTTTAGATGCACAAAAAAAAGTCTTTGTGTCGGGAAGAGTTCAAATTCAACATACAGAAGTGATTTTAAGCAAGAATTGGCTACAAGCAAATGTCCTGTGTTTAGGGTACCATAAAATGGCAACATTTTATTTATATTGAAGAGAAGGAAATTTGATTTGAAAGCAAGCAAATATTTTCCTGTGTTTAAGGAAATATTCCTTGATTTGGGAAGTTTTAGAAGCCACTTTGTACCATATTTTTTAGTATTAATTTGAATTTCATAATAGTAAATAGGCTGGTAAGTATTAACTACTTACCAGCCTATTTACTCGCTTAATTACTTTTGTTCGTAATGCCCAAAAAGTATTGGGTACTTATTATTTTTTGGCTGTTTGTAAGCGAAAGTATAATGACCACCCATTATTATGTGTTTTATGTAAGTGAGAAGATAATGACTACTCTTTACTTTTGGGACGTTGCGAACAAAAGTACTTAGGCGAGTAAATAGGCTGGCTACTAGTTAAAACCCTGGTATTGCTATGGACAATATTAAATTAATACTTTATGTAACAAAGCTACTAAATTTAATTTAATTTAAGCCATAACTAAAATTAATTTAACTTATAAAAACCTGTATTTAATTCCGTATTAAATTTTTCATTTTAAATTTTCTTTGAGACATCATAGTTGGAACTTACCTAGAAATATAAAAAGAATAAAAAAATTTTTATTAGAAAAAAATTATTTAATCAATTTTTATAATTAAAAAATATATCAATTTTGTGAAATAAAATCTTTTAAATAAATTGATAACAGGTAATCTTTGCCTAAGGCTGCAATAACAAAATACATAACTAGATAATGTATATAAAAGTATATATGTATTTTCAACAAATCTTAAGTACAAAACATTTATTGGGGATAACAAATTTGTGGTACACAGAAAAAATTACTTGTAATTGTTGGCTTTTATGCTTACTTAAAGAGTTATTGTATTAACAAACAAATTAATTGATTTGACAAATTGTGTGTTTCAAACCGAATTATTTTGTGAATACTATAAATTTGTTTGTTAATACTAATTGAAAATGAAAAAAAAAAAACAAGTAAGAGCGGCTAAATTCGGCTATGCCGAATCTTATATACCCTTCACCATGGTTGGGAAAAACTGAAGTTTATATATGGACATTTATGGAATGGACAGATTTATATACGGACGCCTTTAAGAGGAAATTAACCATTTAGTTTGGTGATAAAATTTGGACTCGGGAAGATTTATGGTTCCAGAAAATAGGTATTTAAAAAAAATTTATGTTTTGGGCATAACTTTTTTGTATCTGAACCGATATTTCCGAGTTTTTCAGCAAATATGTTATACTAAAGATTTTCGATCTTTTGCTATATAAGACGTATCCATAGGTCATATTACAGCTCTTGAATAGTGTTTGTTGTTTGTGTATAAAAGGTGAAGAGGTGAAAGAAAAGAATTTCAACAAATCGTTAAAAGAAATCACTAGAACTGCATGTGTTTTATTTCTACAAAAACGTTTGATTTAGCTGGCAAATTTGCATTTGGGATTTTATTTCGCTTTTTTATTAAAAATATTTTTAATTTTAAAAATCTGAAGGAAAATAGTTTAAAATTTTTTTTTATAAATTATTATAAGTTATGACCTAAAATAGTTGCACTCAAAGGGAAATTATGTATAAAATTTTCTTAATATATGAGAAATAAAATGGTTTAAAAATCTTATTATAAATTCTTTTAAATCGGAGCAAAAAAAATTTATGTTTTTAGCCTATTTATGGATTATTTAATTATTAATATTAAATTTTATTAAATTAAATGTTAAAAAAAACAAAAATAAACAAAAAAAAAAGTCTTAAGAAAATAAAAAAATGTACAAAAAAAAAGTGAATTTACCGGCATTCGAACCCGCGGCCTTAGAGAAAAAAAAGTATTTGTGACATAGCGTCTAGACAACTGAGCTATTGAAGCTCACACAAAATCATCGTCAATAGAGGTACATATATAAAAGTCTTCGTTCATTAGAGATTTGTTTTGTTTTTATTTAAATGACAAATTTTTGTATGTGTGTTGTTTGTGTATAAAAGATGGAAATGAAAGAAAAGAATTTTAACACATGGATGTGTTTGTTAAGCGTAATATTCAACATTCATATAAAACAAAGGAATTTTACGGAAAAAATTAGAGGTAGTCCTGGTTTTTTGCTAATATCTCAGCCATTTATTAACCGATCTGTCTAAATTTTTAATAGCAAACAGAAATGGATCACATGTAACAGAAATAAAAAACAATCAAGTCCTCATCATATCTGGGTTCTTCGGAAAACCCATTTCAACACACAGACGGACAGACGGACATCGTTAAATCAACTTCGCTCTTCATAAGGACCCAGAATATACATACTTTATAGGGTCTAAGATCAATATTGTAGAAATTAGAAACGGAATGACAAACTTATATATACCCTTCCACCTGTGGTGAAGGGTATAACAATATAATATAATATAATTTTTTCTCACTTAAACACACACGAACCACTTTTCGCATATTTTACAAAATTTTTTGTTATTTTGACAAATTTTTCGTAATTTGTATACATGGATTATTATCAGTGTAAAGAATTATATAGTGGGTATTCCCGACTTTTATTTTCAATTCAGATTCTGAAGTTCATATTAAATACATTATAAAATTTATTAAAAAACATTATAATATTTTAACACTTTTGAACAAGGGTGTCCAAGCCCTATGCGCTTGATGCTCATTTGTTTTTGTAAAAGCGCTTAGCTATAGGCTGTGTGTTTTAATACACATAGAGCATATAGCAATAGCAATACGAAATACAAAAACAACTTTGCCTTGTTAGTTTTTTCTGTCGTTCTTTAATGTATACACGCAATTGCAAAGCAACAACACTTTCGTATGCTTTTCTGGTAAACATTGACGATAGCGATCATCAATGTAGATTTTGTTTAACGTGTGATATCAAATATTTTTTTTTTCTTTTTCTTTGTATGTATTGGTTTTTACATTAAAAAATATTGAATAAATGTATTGGTGTTTGCTCTTCCATAAGGCAGTTTTGGGCAGCCCTGCTTTTGAATAAGTTATTTTAGCAAGCTTCCTATTTTAAAGGATTTTTAAATCAAATTTTCCAAAGCAACGAATATTAAAAAAAGTATGAATGTATGTATTTTTAACCAAATACACACCACTCTACATTCCTTCATACTCTCAGAAAAAAAATTGTAGAAAAATTTGTAAACGCTTTTCAACTCCTCTTTACTATTTTTGTACTGATTTTTAGAAAGAAAACATAACTATTTAGCAAATCTTTTTCCTATTTACATTTTACAGAATTTTCACAGAATATTTTTTTGCGAATTTCAGAAATCATTTAAAAAATTTTTGAACATCGATTTACTAAAATTAGCAAAAAAAAAAAAAAAATTACTAATTATAAAAAAGTATATATTGAAGGAAATGTTTTTTCTTAACTTAAATTGCCTTAAAATGTTACATGGATTAAAAATAATGGTTCAGAATTGAATATACCAAACTATGACTAGAAATAGGACATCCACTTGAAAAAGCAGTAAAAAGTTATTTTTTTTAGTTCTAAAAATCAGCCCTAAAAACAATTAAAATTTTACCTTAATAAATGTAAAAAAAAATTTACTAAAATATTTTTTTAATTCGTTTATGTTTTTAAAATTTTTAAGCATTTGATTTTTTTTTTTTTTTTATTTGTCTCAAATATTTTTTGAAAATATGAAATAAAATAAAAAAATTTTGATTCTCGATAAAAAAAAAAAAAAAATAATAAATTTGAAATTTTGAATAATATTAATAATATTTAGTATAATTATAATTTCGCTTAATAACAGCAAAATTTTCAGTTGCCATTACGGCTACTAATTTTTCTACTAATTTCATTGTACTACACTTTAGCAGACATGTGTTGCTAAAATTAGCAAAAAAAAAAAAAAAAAAATAACACTGCGATCAAATTAGCAAAATTTCGCTTAATAACAGCAAAATTTTCAGTTGCCATTACGGACTTTTTTTGGGTAAGTGTATATATGTACGTTAACAGTCGAACTAACATTTTTTGCTGGTAAACAAAGAAATCATACTCTTGAATTATAATGAAATTTAGGTTTATGATTGAAAAAAAAATATCGAAGATTGCCAGTCTCCCTGGTCTGTTGAAGAAATATTAACTTTAATTCATATCGTATAAATTTACTCGTTACCTTTTTCATTATTTGCAAGCATAAAGTAATAAGTTACTCATTATTGATTACGTAATATATGATTTATAAATGTAAAGTAATAGTTGAAATATTTTTGAAAATCTATTTCTAGATACATTACTTTGTGTCTTTTTGTAAGCAAAAGGGTAATGTATGTTTGTTTTGACAACACTAGCGAAAAAACGAAGCGCAACAATTCATTTAAGTTTAAAGCAATCAAATATTTACTATATGCGTCGATAGCTCAGTGGGTAGAGTTCTTGGCTGGCAACCAGATTTCCCTGGTTCGATTCCCATCTTGACCACATTATTTTTAATTACAAATATTTTAAATAAAATATTTGTAATAATTTTTTTTAATAAAAATTCCTCTTTTTTCAAAATCTATTTTTAGACACATTACTTTTTCCATTCTCGTAACCATATAAATAACCCCTTACATTATCACCTCTAAAGTAATGGGTATATACATTACTTTGAGGCTCATCGCCTATAAAATTCATCAATGAAGTAAGGTTTAAAGTAATCCATCGGCCCCTATGGCTATACATTACTTTAACCTTTATTAAGTAATGTGTGGTTTTGCTGGGTAATTTCTATTTAAAATTATACAATTCTTTTGTAACAAATCTCACCAAAAATTTCAATTTTATTATTTAACATAAATTAATTTCCTTAAGTGCTCTTTGAGGTTCATGAGGTTTTTTATAGCCTTCATGCCCACTATTACCTGGTACCCAAATAAGTTCTGGATGTCCAGTTAAGGTCTCTTCACCCAAAACAATTGAAACAATTCACGATGTGGTGTTGGCCGATCGGAGATTGAATGTGCGATAGATTGTGGAAGACATAGGCATCTCACATGGCTCAGTGGTTTCAATTTTGAACGATGACTTGGGGTATGAGAAAGCTTTCCGCAAGATATCTGCCGCGTTTGCTCACAATCGACCACCAACGGAATCGTGTGACAGCTTACTTTCCATGTCATAAATTCATGAAGTATACAAGGAATTGCCCCTCATTCGCCATATTCTCCGACTATTTTCTATTTCCAAACCTCCAACGATGAAATTATTGATCAAACAAATGCCTATTTTATGGACCTCGAAAAATTGTGCTGCTAAACGCAAAGTAAATGAATGAACTTGCTCAAAATTTGACAGTAGTAGTACTTGATGGGAGCAGTGTTGTATTTCATAAAACTACGAGAGAAGTTCAAAAAGTAACGGACTTATTGATCCGCCCTCGTATACATACATTTTATAAATACATCACAAAATTAATAATATTTATTAATTCATATTTAATGACAACAGAATTTGGAATTAATAAGTTTTTAAACATTTTTGGAATAAACAATTTTATATCGCAACTTACTTTTATTCATATAATTGGACTAAAAAATTTCCATTTATTTATGAGATAACATATCTTTATGTTAATAAATTTCAATGTCACGCTTAAACTCATAGAGAGAAAAATTCACAGCTAAATTAAAAATTATGTCAGAGTTGTATTAATATTTTATTTTTTTAGCAACATTTTTAAATCCAGTATGAATCTTATTAAAGTGAATATGATTATAGTTAAAATAAAATTTTTCTTATTTAAATTTAAAAAAAAAAAACACATACAAACTTAGTTTGATTTCAAGGCTATTTATATTTAATTTAACTATGATTCTGCTTGATTTTATAATATTATTTTTTGTAAGGGCTATACACACGATGAAAATTTCTGTTTATTCATATCAAGGTAAAAACCGAATGACATCTTCATTGAATATTTTCCATAGCAAATACATATTTTAAATTTCATTGCACACTTAAATTAAATGCATTAAAGGTTTAATATCTTAGTAATTTAAATTTAAAATGTTAAACATTGCAAATGCAAATCACGTGTGTATTTAATGTCTTTGTGATGACAGCTACATAGAAAAGATAACCACCTAAAGTTAAGATGATAGACATTCGATGGTAAAACACATGATTATGAAAATGAAAATAAAAAGAAAATAATATAAAGAAATCAACATCCTCCCCCCGCCCCCCACAGGATGTCAATGATACTGATGATGTTGGTGATATGTAGAAAATTCATGCAGTGATTTTATGATTTTATTTCATAATCAAATGATTAATCTGACCAACATTCATTATCCGCGGGATTATTATATTTTGTATTCCGTTTTTTAAATGAAGTTATGGATTTTTCATATTTTAGGTCTTCCAAAGCACATTTTTTTTTATTAGCAATAATAAAATGTTTTAAAAACATTCAATATCGGTCTTTTAATTAAATTTTAGAAATTTTTAACATGCAATTGAGTTACCCAGCAAAACCACACATTACCAAATAATGGGTAAAGTAATGTACTTTACTTCCTTGATGAATTTTACAGGCGATGAGCTTCAAAATAATGGGTTCATTCTTACAGTTATGTTTATTAAAAAATTAAAAGTAATAGGTTACCTTTTTGCAGATAGGGGGTAAAAAAAAAATTGGTTACCCAAATGATAACGAAGAGGTTAACAATAATTGGTTACTTTGAGTTATAATTTGTTTAACTTTAACTTTCAACTTAAAATCTTTAATTTACGCTTTTCTACAGAAATGCAAACTAATAAAAACACAAATGCTACAGTTTCTGAAACTAAAAATGCCTATTATCATGGCAGTGGGGTTTTTAGATTTTACAGTAGTGTGCAATGTATTAAATGCACATCCCGTAGTATAGAATGGCGACAAATATGTGGACATACGTATATTGCAGCAAACATCAAAATTATCTTATCTTTTGTGTAAATATTTATTGCCGGCAATTTATGTTGCAAAATAATGTTCCGGCAATATTCATTATCAATTATTGCTTTTACGTAAAACTCAGCTGTCATTTTCGTTTGACAATTATAAAAAAGACGACACAAAAAAATATTAAACAAAACAAGATGAAATTTAAAAGAATTAAAATCATGTTAACAAATTATAAGAAAAACCAAAAAAAAAAAAAAATTTAAAATAAGCTCGGCGATGAGCAACTTTGTGCTGTTATTCTGCCGACGCATTGTACTTATTGCTAAGATTTTTTTCTCTAATATAGATGGGATGGGATACAATATCAAATATTGATTTTTATGCTACGCATGATTTCAATTTAAGAGTCATTATTTTATATTACATTGTAATGCATTATGTAACCAAATGTCGGTAACTCATTACATAATATTTCATAATAATGAAGATGGTAAGTACAAAGTAATTTATTATGTAACCAAATATTGATAATTCATTATTTTTTGTTGAATTATAATGATATGGGTAAGGAGTATACATTACAAAGTAATGCATTATGTATCCAATTATCGGCCACTCATTACTTAATATCGAAAAATAATGGTAAAGTAATGCATTATGTATCCAATTATGGGTAACTCATTACTTTATATTGAAAAATAATGATAAAGGTAAGGAGTGCACATTACAACGTAATGCATTATGTATCCAATTATCGGTAACTCATTACTTTATACTGAAATATAATGATAAAGGTAAGGAGTATACATTACAAGTTAATGCATGATTTTATCGCACCCAATACAAGACAATATGATCGTATTTAAGTACTTTGTTTTTTTTATAGAATATTTGTATGTTTTTTAGTTAAACTTTTTTAAATAAACTTTTCCAAAGAAATTTATAAACTTTCTATAACAAAAATGTTTAAACATTTCACAATTCTCTTATAAAAGAACTGTAGTTTCACTGAAATCGAGTTTTCTAAAAACCTCCAATCCAATATTGCTTTAATAAGAAAAAAATCCTTGCAGGGATTTTTTTGTAGACAAAAAATTTAAAATCAAATGAAAATTGCTCAAAAATATGTGATCTTAGATTTTTTTTTTCAAATAATAATTCTTCAAAATTAGATTTTTAAATATTTTTCAAAGAAATTTTAAAACATTTGTCAATTTTTATTTAGTTTAGAATTTCTATAGGCACATCGCACAGGTCATAAATGAAATTACTCAATTTGTATATTTTATATTAAAATAAAAAAAAAAAAAACCTTATTACAATTGTATTAAATTTTTTTTAATTAAAAATCTAAGATTCAAATACCACATTGAGTCTTCACTGGAATTCCAAAAACAACTTCAGAATTATAAGTTTATTTTTATATCAAAAAATATGTATTGAAAATATTTAATTAACAACTTAACTTGCATAGAATTTTAAAGTAATTAAAGTAGTTATAAAGTTAAAATTTATAAAAATGCTGCCAAGTCCTGGAAATTGTTGGCTTTTCTCTTTTAAATGTAAACAAAAACATTTTGTCATAAAAATATTTTAAAATTTTTCCATTTATAATTTAATAAAATATTAAAAACAACAAAAGCTAACAAATAAACTATGTGTTTGTAAAAGTAGTGCAGTGCATACAATATTATAGATATATCTTGTGTTCCCTCGAAGTCCATAAGATATATAAAAAATAAAGTTTTTTTTATAATAAAAAATTGCACATAAATTTTGATAAAATTGCACAAAAATGACAATTGAAATTAAAAGAAAAAGAAAAATGCGAAGTAAAAGAACACAATTTAAATTCAAAAACTTACAAATAAAATTCAAAAATTCGTAATTGATACTTAAAAAATATCAATTAAAATTAAAAAATACCAAGCGCTATTGAAAAAAAAAAAATATTTCAACAAACATTTATTTAATTTGGTGTATTTGAATTTCAATTGATGCTTTATAAATTACATTTGGAGTCATTGCAAAAGTTTTATAGAATGGTCTTTTTATTTGAGTAAAAATTTCTACGTTCCCATGATATCTGTGCAGTTTTTTATTTTTAAAAAATTCCATGTATTTGACGGTGGTGTTGTGCAAAAGTAAAAGTGCAAAAAGTATGACCCCAATCTTAAAATGTAATTAAGCTCCATTGTTTGGGCCAAAATTTCATAATGAAAATTAACCCGAAAAAAAATGTAATGAAAAAATGGCCCCAACCAAATGAAAATTAGAGCCAAAATTAAGTTTGCGGTATATTACCAGCTTTTAAAAAAAATTTGAAAATGTATTTTGACCTCTCTCCCCCCCCCCCCCCCCCCCTTACGAAACAAAATCCTGGGCTTTTTTATTAAATACAGTTGGTCACATTATGAATGACATAACAGCTCATTAAAAATGTTAACATACTGTACCGTATGTAAACGAGCGGAAGCTTTATTTTGGAATAACTTTTCACACATACACACACACACACAGAAAAACTCTTTACCTCATTAGAAAAGTAACTCAGATCACATTTCCGTTGTAAACGGTAAATGACAGTAAGTTTTCTATTTCGTTTTCTTTGTAATAAAGTTCAGTGAACCCTTTTTGTTTTTGTATATTTAAAAAAAACTTTTTGCCAAAAAGTTTTTTTTTTATTTTAATATAAAAATTCATTTTTATTGGCAGTTGTTGTTTTATAAAAAAAAAACTTTTATTTAAATGTTCCACTTCATGAGTGTTCGTTCTAGTGATGAGAAAGTTATAATATTTTATTTTTATAATTTTTTTTTTCTTTTTTGTAAACTTTTTTAAGTGGCATTTTGGCAGTAAAAAGCTGTTATAATAGCTTACATATGTGTTGCATTTGTATACTAAAATATCTATTTAAGTGTATCGTATTTAAAAGTGTGAAGTAAAATTTTTTTTTAATGTATATTAAGTGGCATTTACACTGTCGCAAAAATATATCAATCTTTTTCGTTTATAAATTATATTTTATAAATAATTGTACAGGGTTCTAAGATGGGCGAGGGAGTCTTTTGACGCGAGCGGGGTATCGAGTAGTCGTATAAACTACCCGATTACTGCAGAATTTTTCAGGCGGAATTTCTGGCAGCCCCAATAACGATAATTTCTATATTGATAGTCAAGCGGCTATTAGGGCGATCTCCGCCGATTTGACATATTCATCGATTGTCCAAGAGTGCAAGGACTATTTAGGTAGTCTTTGTGCCAGCAGGAGAGTGCACTTCTATTGGGTTCGTGAGATATAATCATATGTTGTGGCTTTATCTAATAATATATTACCATATATAAATATGACATATGTCGGTATGCATTACCATATATAATTATTATACCCTCCACCATATACACGCAAAGAAATAACATGGTTGGGTCAATCATATTCGAAGAGCATCATATATGTTTGGGTTTATGGTTGTGCCTACCATAATCGTACTATATTATGGTTATCATATGATGATAATAAAATAACCATAATATGGTCCCTACAGTTATATTATGATTCAAAAATTAGCATATTATGGTCCTAAATAAACATGTTATATTGAATTTATCATAATATGATCGCACGTAATCATAGTATGCTCAAAATGTTATCATATTATGACCCCTCATAACTATAATCTTAGGAGAAAAGTTCTTAGAAACTATGAAAAATTTAAGAATATTTCCTTTAGAAATGTTTTTTCTATAAAAAAATTAATATTAAAGACTTTTGAGGAAAAATTGTTAGGAAAAAATCACAGACTTTAAGAACTTTTCTTTCTTTGATTGTATAATTATTTATTGATTGTTGCCAACATTTTATCGTTTCATAATTATCATATTTTTTTCATAGTCAGAATTTTTGTTACCACTGTATGGTAATAATTTTATCCCGTCCTTATAATGGTTTTCCGGAAGCTCTGCAAAATAACCGTCTACGGCTGCTATGGCCTCTTCATTCGACGAAAAATGCTTTTCACGAAAGACTTGTTTGAGATTTCTGAAGAGATAGTAGTCACTGGGAGCCAAATCTGGTGAATACGGTGGATGTTCAAGCAATTCGTACTTTAATTCTTTGAACTTAGCCATCGTCAAAACACTTTTGTGAGCAGGTGCATTGTCTTGATGAAAAATGATTTTTTTCTTCTTTAAAACAGGTCTTTTTTCACGAATTTTTTCATCCAGCTGATCCAAAAGACTGCAATAATATTCAGAGTTGATTGTTTTACCTTTCTGAAAATAATCAATCAACAAAATTCCTTTTGCATCCCAAAAAACTGATGTCATAACCTTCTTTGCTGATCGTTGTGACTTCGCCTGCTTTGGAGCTGAACAACCAGCTTCAGTCCACTGTAAACGTTCTTGTTTCAATTTAGGATCATGGTGGTAGATCCAAGTCTCATCCATAGTTATAAAACGATGCAAGAAGTCGGTTTTATTCGGCTTAAAACGCTCCAAATTACGCTGAGAAATTTGTTTTCAATCCAGTTTTTGTTGAATTGTTAATGTGTGCGGCACTAACTTTCCAAACAGTTTTTTCATGCGTAATTCTTCATGTAAAATATGGAGTACTCGTTCGTCTGAGATGACTATGGCATTAGCAATTTGACGCTTAGTCAAACTTGGATCTTCACTAAGCATATTATGTACCTGCTCAATGATTTCTGCTGTGGTTGCAGTTTTTGGTCGTCCTTCGCGTGGATCGTCTTTAAGGCTGGTACGACCACGTTAAAATTCACCAGCCCAAAATTCAACGGTGCGTTTTGAAGGTGAGGACTTCTTTTACACTTCTAACAACTGTTCATAAATTTCCTTTGTTTTTAAACCCTTCAAAACAAAGAATCTAATGACTGCACGAAATTCAATTTTTTCCATATTAAAAAAAATCAATGACACGTCAACTTCAAATGGCTTGTAAACAAAGAAAGAATTGACAGAATGACTTGCAACTTTGCATGTATTCTCAGGACAGTTAAACCAACTTGAGAAAAAAAAAAGTTTGGAGCTAGCAGTGCCATCTCTTGGTGAGCGCAGGAACTTCTCAACCAACCTATATAGTAGCAGTGATCATATTACAACCATGTTTTTTCTCTGCGTGTATGGTGAGGGCATATATCAGTTTGTCATTCCGTAAAGTATATATATTTGTGATCCTTATGTAATTTTAAGTCGATTTAGCGATGTCCGTCTGTCTGTCTGTTGAAATGGCGATCACCTATTTTGCCTATTTTTACCTGGATTATTGGACATCCTCCCGAGCATTGCTCATTTCCAATACCAAGGAAATGAGCAAAATCGGTCCAGCGGTTAAAAAGTTATGGGCGAAAATGTGAAGATACCTCTAAATTTTCCATACAAATTTGTGTATTTTAGTACAATTTCATAGAAGTGACAGGTACAAAATATATTTTCTCATATTTTTCATCAGTCGCTTAGAAATTAATAATGTTTTGTATTCACCTCAATTATTTTTCACCTCAAAAATTTTTCACCTAAAAAAATTTTTATCACCACTAAATATTTTTTTTATCACAAATTTTTTTCACCTCAAAATTTTTTTTCACTTCCATAATTTTACTTCAAAAGTTTTTTACATTATTTGTATTAAAAACAGTAGAGAACATCCTTTTAGGATATTGGTGGAGGGTATTCAAAGATTCGGCACAGCCGAATTTAGCCCTTTTTTACTTGTTTTTTATTAATTTTTTTTTTTAATTAGCTTATATTTTTCAGATATAACCACATCTAGTTATATATTATTCTTTCTAAAATTAGATATGGTTTATATGATAATATTTGGTACACATTATATCACATAAAGTCATATGTAACACTATATATAATAATGTATGGCTTACACGGGACCATATTTACTTATATATAACTTATACAGAATATATATCATTATATATGGCTTATGTAGAACCGTATATAATTATATATGCCATCTTATATTTGAGATATAATAATATATGGTCTATTTAAAAATTGTATTTTAATATATTAAGAGATATAATTATAACTAAATATATGATTCAATATATGGTCCAATATAAGAAATATGTTTGGTATAGTATAAGATATGATTATATATAATTATATATAATATTATATACAGGTTGGTTGAAAAGTTCCTGAGCTCGAAATAAAAGAATACTGTTTTTGTTACGAAATATATTTTTATTCAATATAATCTCCTAGAAGCTCAATACACTTGTTCCAATGATCTTCCAATAATTTTATCCCATCCTTATAATGGTTTTCCGGAAGCTCTGCAAAATAACCGTCTACGGCTGCTATGGCCTCTTCATTCGACGAAAAATGCCTTCCACGAAGGAATTGTTTGAGATTTCTGAAGAGATAGTAGTCACTGGGAGCCGAATCTGGTGAACACGGTGGATGTTCAAGCAATTCGTACTTTAATTCTTTGAATTTAGCCATCGTCAAAACACTTTTGTGATGAAAAATTATTTTTTTCTTCTCTAAACCAGGTCTTTTCTCACGAATTTTTTCATCCAGCTGATCCAAAAGGCTACAATACTATTTTGATTGTTTTACCTTTCTGAAGATAATCAATCAACAAAATTCCATTTGCATCCCAAAAAACTGATGCCATAACCTTCTTTGCTGATCGTTGTGACTTCACCTGCTTTGGAGCTGAACAACCAGCTTAAGTCCACTGTAAACGTTCTTGTTTCAATTTAGGATCATGGTGGTAGATCCAAGTCTCATCCATAGTTATAAAACGACGCAAGAAGTCGGTTTTATTCGGCTTAAAACGCTCCAAATTACGCTGAGAAATTTGTTTTCGAACCAGTTTTTGTTGAATTGTTAATGTGTGCGGCACTAACTTTCCAAACAGTTTTTTCAAACGTAATTCTTCATGTAAAATATGGAGTACTCGTTCGTCTGAGATGCCTATGGCATTAGCGATTTTACGCTTAGTCAAACTTGGATCTTCACTAACCATATTATGTACCTGCTCAATGATTTCTGCTGTGGTTGCAGTTTTTGGTCGTCCTTCGCGTGGATCGTCTTCAAGGCTGGTACGACCACGTTTAAATTCACCAGACCAAAAAAAAGTTTGGAGCTAGCAGTGCCATCTCTTGGTGAGCGCAGGAACTTTTCAACCAACCTGTTAACTATATATATATATATATCTATATATAAAATCAATACATACAGAATCAATTTAGTGTCATTAATTTTTTTCCAAATTCCTCAATATAAGATTATATATAAGTCCCATAGATATAATTAAATATAACACAATTATATGAAAAATGTAGTCTAATAAGTCAACCACACACTTCTGAGTGCATAACTCATTATAACTCTCGCAGACCGAGTTCAAATCCGAAAGCATTGTTTTTAAGAATTTTAATATTTTTTTTTTATTTAAAATTTTTGTCTACATTTTTTAATAAACTAGATTCCGTATACACTCAGAAAAAAAAGTAAGTAGAAAATTTTGTAAACGGTTTTCAATCCCACTTTACTATTTTTGTACTGATTTTTAGTAAAAAAATTATTATTTAGCAAATCTTTTTGCTATTTACATTTTACAAATTACAGAATTTTTACAGAATATCTACAAATTTTCGTTGCTAATTTCAGAAATCATTTTAAAAATTTTTGAAAACCGATTTGCTAAAATTAGCAAAAAAAAATTACTAATTTTAAAAAAGTCGATATTGAAGGAAATGTTATTTCTTATAATTTAAACTTATACATACAAACTTAAATTGCCCTAAAACTTTACATAGGATTAAAAAAGGGATCGGAGTTGAAGATACCGACTCATGTCTAAAAAGAGGATATCCACTTAAAATAGCACTAAAAAGGGTTTTTTAGTTCTAAAAATCAGCCCTAAAAACAATTAAATTTAACTTTAAAAGTAAAAAAAAAAAAAAATTGACTAAAATATTTTTCAAAACTGAAATTACCAAATTAAAACAAAATGATAAATTCGTTTATGTTTTAACAATTTTTAGATTTTTAAGCCTTTGATTTTTTTTTATTTTGTATAAAACATCTTTTAAAAAATATAATCAAAAATTTTGATGCTCTATAAAAAAAATAAATCTAAAACTCTGTACTAATATTAATAGTATTTAGTAATTTTTTTTTGCTGATTTTAGCAAACAGATTTTAAATTCCACTTTACAAAAAGTCTACTAAAATTTAGTAGCGGCTACTAATTTTTCTACTAATTTCATTGTACTACACGTCAGCAGACATGTGTTGCTAAGATTAGCAAAAAATACCGCTGGATTCAAATTAGCAGAATTTCCCGTAATAACAGCAAAATTTTCAGTTGCCATTACAGACTTTTTTTTGGTGAGTGTATGTATATGATATATCTGATACAATTTTCGGATAAATTTTGATCTTACTTAATTCCTAAATATATTGCTAAAACAAATATGATCTGGCATTTTTCGTATAAGTTTAGATCCTTCTAAATCCCCAAATATATTGTTGAATCTAATTTAGTCTGCCATTTTTCGGATCAATTTAAATCCTTCTAAATCCCCAAATATATTGCTGCATCTAATTTGATCTGAATGGATATGATTAAATATTGTGCCAGATCTCTTTTTTTTTTTTTTTTTGCTCGGGATAGTGGAGCATATTATATGCTATTGTCCGGCTTTTGCTCGCCTCAGGGCAAATTGCTCGGGAGATTATATTTCCCGCGATGTGGAGGAGATCTCTAAGATCGAAATTTTGAAACTGCTGGCATTTGCTTAGAGAGTGTGGGGCACTCTGAATGCTATCACATCTAAAAGATCAGTTTCTGTCTGGTAACGCTACGGACTTAATTTTTATATGCGAAGTCTTTGACCAGCCAGTTCAACCTAACCCCGTCGTCATACGGTGCGTACTGATGAGAATTTGGCTGATTTGGTCGAAAGTAAGCAACTCAATCCAAGAACATCGATTCGCTATCGATCTTAAGAACTCGGCATTTTACGCACCAGCATCATAAGAATTTTACATAAATATCTCGCATTTTTTCGCTTACAAGGTGCAATTGACTCACTTCGTTACAGCTTCTCAGTTTGGGCATTTTTTTTTTTTACTAAAAATCATCTTTTCTGACGAGGTGCATTTTCAGCTCGGCGGCTATGTCATCAAAAACAATTGCCGCATATGGGAATCGGAAAACCAGTACGTCATTGTCGGGAAGCCAGTGCATCCACAGAGAGTGACAGTTTGATGTGGATTTTGAAGTGGTGGTCTCATTGGCCCATTTTTTTTAGAAAATGCTGCTGAAAACGCTATTTTAGTTAACGGCAAGCGCTACAGAACAATGAATACGTACTTTTAATGGGCTGAAATAAAAGATATGAACTTGGATAATCCTAGATTTCAGCAGCATCAAACAATCAATTTTTTGCCCACTGAGTTCGGTAAACGCGTTATTAGCCATATTGGCCGTCACGGATCCTTTTAGACCTCTTTAGACTCTTATACCTCTTTAGACTTTTTCTTTTGGGGTGACGTCAAAGACTTATGCGATTAAGGCAAATATTGATTTAGCAATTCGCGAAATTGAACCAGAAAACGTCAACAAAGTCTTAGAAATCTGGACCGACAGGATGAGCTTCTGCGAAGCCAGCAGCGTTCCATATTTGTTATAAAGACATAATATACCAAAAGATATTTAGTTTAGCTCCGATACTTATATTTGGAAACATAGATTTTTAGTCTGAGATTCATTTAAATCGGCGTGTAAGCGTTGGGTTACGATTTTGGATTGGAATTTTGTTTCAGTAAAAACTTACGAAAATTTATCAAGTTTAAAAGTTTAAAATAAATTGTCTGCTTAAAAAATTGAATATTATGTGCCTCGAAGTCTTCTAAATATGAGAAAGTTTAACTTTTTCAATGTGAAAACTTTTCAGCCCGGAGAAAATAGAACTTTGTGTTAAGTTAACAGATTTTTCTTAGATATTTCTATTTTTCTACTGTTATCAGTGGTCTAATGCAGACAGATTTGAATCTATAATTATTTTTTTTATATATTTAATTTGTTTTTCTTGACAATTTATATTAAAAAAAAATGAAACTTACAACTATTTTATTTCTGCTGTTTTATAAGTATTTTTTTTTTATTATTATTTTTGTCACAATATCAAAGCAGCTGATGTTATGTGTCTGTATGCTTAAGAAATTGATTGATATACATACATGCATACCCTAAAAAATCGTCATAACTGTAAAGTTATGTCTTGTCTCTGTGTGTCTCTACCACCCTGTTCTCCATTAAGAACTTTTTTTGAAATATAATGAAATTGCAATTAAAACAAAAATACAAAAAAAAAAAATAAAACAAATTTTACAAAAATTAATGCACTGATAACGAAAAAATTGTCAAAATAACAAAAAATTTTGTAAAATAAACGAAAATTAATTTATTTAACAAAAGTTTTTAATGTTTTGACATAATTTAAAATTTTTATTATTATAAGTGTATTATAAGTGTTAAAACTCAGAAAAAAAAGTTAGTACTAATTTCTTCTACTAATTTTCTACTGTTTTTTCTACTAATTTTTAGTAAAAAAAAAATATTATTTAGTAATTTTTTTGTAATTTTACAAATTACAAAATTTTTACAGAATATTAACAAATTTATGTTGCTATTTGTTTGAAATCAGTTTTTGAAAAAACCGATTTGCTAAAATTAGCAAAAAAATTTACTAATTTTAAAAAAGTGGATATTGAAGAAAAAGTTATTTCTAATAATTGAAAAAAGGGATTGGAAGTGAATATACTTTTCACAACCGACTCATGTCCAAAAATAGGACATACACTTAAAATAGCGCTTAAAACTTTTTAGTTCTAAAAATCAGCCGTTAAAAAAATTAAAATTTCAAAAAATGTACTAAAAATATTTTTCAAAAAAAAAAAAAAATAGTAAATCAAAACAAAATGATTAACTCGTTAATGTTTTTGCTATTTTTAAAGACTTTGATTTTTTTTAAAATATTTTTTAAAAAAAATTAATAAAAAAAATATCAATTTGTATATTCAAATTCGTAAAGAAATTTCAAAAGAAATTAGCAGCTTTAAAGCGTAACAAGTGTTTATTTTACAATTAATTGAGTTTACAGCAATTCACTAAAATTTAGTTAAATTTTTAATACTAATTTGGTTTTACAAATATTAATAATATTTAGTACATTTTTTTTTTTTGGTTGATTTTAGCAAATCAAAATTAAATTTAACTTTACAAAAAGTTTACTAAAATTTAATAGCGGCTACTAATTTTTTTCTACTAATTTCATTGTACTTCACGTCAGCAGACAGGTGTTGCTTAAATTAGCAAAATTTTCAGTTGCCATTACAAATTTTTTTTTTGGTGAGTGTAAGAATAAATTCCACCACTATCGATTTTTTCACTATTACAATCAAGGTATAAAAATACAAAACAACAAAATCTTTAATAAAATAAACTAAATTTTCGTTTATTTTACGAAAATTTTTGTTATTTTGACATATTTTCGTATTTTCATGGAGTGTTTTCCATATTTTTTTTGGGGGCCTAGTCACCGATATAAACCAATTTTCCATTTATTTACTTAAATGCACTTTTTCAGCAATTTAATTCAGATTTTTTTATTTATAATTCTAAGAGTCCGGAATATGATAAAATATATTGTTGGATTAAAGTATCATATATTCGGTCTGCCCAATTTGAATTTTTAAATATTCTAAATATTCTAAAGTGCCAATGGGAACAGTGGTTATAAAATGCATTTAGCAACTGCGACATCACTTCCCTATTTATGCATAATTTTCATGAGCAAGCGGAAGTTTATTTAAATATAATTTAAACATTTGCCAAAGCAGCATATGGCAAAAGGCGAAAAATTTGTTTAAAATGTTGCAAAATGCTAAGGATTTTTAAATTTGTCTAGGAATTTAGTGAAAAATAGCACAAAGTTCAAGAGATTTTTTTTTGTTAAAATAATTACTGGCTAGAATATTTTTTTTTTCAAATTTGTTGCTGAATTTTGGTTTATGGGAAGTCCTGAATTATAATTCAGTAATATATATATATTTTTTTATATAAATTGTTGAAAGGGTTTAAAATTTCTTTAATTTTTTTTTTTTTTTTGAACTTTAGAGCAGTTAAATTTGGCTTCGATTTAATTTAGCCAGTTGGCACCCACCCTAAGTTAAGGATTTTAAAATCAAATATTTAAATTGGAATGCCATTGTTTTTTAAATTCAAATAATTTCATTGATAGATTCTAGGAAATATTAATAAATTTTTTAATCAATTTCGTCATTTAAGCCAATAAATTTATAAGATTTTATTATTTTTTTTTTTTTTCATTACCAATTCTTTCTTTGTTGCAAACATTTTATGACAATATTTTTTTTTTCCTATATTTTTTTTTATTTTATTACAAACTGCAAAAACTATTAAATGCCGTCAGACATATTGAAATTTTGTCTTTTATGATAGAAAGATTTCAGTCAACCATAGTTTACACTCACTCACACTTTGGGGGGGAACACACACACACACACACACACAAATCATCCAGCACAAAATATAAAATATACAAAAGGAACAAATCAAACTAACTGTAGACTACAAAAATGTTTTCAAGCAAAAGAATTGGTTGATTTTATTTTATGAAAAACTTTTACGCCCCTATGGCTAAAAAACCAATAAATTTTAAGGATATTAAGAAAAATCACATGCAAAATTACAAAAAGATATCAATATAATAAAATTTTGAACAAAACCCAAATCTCGAAAAAAAAGAAACTATTCAACGTAAAGAAAATTGTATTTAAGTTAATATAAAAAAGAAAATATTAAAATAAATCAAATAATTTCTATAAATTTCAAAGAAAATATATGTTATATCTTTTACCATTTACATGAATTACATGAACCATAGGATAAGTTCTTGTTATGAATTTCTAACACAAGGGATTGTAATAACTTTGTTTTTAGGAGCAAACAAAAATATTATGAACAAAAAAAATATTAAAACATACTTGGTCTTAATAATTGTACAACTTTTACAACAGTTTTTTTTTTCCCCAATGGTCAACATTAATAACATGAAAAGGGAATAGTAGTTATAATAAACAATTATTAAAGCGTTTAGACTACCTTAAGTGGTGCTCGAGTAAGATTTGTAAAATTGAAGATTTCTTAAAAAGAATCTGGCAAACTCCGTCATATATTGAAAATTATGTTCAAAGATCGATGAAATTTCGTTGGAATTAAAAAACAAAAAATTCATTAAATTCTTAAATTTCTACAAGAAAAAGTCTTCAAAATATTAGAATGTTTCTATGGGATTTGAAAATCTGAGAATTTTTGTTTGGAAAAAAGTTCTCAGAATTTCAGGATTTTTATATAGGAAAAGATCCCTAGGAATTGAAGATTTTTCTATACAAAGAACTTTGATTAATGTGAGTATTTTTCTATGGAAAAAATTTATCAGTATGTAAGAATTTTTCCATAGGAAAAACTCCTTGGAATCTCAAGATTTTTTCTATGGGAAAAAGTTCTAGGAATTTGAGGATTTTTGTATGGAAAAAAGTTCTCAGAATATGAAGATTTTTTTTTATAGAAAAAAACTCTTCAAATTCTAAAGATTTTTCTATGAGAAAAAAGTTCTCAGAATGTGAAGATGTTTTTTTAGGAAAAACTTCTCAAAATCTGAAAATTTTTCTATGGGAAAAAAGTTTTCAGAATGTGAAGATGTTTTTTTTAGGAAAAACTTCTCAAAATCTGAAAATTGTTCTATGGGAAAAAAGTTCTCAGAATGTGAAGATGTTTTTTTTAGGAAAAACTCCTGAAAATCTGAAAATTTTTCTAAGAAAAAAAGTTCTCAGAATGTGAAGATGTTTTTTTTTAAGAAAAACTCCTCAAAATCTGAAGATTTTTCTATGGAAAAAAATCTTCCGAATCATAGATAAAAGTGGTAAAAATCTGAGGCTCTTTCTATGGGATAACGTCCCTAGAATCCTAGGTAAAAGAACTTAGAAACAGAAAATTTTTCTATAAAAAAAATCCTCAGGGTAAAAGGATTTGTCTGTAGAAAAAAATCCTCGAAATCTGAGAATTTTTTTTTAAAGGAAAAAGTTGTCAGAATCTTAAGATACTTCTATTCGAAAAAGTCCTCAAAGACTGAGAATTTTCTATACACAAAAGCCCTCATAATCTAAGGATTTTCTATAGGAATAAGTCCTCAGGAAAAGTTCTATTGAAAAAAATTCTCAAAATCTTAGAACTTTTCTAAAAGTCGTCAGGTTTTGAAGATTTGTCTGTAAAATAAACTCCTCAGAATCTCAGAAGTTTTTATAGCTCAAAGTTGGCAAATTTTAAAAGTTTTTTTTTATAGATAAATAAAAACTTTAAAATCTAAGGAATTTTTATAGAAAAAAGTTCTTAGAACCTAAAGATTTTTCCATAAAAAAAAACCTAAGGATTATCCTATAGGAACAAGGCCTCTTAACCCTCAAATTCTGAGATTTTTCATATAAAAAATATAATTCTCAGATTTATCAGGGGTTTTTATATAAGAAAAAAGTTCTAAGAAGTACTCAAAATCTGAGGTTTTTTTAATAGAAAAAAATTCATAATCTGGGGATTTTTTTTTGAGAAAAATTGTTAGAATCTGAGGAGTTTCCTCATAACCAAAAAATTTTTCTTTAGGGAAAAATCTTAAATCTAAGAACTTTTCTAAAGGAAAAAATTCTTAGAATCTGAGGATTTTTCAATAGGGTTTTTCTATAAGAAAAAGTTTTAAGAGTTTGAGGATTTTTTTTAAAGAAAAATTTACTCAGAATCTGAGAAGTTTTTAATTGATAAAATTCATAATCTGGGGATTTTTTCTTGAGAAAAATTTTAAGAATCTGAGGAGTTTCCTATAGCAAAAAAAAGGCCTCATTACCTAAAGACTTTTTTTTTTGGAAATAGCTCTCAAAATCTGAAAACTTTTTTATAGGAAAAAAATTTCAGAATCTGAGGATTTTTTATAAGAAAAAGTTCTAAGAATTTGAGGATTTTTTTTTAAGGAAAAAGTACTCAGAATCTGTGGATTTTTCTAAAAAAAAAAATTCATAATCTGGAAATTTTTTTTTTTTTGAAAACAATTTTTAGAATCTGAAGATTTTTCTAAAGGAAAAGGTTCTCATTATATGAGAACTTGTAGGAAAAACTCCTCAAAATTAAAAAAAGTTCTTAGAATCTGAAAATATTTCTATAGAAAAAAGTTATTTATCTATAAAAAAAAATCCTTATATTTCCATTGGTTAAAATTCTCATAAATGTAGGATTTTCCTATAGGAAAAAGTCAGCACATTATTTTTCAGAATCTAAAGAGTTTTCCTTACATAAAAGTATCTGGGAAGATTTCTGCATTTAAAAATTCTCAGAATCTGAGCAATTTTTTCTATTTTAAGAAATCGTCAGTATCGAAAGTTTTTTTCTAAAGGAAAATATTGTTAGCATCTGAGGAATTTTCTATAGGTAAAAGTTCTCAGTTTTATAGAAGATTTTTAAAGAAAAAACTGCTTAGAAATAAAGAATTTTTCGATTTTTAAATTGACCTTAGGGTCTGAGGTTTTTTCTATGGAAAAATTTCCTTAGAA
>OX456524.1:137793712-137893712 GCA_949748255.1 Eustalomyia histrio | reverse complement strand
AAAATTTTATTAAAACTTAGAAAAATATTCTTAAAAGGAATAAAAATTCCTAAGTTTGAGAAAAAACGAAATAGTTTATATACTGAGATATAGTTCATATTTTTCCTAAGTAATATTTCTTGATTTTAGGAAAAAAAAAGTCAATTAAATAAAAATTTATTAATTTTTAGAAAAAGCATCTTAGTTTTAAGAAAATTGCATACTCAAATGTAATTAAATTAAGTATAGTTCAAAAAAAAAAAAAAAAAAATAGGACATTATTTACTTAATGTGAGTTCATTTTTGGTTCGTGAGTAGTAACATGATTTAAATTTTAGAAAGTCATTTCTAAATTCAGTTTTTAAGTCTACTTTTGAAGAATTTGTTTTCTAAAAATTAGTTCAGACAATTAAAAACAAAAAGTAAAACATTTTTTCCTATGTAGTAATAAAAATTTACTTGATTTTAGAAACTGATGAACTATTTCTAAGGAAAATTTTCATGTAACTTAGTTCAGATAAATTTTAAAAATTTTAATATTCTTTTTTTCAACTAATAGTTTTCTAATTTTTAAAAAATTATAAAATTTAGTATAGGATTTTTTTTTGTTGGAAAACGTTTAAATTATTTTTACTATTCTATTCCAAAAAAAAAAAATCAACTAAAAACAAACCAGTTAGTTTTCCTAATTTTCCAGAAAAAATATTATTAACTAAAAGAAATTAAAGTAACCATTTAAAAAAACTATCGTGCATGATTGCAATTTTTGGTTCGTGATCGTGCGTCAGCGTAAGTCAAAAAAGGCTTACATGCCCATCTCTAATCTTAACAGTCTTAAATATTGAACTTAAAACAGGCTTAAAATATATTTTCAAATTTTGTTAGCAAAGGGTAAAAAATTTCGAATTTAATTTTGTTTGTTGACTACAATACAAAATATCGCAGGCACATTTTATACATTACGGCATAATGGCTTTCCTATAATTGACATAGCGCTTATTAAACTTTATATTTATCGAACTATTTTTTCACTTAACAATAAATAAACTCATGACTTTTCCATTTTCCACTTATATCAAGAACTATAACTGTGATATTTTGTATTTTTGCAATAATTTAAATTGGTTAATTTAAGAAGACAATGGACCCCCCAGTGTTCTTTAGCCATAAATTCGGTGACACACGGCAGAACCGTTAATTAACTACAAAAAGGAACTGACTTTATCACAATTTATTTCGCATTTAGCATTTTTGCTAATGAAATTCAATTTATATTTTAAATACATGAATATAGTATAATTCAATTTAATTTTAAGATAGAAATATATAGCAAAAAGCTTGTCCTCACAAAGCGGTATCCTCACAAAGTGGAAGTCCTCCGAAAGTGGGAAAATACCTACTCAATGAGTGTAACGTACTTTGAAATATATTACCTTTGCCATAGAAGCAGCATAAGGATAATTTTCACTTAAAAGAAGTGCTATTTAACTTTATGTTAGAAAATATGTTCTAATTTTTAGGGAATTAAGTCCTAGTTTTTAGTAAAAAAAATTATCTAAAGAACTTAAATAAAATAAAATTTTTCTTAACACCAAGGAAATATTTCCTAAAATTTTAGATGATGTATGAACTAATTAGGAGGAAAAATTTACTGTTTTCTAATAAAAAATTTAGTTCTCATTAGTAAAATTTTTCTATAATTTAGAAATTTTGACCAAATTTTAAGTAAAATTTGTTTCTTCATTTCAAGGAAAATTTTATTAAATATTGGTGAAAAGTATTTTTGGCGCCGTTTTCATTTCAATTTTTCCTCTAAATAAGTTAATTTTCCTAAATTCTAGTTAATTTTTTTTTGAGTGCATGTTCGTCTGTCTTTCCACAGAAAAAAACTAAAATTGAGTTTCAATTAAAATATGTGTAAGTACAATTCAAAATTTAATTGGATTTGCATAAAATAATAAGTTACTCATTATTGATTACGTAATATATGATTTATAAATGTAATGTAATAATTGAAATATTTTTGAAAATCTATTTTTGGATACATTACTTTGTGTTTTTTGTAAGCAAAAGGGTAATGTATGTTTGTTTTGATAACACTAGCGAAAAAACGAAGCGCAACAATTCATTTAAGTTTAAAGCAATCAAATACTTTACGCGTCGAAAGCTCAGTGGGTAGAGTTATTGGCTGGCAACCAGATTTCCCAGGTTCGATTCCCATATTGAACACATTATTTTTAATTACAAATATTTTAAATAAAATATTTGTAATATATATTTTTTTAGTAAAAATTCCTTTTTTTTTAAAATCTATTTTTTGACACATTAATTTTTCCATTCTCGTAACCATATAGGTAACCCCTTACATTATCACCTCTAAAGTAATGGGTATATACATTACTTTGAGGCTCATCGCCTGTAAAATTCATCAATGAAGTAAGGTGTAAAGTAATTCATCGGCCCCTATGGCTATACATTACTTTACCCATTATTTGATAATGTGTGGTTTTGCTAGATTGCTTGAAAATACAAAAACATCGATGTATTATACTTTAACAATTGACTGTAGGGTATGATCAAATTTTTGGTAAAGCCGACTTTAATGCTTTAACTTGTTAACTACCTTTTTTTTACAAATCATCATTATAGAGATTATATCAGATTCGTTATAGGGAAGTATTACAATATAAATTATATTAAATTAAAAGATAATTAATTTTATTCTAACTGATTTTAAAAACTACACACATGAATGATTTGAATTATAAAGCTGCCCGAACAAAATACAAACATATGCGTTATAATAAACGAGAACTTAAAAGACTAGTCAGCAATATGAATTTGAATAGTGTGTTTGTAATATTTTTTAATATAATAATGTTAACGGCTGGTGTTCTTAAATTTACCAATATCAAATGTAATGAATTTGATAGATCGTTTGCAACCTTTGAAAAGTGTTATTTAAAAGTTTTACAACGTGAGGTTGTGGGCTTAAATATACATGTAAAATTATATCAAATACCTGTCACTAATATAACAGTGAGTAAACTTAAATTATGTTTTATTATTTAATTAATTTTAAAATTCTCTCTCTCTCTCTCTCTCTTTTAGGTAAATATATCTATATATACAAAATATAACAGCTATAGTCCATTTTTCTATAATGTTACTGCTGATTTTTGTCAATTCATGATAAAACGCAGTAAACAATTATTTTTGAAAATATTTTTTGACGCACTTTTAAAAGATTCCAATATAAATCATACATGTCCTTATAATGTAAGTTAATTTAATTATTTATATGAATACATTTATCACATGGTATTAATATATTACATTTTTCTTATAGCATGATATAATTGTTACTAATATGGTATTGAACGACACAATGTTCCAATTAATGCCATTACCGACTGGTGAATATATGTATCGAATGAAAGTTAGTGCTTATAATGATTGGAAAGCTGATGTTAAAGCTTATTTTACACAAGTAGAAAAATGATAACATTACAAGTTGTTGTGGCAACTCGCCCCCCCCCCCCCCCCCCCCAGTAGTATTATTAAAAAACTTTATGGCATAAGGCATTCATGGTTAAACAAAAAATGTAGCATTAATTAGTACTAAATGTCTATTAATAGATGGACTAAGTCCATTTTTCAGGTAATCAATTCACTAACAGAAGGTAATTTTGTATATAAAGGGTGATAAAACACAAATTATTTAGGAAATTATTGTCATTTCTTGTATTATTATAAAATGGTATGGTTCAATTATGTATGGAACAAAATGTCGGCCAAATGGCCGCCGCGACCTCGGCGGCACACCTCCATCCGATGGTCCAAATTTTGCGATGACGCTGAGGCATAATTGAGGTTCTATGCCGTTAATGTGCCGAAGTATCCCATTCTTTAGCTCTTGAATTGTTGCTGGCTTATCGACTTACACCTTTTCTTTCAGATAACCCCAAAGAAAGAAGTCCAACGGTGTCAAATCACATGATCTTGGCGGCCAATTGACATCGCCACCACGTGAGATAACACGGCCATTGAATTTGTCGCGCAAAAGAGCCATTATTTCATTAGCTGTGTGGCAAGTGGCACCGTCCTGTTGAGACCACATATCGTCCAGGGTCATATTTTCAATTCCTGGCCACAATAAGTTCGTTATCATCTCGCGATAGCGAACACCATTCACGGTTAATGTTTGGCTGACCTCATGACATACTATCGCGAACAACAGCAATGTTTTCCGCAGAACGAACTGGGCAAGCATTCACAGGTGTTTTCACAGACCCTGTTTCCTGAAATTTGCCCACAATTCTCCCGATTGTGGACACATTTGGTCGATTATGCTGAGCAAAAAAAAAATCACGAAGTGCATGAAATATATTTTTAATTGAACGCCTATTTTCATAATTAGCCTGAATAACTTAAACGCGTTGCTTGATTGTGTATCTTTCCATGGTTCAAATTGAGTTAGTCTAAAATTGAGAAATGTCAAATGAAATAAAGAAAAAAACTTGACGTTTTGGTGTGGTTCACATTCAACATTTAGATCAAACTTTGAGTACTTTAGATCAAACTATGAGTACTTGTGTATGGTGGTTCAGAATAAGCCTGGTCGATTGGGCTGATCCTCATAGTTTTTTTTTTCGTCTTTCTCTTATACATATTTATTTAAAGAAAAAATAATTTTTTCAATTTATAATTTAAACCTGACAAATTCTAAAATCAAATTTCTTAAAATTTATAAAAAAAAAAGTTTTTAAGGCAGAGACAATTTAACAATAAAAATACTTTGCTGTATTTACGCATTAATAAACCAGTGACAAGTTCTTAAATGGGACGAAACTGCGGCCATTTGGCAACTCCCTTGTATCTGTTAAATTTTTCTTGTTAGTTATTTCTTGATTTCTCGTTATCGATTTGTGTTATATGAATTTAATTAAAAAAAAATAATAAATAATTTTATTAAAATCAATAATAATTTTTTAATAAAAACATTAAAAATTTTCTAATTTTTTTTGTAAAATTGTCAGTTGTTATTTCATGAAATTATACAATAAACTTAAATTGCATACAAATTGTTAAAGTGGATAGCACGTAATCCTAACTTTCTAATGCACAATACCCTCTATGAACCGAAATATATTTTTTCACCAGAGGCAATAAACTGATTTATGCCCAAACTCTTAACCCATTAGACGCTATTGTACTCAATTGAGTACACCTTGATTTTTGTTTCGACTTTCTCTGACACTATTCGTCCCATAATTTAAGTAAAATTATTTTCTGAGAGCCAACTAAATACAGAAATTAAAAGCAAAAGTTTTTTATAAATTCATTATTTAATTAGGCACTAATTGAACCTGTTTAATCAAATTTTACAACAAGGAATTTTAAAACGGTGTTTGTGGGAGAACCGGTTTCCACTTTTTGCTTATTGACAATTTACAAGAATATCTTAATTTTTTTTTAATTTCAATTTTACTTTATTCTCTTTAACCCCTTTGCCTATAACATTAGTATATTTTTATTGAATTTTCTCCGCCAGATCTTATATATTTTATAATATTTGTTAAATGCATCTACTGAATCCTATGTATAAAAATATTGTAATAATGCTAACGTTTTACATTATTCGCGGCACTATGGTTGATAGAGGGTATTGCTTATTGAAAAAATTAAAATATTTTTGGCTGGTTTCAACGTTTTCTTAAAAGTTTTTTTAAACATATAACTAAACAGTTATATTGAGTAATTTAACAGTTTGAAATCTATTTTAGTAAGTGTATACTGCAATAATTTTTCGCAAATTTTTTGTCATCTGTATATTTTTTTTAAAAATCAGGAAAATATATTTTACGGGACACCCTAATAAATAAACATTTAACTAAACTTGATATGTAAAGAACAGTTGTATAAATAATTGTAGGAGACAACTTTGTGCAGTAATTATATATTTTTAATAACTCGATAACCTTAATGTGGTTGATAGAGGGTATTGCATTCAAAAATAAATCATATGGTTGATAGGGCTATAACAAGTATTTAAAAAAACGTATTTAAATTGATTTATTTTCTTTTGCAAATTTTTTGTAGCTGTCATCAGTGAACAGTTTTCCATGAAAAATTAATTTTCTACAAAATAGTTCATAGAGGGTATTGAACATATCAATAAACTTGCATTAAAATGTTAGGTACAGTTGCATAAATAGTTGCAGGAGACAACTTCGTTTAATATATGTATGTAGTGATTATACATTTTTTTTAAAAACTCCATAACCTTAATGTGGTTGATAGAGGGTTTTGCATTCAAAAATAAATTTTATAGTTGATTTTTTTGTTTACTTTTAATATCTTTGAATATTTTGGTGAAAGAGTAGTTAAGTCTTCCATTAAACATTTTACAAATCAATAATTACCAGCACTTAATATTATTTTATAATTATCTCCATTTGTTATCCTTAAATATTTCTCTGTTTATATTTACTTAAGATTTACATTTTTTTCTCTTTCTTAATAATATGTTTTACAATTTTTTTTGTTTTACTATTTTACTACTATTGATTTTATTTAATTTTAAGCAAAAAAAAAAACAAAACAAAACTCTTTATTACAACGGAAAAAATAAACATTTTTGCTCATTACAAATGAACATGACAGCATTTGTTGTTTTCCCTGGTTGTTCTTTTGTTTTGTATGATATAATTGTGAACAGTGGGCAGCCAGAGAAAGGGAGAGAGCAACTATATGCTAACAAAAATAATAATTTTAGTAGATAGATAAAAAAAATCTAGATTAAAAGCATCAAACATCTTTTCAAACTCAAGCTAAAACTGCTGAGAACCGTTAAAGCTGCGTTGGAAGTATTAATTCCTGATATTAAAAATTTGATTTAGTCATAAAATCTAAATCTAAAATATTGTCATTTTTAGAATTAATATTCCGAATTATATAATTTTCTTGTAAACCACTAAAATTTAGATATTTTGTTTTGCACTTTTCTTTCCACTGTGCTGCATTATAACTGGTAGTTTATAATTTTTTTTTTATTTTCCGTTCCTTTTTGTGGAATACAACAATCTTGTATTTATAAATGTTTTTAGGAATTGTAGCATTAGTTGTTTTTTCGATGTACAATTTTTTTTTTTTTTGTAATTTTATAAAAATAGAATAATAGTAAAACTCCCACAACACAAACTAATTAAAGTACTACTCGAAGGAATTCCCAAAACTATAAGAGGAAAAATTAAAAAGGTTGATGGGAAAATTTCAAAAATACATTATATAAAGATTGGAAAATTAAAATAACATTAAAGTGGGGATTTTTAGTTCTCTAATTTTTTTCACTCCTCGAAGTAGGAAATTCAATATAATGCCCACTGTTAAAATTATAGTTAAATCAATTCTAATATAACATTTGACTTAACATTTTGTTTTTTTTACAAACATGTTTAAATTAACTATGAATCTTATTAAAATAACAATGCTTTTAGTTAAAATTAAATTTTTTCAATATTTTAGATTTTATTTATTTAATTGCAGTTCAGATCAAACTAAATATTTCAGGTTTTCCTAGGGCCACTTAAGTGACCATTTTTTCTGAGATTTTAAAATTTGAAAAAATTTGATCACAAATTTTTCACTTTCCAACCTGGTCACTTTATTTCTATGCATTTGTCTTTTTGTTTCATCATGTTTTATCCTGCTAAACATTAAACTATTTTTAAATGATTTGTTACAAAAAATGTTTTTGATTTCGCGCTTGAAGTAACAAAAATAAGAGTATTGAAAAATAGACCAAATGTTGTTTTAGGTTTTTTTTTTTTTTGATTCTGTGGTTAGTAATGTGTTTTTGCAAAAATTAGAAAAACACAATCTAAAAATGGGATAACTAATTTTAATTGGATAAGTGTAGCAATAGAAGATAAAACATTTTAAAATAACAACATTTAAAAGGCAAAATTTTTATCAAAGAT
This sequence comes from Eustalomyia histrio, assembly GCA_949748255.1. Taxonomy (NCBI): domain Eukaryota; kingdom Metazoa; phylum Arthropoda; class Insecta; order Diptera; family Anthomyiidae; genus Eustalomyia; species Eustalomyia histrio. Next base: position 137,885,751 of record OX456524.1, on the reverse strand, counting down.
CGAGGAATATGTTGGGTGTATGAAAACATATTAAAACAAGATGTTAGATTTTTCCTCTTAAAGAGATTATTTAAATTAAAATTTACATTTTTAACATGCATAAGAAAGAAGTTTTTTTTCGGTTGTTTTAATTTCTAAAACCGTGTCTGATATTTTTTTTTTTTTTTTGGAAGTTTTTAAAATTTCCGCCAAGATCTTGCTAAAGATGAAGGTAAAATAAAAGCAATTCAGCTCCTAAACTGCCTGTCCAAACCTCTTAAATATAATTATGTGTTCCCTGGATTATAAATTAATTTACTTATAGGATAGTTTTTGGAATTTCCAGCAGGGACATGATAAAATGGTGGTAAAAAGGGGAATATTCTGCTCCTTTATGACCTGCTCAAACACTTTTCACTAGAAATTTTAAACTAAAAATATGCTTTCTGTGGGCTAAATCATAGGAAAATGTTTGGAATTTACATAAGGAACGTGTTAAAAAAGGGTTTCTAATGGGCAAAAGTCTCCCCCTTAACGACCTGTGCAAACCGTAATGGCTAGAGACTGGAAATTTAAAACACAAGTGTAATAGAATCACTTAAATTTGGAAACGAAATGAAATAGAACGGGAAATAAGTGGAACTGAACAGGAAATAAGTGGGAACGAAATGTGGAATTAAAATACTACGCTAGGCAACGCAATGGAAAATAACAAGAGAATTAGTGGAATTGAAATACTAGACAAGGGGAATAAAATGGAATGGAACTAGTGGCATTGAAACTCTAGACAAGGGAAACGAAATGGAATTCGGAAATGAAACACTACACAATAGTATCTAAATTGAATGGAGTAGGATGAAATTCAAACAACAGACAAGGTGAACAAAATGGAATGGTACAGAAAACTAGTGGAATTGAAATAATAAACAAAGGAAACAAGTGAAATTGAAAAAGTATACAAGCCAAGAGTAAAATTGAAAAATAGACAAAGAAACAAAATGGAATGGGGAATGAGTGGAATTGAAACATTAAAATTGGGAAACGAAATGAAATGGAACGGTGAATTAGTGTAATCAATATAGTAGGCAAGGGAACGCTACGGAAAGGAATGGAGAATAAGTGAAAGTGAAGCGCTAGACAAGGGAAATCAAATGGAATGGAACAGAAAACGTAAGGAATGGAAACACTAAACAAGGGGAACGAAATGGAATGAGGAATGACACACTAGACAAGGGGAACAACGTTGAGTGGAGTGGGGAGTGAGTAGAATCAAAACACCAGGCCTAGGTGAACTGATTGGAATAAAACAGAAAACAAGAGGAATTGAAACACTAGACAAACGAAACAAGTGAAATTGAAAAAGTAGACAGGGAAGGAGTAGAATTGAAAAAGTAGACAAATGAAACAAGTGAAATTGAAAAAGTAGACAGGGAAAAAGAAGAATTCAAAAAGTAGGCAAAGGAACGAAATGGAATGGAATTTGAAATCTGTGGAATCGAAACTCTTAAATGTTTCAAAAATATGGTTAAAAACCATAGAAAAAAAATAGTTAAGATTTTGAAATTTGAAGGCAGCTATGCTAGTGTAAACAACAACTAAAACGGGGGTTCCGCAAATGTTTAAATAAAAAAAAGTTATTATTTATTTATTTTATTAAACATATAATTACAAATTATATCTTAATACCCTAACCGAGCACTAGCAGCGAAGGCTTTCGGCTCATTGTAGCGAAAACAGACCAGAGCCTCTGGTGGGAATCGAACCCACGACCCCCGCACTGATAAGCTAGCACGCTACCAACTAGACTACCGGGGCGCTCAATAGAGCAGTGAATATGTGAATAATCTCCCCCTAAACGTCCTGTACCCACCCCTTGTGTTAGAAATATGCAACTTAAAATATGCTACTTTTTAGAGTGTGAATATGTGAATAATCTCCCCCTAAACGTCCTGTACCCACCCCTTGTGTTAGAAATATGTAACTTAAAGTATGCTACTTTTTAGAGTGTCTAAGAGAGGAAAAAGTGCCCCTCTAATTACCCAGCCCAACTGCTGAAGCTAGGAACTGGAAATTTGTCAAGTAGCTACCTCCTCCAACGTATGACATCTACTGAGGCGAGATTTTATGTGAAGTTTTGTGGATAGGGGCAAAATAATTTTTTATCCATAAGCCTGTGTTTCATTCAAAAAGTCACGAAAGTTTTGACCCGCCCTCGTGGTATGAGTAAATTTCAAGTGTGTGTGCAAAAGTTCAATAAATTAAACGTAATAAAGTAACTTGATTTAAACCATCATAAAATCTATAGTATTGCTAGTTTATTTTAAAATATCTTTTTAATTTTATTTATTTATTTATTTTCATTTATTAATTTACCTTACTTCTCATTCTGTTATAATTGTAAGTTAACATTTTTTTAATCAGCCTTTTTTTTACTTAACAACACTTAAATATGAAAATTTATACGTTTTAATGGAGATGAAACAATAAAAATATATTTTTTTTGTTATTCGAGTATATGAAAAATAAAAATAATTAAATTTGGTCAATTTGCTGTAAGTAATCGTAATTACTTCCGCTTATTACGACAGGTAGTAAGTAGTTATTAAATGTACCAATACAAACACATAAATATTCAATCAACATGCAGGCATGTTATCACATAACATACATATATCCCCATATTCAGTCAATACATTCATACAAATTTTACTACGCTTATGTGTATGTATGTGTGATGTATTAAATAAAACAATTATTATGTGGAAAAAATATTCATAAAAAAAAGCAAGCTTCACATATAAATACAATACATGCAAATGTAATGCAATTTAAAGAAATTAAATGTGGCAACACTATAACACTATTGTTTATGAATATGCATCATATTTTACGCATTTAAATTATGCGCATTAAAATGAATGCTGTGAAAATGCAAAAGAAAATAATATAGAATAAAACTATGTATCGATTAACACAATTTAAAATACCCTGTATACGAGGGCAGATCAATAAGTCTGTGACTTTTCGACCTCACCTTGCAGTTATATGAAATGCAACACTGCTTCCATCAAGTACTACCTGTTAGTAGACTACTGTCAAATTTTGAGTAAGTACCGTTATTTACTTTGCGTTTAACAGCAGAATTTTTCAAAGTCCATAAAATAGGCTAAATCTCTTTCCACCGAGACATTACTTTAGGTTTGAAAATAGGAAATAGTCACTGGGGGCTAAGTCCGGAGAATATGGCGGAAGAGGGGGTAATTCGTAGTCTACTTCATGGATTTATTTCATAAAAACTAAGCTGTCACACGATTCCGTTGTTGGTCGATTGTGAGCAAACACGGCAGCCATCTTGCGGAGAGCTTTCTCATCAGGGATGGATAATATGTTTTCTGTTATTGTACCAACCAGACAAACAAATTGTACTTTTTCGATCCTCACGGTACCAAAATTTGTTCCTCTTTTTTTTAACAATTTTATCGTATTGAGTCAGATTTGCTCAGACACTAAAAAGACTTAAAAAAATTAAATTGACGGGGTGAAACAAAATTTATCGTTAATTTTATGTAGTCGTATAATTACCACAAAACTTTGTAAAATTTTACTCTAATTTTTATTAATGTCACACCTTTTTTTCTGTGTGTCCGCCTCCCTTGGAGGGCAATTTAACCTTTTCAGGATTTGCTATTAAAAAGTTTAAAGGCATTTAATAGCTTTTTAACAATAATACACTTTTTTGTTTTGAGAGGTAATTTATAATCAGCTGTTCAATGTTGCCATTTCCGAATATTTTTTTTTTTTTTTTTTTATTTCAATAAATTTATAACCGAGCCCATGAGGCCATATATGATTAAAAAGACTACTAAATAAATGTATACAAAAAAAATAATAGTAATATATGTATAAAAAATATAATTATAATAAAGATTATTTTAAAATATTAAAAAAAAAATACATCTAAAACACTATAAATTTAGAAAAACTAAAATAAAACAATGAATGTAGCAATAAAACATAAAATAGTGAGGCAGTCAGTGAGAAATAAATAATCGAAAGTTCATAAAAATCCATTTTCAGAGGTCCATCTCACGACTTTTCGAAGAACAAAATAACCAGACTCTTCAAGAACATCTTCAAACTGAGCATCAGCATAGCAGAGTAATTGGATATCATCCGCATAAACAAAAGGCAAACAAGAAATTCCATTAAAAATTTCCAAGAGGTCGTTCAGATATAACATAAAAAGAAGTGGTCCAATTACAGAACCCTGAGGGACGCCACTAGTAACACGGCGTATTTGAGAAACGGAGTTTCCAATAGAAACAAATTGAGATCTACCACTAAAATAAGATTGTACGAGTTTACAAGCATGCAAAGAAAAACCAAAGTACTCACGCAACTTAATCAGCAGTTTAGAATGCATAACTTTATCAAAAGCTTTTGATAAATCCAAAGAAATTAAAACCGCAGCCTTTTTAAAATTATGTAGCTCCCTAATAGAATCAGTAAGCCCAATCAAAAGAGAAGTTGTATTGTAACCTCTCCGAAATCCAGACTGAGATGAATGAATTAGATTGCGGTCTTCCAAATGCAAAGTCATCTGATCTTTGAGAATGTGCTCAACCACTTTAGAAAAAACTGAAAGAACAGATATTGGGCGAAGGTTCTCAAACTCATTAGAATTTCCTTCCTTACGAATGGGCACCACTCTAGCTTTTTTCCAATTATTAGGGAACGATGAAGTCATAATTATACTATTTACTAAGTGAAGGAAATGCGAAGAAACAAAGGGATAAAGAATTTTTAAAAATTTTAGCGACAAACCATCGTAACCAAGTGCATTAGATTTTATCTTTCCTAAAGCGAAGTACAACTCGTCCTGATTAACAGTACGAAATGAGAATCCTGTCCCAAATGTATCACCAATTAGTTCAAAACTATCTGGCATGCCGCTGGTTTGAGAGGATACAAAAAAATCATTAACTTCATCAGGATTATTGACCACATCATGGTCATCTGAATCTAAACATCCATTATTCCTTAAGAAACTCCACATTTGTCTGGCGTTAAGATTCTGAAATAATCTTGTGTGCGCCCGTCTTTTAGCCACTCTTATTACCCTTTTCGCACGATTTCTCTGCACACAGTATATAGACCAATTTTCAGAGTTCCTATTCTGTAAGTAGTGCCTATACGAAAGATCACGCAATGAAATGTGGTAAGCGATATTGGGTGAGTTAAACCAGTTATCCGTATCAAAACAAACCCTTCTACGAACAATGGGAACCAGAGAATGTAAGTTATCAACGTTATTCATAAAAACTGCCAGCTGAATATTTACATCGGATGTAGAGTACATACCGCTAAAATCACATAAGGATAATGATTCACGAAGATCCTGTATCTTCAATAAATTGTAATCCGGATATGATACAAAGTTTGGGACTGTCCGTGTAGTAATATTAAGTGAAATAAAAATGAATGCATGTCGTGAAATTCCAGGACACTGCATTTGTCCAGAACCACTTATGAAAAGAGAATGACTCAAAATAAAGAAATCAATAAGGGAAGTCGAATTCGTAGAGATATCGAAATGAGTTGGAATAGAATTATGGTGGTATGTCAAGTCCAGCCTGTGACATATTGCACGGACTAAATTTGACTTTCCAGAACAAAACATGTTTGAATTAAAATCTCCCATAATGCAAACATTAGAATAAGATAATAAAAAATCTCCAACTGATTCTTCAAAAGCATATAAATTCCCAGAAGGTAAATAGGAGACACCAACTAACATCTTTACACCACTTAGAGCCACTTCAATAAATAAAGATTCGGATACACCAAACTCATCAGACGAAAAACCTACTTTATGTTTAAGTTTACTAGTAACCAATAACGCAACGCCACCACCTCTTCTATTAGGTCTATCATTCCTATAAATCTTATAACCAGGTATATTTATGACCTGAGATAGAATATGTGGCTTAAGCCACGTCTCACTTATACCAACAATATCAATAAAATTACCTTCCAGAATATGCTTTATCTCATTCAATTTTACGGAAGCTGAGGAAGTACAGAAGCTCTGTATATTCCAATGACCAATTCTTAATTCATTAAGGGAACAATTGAGAGAATTACAAATAATAGAATTATTGCTACATACAGGGCCTATATTGCTAAATAAATCCATAAAATAATCACAAATTAGAAATAGCTTAAAAGTATAGTTGTTTAAAACAATTGGCACACTAGTTATTAAAAAAAATGAACAAGAATAAACAAGCTAAGAAAAAAAAAATCAATTTACTAGTGTAAAATAAATTAAATAAAAAAAAAATAAAAAAGGAGCTACTTCAAAGTGAAAAGCCTTCGCCAGTTGCTCAATAATACAAAATATCAATTTATTTCAATTGACAGTTAAACCACTATATTTAGGATAGACAATCCAAAAACAAAAAAAAAAAATATATATATATATATATATATATATATATATATATATATATATATATAAATATATTCATTATGCATACTTTGAAGACATCTGTATATACAGCCAAATAAGTCCCTATAATATGCGCTGTATCTAGTAAAATGTCTTCAGTGTAAACAGTAGAACAAAGAAAAGTTTAAGGACAGTCTTCAAAGTATCAAAAAGTCTTCATAGTAACTTGTGCAAAGAAAAACCGTCCCCGCAACATGCGCCGTGCACATATATATATATATATATATATATATTAATTAATCAATGTAAAATATAAATTCAACCCGAAAGAAAAAATCATACTTAAGCTCCGAGAGATTAACATATTCCCATTTACCTCAAACACATTGAAAAATGTGAAAATACATTAATACTTCAAAGCCAAATTACGAATAGCTCGGAACATACGAAACACGTAGCCAGGCAAGATACCCAGCCACATCCTCGAAATACTATGAAACATATGAAATTCGGAAATACCCAAAACAATCGAAATATTTTACAAAGTTGAATTAATAAATGTACTACTAATTTTTAACTGTTTTCTATGAGAGTAGTTATATACATCCATAGCTAAATAATAAATGGAAAATGTTTTTATTTAGCAAATATATAAAAATTATAAACATTTTTAGAATTTTAAATATTTCAAAAAAACTAGCAAAGACCCTCCACCCTAAAATATCTTATAACCAGCCCATTTTCAAAACAGTTTAGCTGCTTATTATATAAACTAAAACTTTAACACAAAAATTCATTTTCGATTCTCAAGTTAAAAAGAACCAATTACAAAAGAACATTTTGAAAAGGGGCTCAAATAAGTAATATTTAAAATATTCAAATATAGGAAAAATTAAAATAAATAATTTTTAAGAAAATATTAACTTTCACAATTCAAAACAAATGATCCCATTTCAGTATCACATGGTCCATCCAACATCTCCACACATTGGTCTAAAGTTAGCCTTTTTTCAGTTCCATCAATCATTTTTATTTTAACTTTGGGAACATCGAAGTTCCTATAAGTATATTTTACTACTTTGTTCTGGGATTTTAACTTTCCACAAACGGCAACTAACTTTTTCGCAGCTGGAGTTAAGTGGTCATTTAGAAACACGTTGGATTGAGAGCTGCCACCAATAATTTTATTTAACACTAAGTTGCGGTTTTTATGATAACTAATCATTATAGAGTCTCTTAGTTGCACCGAGTTAAACTTAACTAGAACCGCCTTTCCTTTGGAAAAATAAGTGCAGTGCTGGATATCATTATTTACAATTTTTACGTTGCACAGGGATGCTATCTTTATTATTGGCTCTCTTAAGTGCACAATTCCTTGCGGTAATTCTTTAATAATAATATTAGCCCTATTTAATCTTCGTTCAAAAATGTTATTTTTCATTTCTAAGCTAGCCATTCTGCCGTTAGTAACAGTATCAACATTTCAATAACTTTACTGCAATTATTAAGATCCGTTTTTAATTTAATAAATTCTGTTGATTTTTCAACGGGTTGAAATGATGAACGTTGTTCGAATTTAGCCTGAAATGCCTCAATACCCTTAAGCAATTGATCATCAAGCTGACTCTTAAATGCACACAATTTTGCATCTATTTCATTTTCTAATGCGGATCTGAGTGATGCAAAACCATTTTTTAGCTCTTCTTGAATATTGCAACTCTTTGGTATTTTTTTACAATCATCACAAATAAAATTGAATACTTTATGATGGGCCATAATTGAAAATTGTTCATTTGTAACTCCCCCACATTCAATATGAAAGTATTTATCACAATAAGCACATCCAACACTTTTTTGAGTCTTTGTAACATTTTTATCACATTTAGGGCATTTAAAAACATCGTGCAGTGGCATTGCGAAAATAAACAAATACGTAAATACCAGCTCTGACTGTATGTAAACAAAGACAGCACAACAAGGAGCACCAACAAAAATTTTAGTAACACCAAAATTATGGAAGAAACAAAAACTGCAATCACCACTTTAATATTCAGCTTTCAGCGGGATAAATAGATTTGCTGAAAATGTTTATCAATATTAATTATATAAAAAATCTACAATAATTATTTTTTTTTCTCGAATATTCTTATTATTTTTCTTAATAACAAAAAACCGCGTTATTTTTTCATGACAGTGATGCCAATTTAGTACAATGTGTATGCAAACATTTGATACATTTGATGTGACACCAATTTAGAGCCGGCTCAACGTAAAACTGACTTTATTTTTTACTTTAGTAGCTGAATAAATAAACAGGGTTTTAATTTAAAGTTGCTTTATGTTATGTTGTTTTATCAAGTTGTAAGTTGAAAATTTTGAAAAATTTCAAATTGTACTAAATGAGCCGCGGTAGTACCACAGTACCAACCAAGGTAAAAATGTACCAAAAAAAAGTACAATTGTACCATGTTTTCCATCCCTGTTTCTCATACCCCAAGTGATCATTCAAAATTGAAACCACTGAGCCATGCGAGATGCCTATGTCTTCCACAATCTATCGCACATTCAATCTCCTATCGGCCAACACCATATCGTGAATTTTTTCAATTGTGTTGAGTGTAGAGACCCCAACTGGGCGTTCAGAATGTACGGCATCTTTCGTGCTTGTAGGGCCACAACGAAAGTCAGTAAACCACTTTTTTACCATTGAAATCGATGGCGCAGAGTCCCCATAGTATTTAACAAGCTTTTTCTTGGTTTGATTGACGGTTTAAAAAAAAATCCACGAGGTTGTCTGTTTTGAACAGCTGTTAAACGCAAAGTAAATGACGGAACTTGCTCAAAATTTGACAGTAGTCTATTAAGTTGTGCTACTTGATGGGAGCAGTGTTGCATTTCATATAATTACGAGGGAAGTTCGAAAAGTTACGGACTTATTGTTCTGCCCACGTAGAACAAACTGCAATTATATTTCGGATATAATTTGGGGAACAATGGGCATATCAATGGTTTTCCAACCAATTTCACGAAGGAGAGCTGAGTATTTATTGTGAGATTGTTGTGTTCCTTAATTTGTGGCATGTTGCTTTATACTTCTTCTGTTTATCACGAAACGGTAAGTGACAGAAATAACTTTAAAGATAAGTTTTAATTATTGATATATATAAAGGAATAACGTCACTGATTGACAAAAAAATCGCACAGCCAAATCGCTAGAACTAGACGTAGACATCCCATTTAAAACGGGATTTTTGAAAATTCCAAAAAAGGAAAAGTCTCCTTTTCTTATGGACTAACTCACTAATAAGATGGGAAATTGAAAAATTCCCACGGAGAGGGTCAAAAAGGGGAAAAATGTGGGCTGCCCCGTTGTATGGAATAAATAAATGATAAGGTAAAAAGGGGTAAAAAGGTGAAAAAAAGGTTTCAGGGGGAAAATGTCCCCCTAACAACTAGAAACCTAAAATTTAAATTATCCATTTCTTGAAGTTTGTGCTAATTCATTGATAAGACATTTTTGGAATCAAGATCATCTCCTTAACGGCCTACCTAAGCCGGAAATCTGAAATTTAAAATATACATGTGTTTCCTGGAGTATTAACTAAATCACTAAATAAACTTTCTTGAATTTTTTGTCAGGAATGGGATACAAATAAGCGTTAAATATGGGAACTTTCTTTAGGAACGTCTGTAAAAAGGAGCTCAAAAGGGGAAGCCTTCCCCTAAACGGCCTGCCTAAACCGCTTTGGCTGCAAACCTCAATTAAATTAAATTTACTGAGTTTTGAAAAGTTTATTTCCAGAATTTTCGACAGAAACGTAATAGAAATGGAGATTCAAAAGGAAAAATCTTCTCCTTAAAGGTCTGCCCAAACCGTTTTGACTAGAAACATGAAATTAAAACACTATAAAAGGTAAACGAAATGGAATGAAACAGAGAAAGAGTGGATTTGAAACATTAGACAAGGGGAAGCAAATGGAATGGAACGGGAAACGAGTAGAATTGTAACACTAGGCAAAGGGAACGCAATGGAATGGAACGGGTAACGAGTGAAATTGAAACACCGAATAAGCGGAACGAAATGAAATGGAACGTGCAACGAATGGAATTCAAACACAATATCAGGGGAACGAAATGGAATGGAACGAGCAAAAAGCGGAATTGAAATGCCGTACAAGCAGAACGTAATAAAGTGGAACAGGAAACAAATGGAATTAAAACATTAGACAAGGGGAACAATTGCTATGAATGCAATAATTATGAAAAAATCAATTATTTAATTCACACAGTTTATTAGACCTATTACCAAATAAGTGGTTTTATAATAAAATTAAATTTTTTAACTGCACTCAGAAAAAAATGTTAGTAGAAAAATTTGTAAACGGTTTTCAATCCCACTTTACTATTTTTGTACTGATTTTTAGTAAAAAAAAATTATTATTAAGCAAATCTTTTTGCTATTTACATTTTACAAATTACACAATATTTACAAATTTTTGTTGCTTGTTTCAGAAATGATTTTAAAAATTTTGAAAACCGATTTGCTAAAATTAGCAAAAAAAAAATTACTACTCATGTCTGAAAATATTACATCCACTTAAAATAGCACTAAAGTTTTTTTTAGTTCTAAAAATCAGCCCTTAAAACAATTAAAATTTGACACCAACAGTAAAAAAAAAAAAATTTACTAAAATATTTTTCAAAACAGAAATTACCATATAAAAACAAAATGATTAATTAGTTTACGTTTTAACAACTTTTAAGATTTTTAAGCCTTTGATTTTGTTTATAATTTTGTATAAAATATTTTTTTGGAAAAAATAAATAAAATAAAAAAATTTGATGGTCGATTAAAAAAAAAATAAATTTAAAATTTTGTACTAATATTAATAATATTTTAAATTCCACTTTGCAAAAAGTTTACTAAAATTTAGTCAGCAGACATGTTTTGCTAAGATTAGCAAAAAAAATACCTCTGGACTCAAATTAGCAAAATTTCCCCGTAATAACAGCAAAATTTTCAGTTGCCTTTACAGACTTTTTTTTTGGTGAAAATCGAAATATATATAAACAAATATGATCGTAAATGAACATACATGATTTAATATATGACGATACATGGTCTCATATATGACAATATATATTCGGAATGAAAATTTGTGGACATATGGTCATATATGACCATGTATGATCATATATGAAGCATATATAAATCATATATTTATTCATACATAATCATTTACGGAGATATACCCACAGTTTTCGGATCCAAAAATATATGCATATATATATGAGATCATGTATGTTCATATATTGAACTATGCATGGATATATATGATAATTTATGCCCATGTATAATTATATACCAGACCATGTATGTTAAAATAAATTTCGATTTTTACCCAACCATGACTTGCACAGTGGGTGGAATTTCAGAAGGCGAACCAAGTTCCAGGAAAGGATCTGATCCTTATTATATTGGCAAACAAAATAAACAAGGGGAAAATATAGAAAAAAAAAATCTCAATAAAATTTCCCAAAAAAAAGTGCATTTAAGAAAATTTCACGTAGATGGTAGGACTAGGTCCAAAATTTTCTTTAATTTAAAATTACAAATTCAATTACAAATTATATCTTAATACCTCTTATGTAATCTGGTGGGAATCGAACCTACGACCCCCGCACTGATAAGCTAGCACGCTACCAACTAGCCTAACGGGGGGGGGGGGGGGGGGGGGAGTAATTATTTATGTTAAGGTGCAGTATATCAATGATTTTATGTGTTTAAATATCACTTAAGATTAATTCAAATATGTCCTTTCTATTGAATAATTTTTTACCAGAATTTAAAAACTCTTTATTGCCAACCAGAATTTTTATTTTATTTCCTTTTATTCAGGTTTCATTAAAATCAAATGATTCTTGTTTTTTTGTAAATTGATATACAACTAACTGCATGGAGCGTATAGTAAATGACTCCAAATCTACCACTTTCAAAAATTTGCAAAATTAACGAAAAAAAAAAAAACTGAAAAAATAAATAAACAAACAAGCAAAAAATTGTATTTTATGCAACAATAGCAATTTTAATACATTCATTACATTCGTTTGAATGTATCTGTAAATCATCATCTGTTTTTATAAATACACAGGAAGATATTTATACCTTTATTTTGGTTATGAATGGTAGGATCGTATGTATGCATGCATGTATTTATGTATATTGTTTACAAACCATTAAAATTATGACATGATTATACATGCCTACAATATAATCCATTATGGTTATCCTTCATATTTATTTATTTTTTATTTTTGTATGGCTGATGCTGTTGTTGTTTTATTTTGTTTTTTTTTTTTTTGAGGTTTGTTTGTACAAGTAAGAACCTGGAGTATGTTATTTTATCATTTTTCATACAATATCTGTTTTTGTTTTTTGCTCTTTGGTTGTTAAATTTTTGTGCAAATAACGGTTTATCATTAAATCATTATAAAATGTATGTACATATATGATCTCTTATATCCTTTTATTATTCTGTTATTACATAGTAAACCATCATCAATACAATACATATGTACAGTAGTGGACTAAAGTGGATACATAATGGAATATTTTTAAAACTGTATAAATAACTTTTGTTCAAATTGTGATATCCAAGTGTAATTTTTCTATTGTATATCTTGTACTCTCCTTACTATATATACGTAAAAAAAATAAATTATTTTGTTCAATAAACATGAAAAAAAAAGTATATGTGTTTTATAACCGCATTTATCCAGTTTTGTCCACTGTTTGCCTTTTTTGTTTATCTATTCCAAGTCCCGTTATATTGGAATGTTTTTGTTGGAATTGTGTGTTTAATAGAAAATATGTAGGAAAAAATGCATTATTGATTCTTTAAAGAGTAATAAGTCAACAGGTGAACACATATTTGATTTTAGTATTATTAAAAAAGTAATAATATTTAGAATAGCCAAAAAAAATGAGAAAAATATCAAAAAATCTTGAAGATGAAATTGTGAGACTAAGCGAAAAAGGTGATTCATGCCGCAGTTTCGCAAAAAAGCTAAAAGTGTGCCATCGAACTGTCAGCCTAGTAAGAAAACGACGATATGTTACTGTGGCTGCTAACAAGGGAGGTAGGCCTAGACTGCTCTCTGACGGAGATGCTCGTTTGGTGGAACGAAATATTACTACTAGAAACGCCAGAACACCAAAAATGGCTGCCGAAGCTCTGGGCAAATTGGTAAGTGACCGTACAGTAAGAAGGGCCTTGCACAGAGTTGGGCTTGTGTCTGCTGTGAAAAAAAAAGAAACCTGCACTGTCGGACAAAAATGTGAAGGCTCGTATTAATTTTTGGAAAGCGCATAAAAATTGGACAACTGATGATTGGAAACGAGTGATTTGGTCAGGTGAAACAAAAATTAATCGTTTCCAATCTGATGGAATACAATATTGTTGGAAGAGGCCCGGTGAAACCATTCTGCGACACCATGTCAAACAAACAGTGAAACATGGTGGTGGGAGTGTTATGGTGTGGGGATGTTTCACATGGTGGGGAATTGGTCCTCTAATTAAAATAGAAGGAATTATGAATAAGGAGTACTATCTACAAATTTTGCAGAACAATTTGCCCGTTTTTATTGAAGAGAGCGCCTACCCTGCAACAGAAATAACTTTTCAACAAGATGGGGATCCAAAGCACACTGCCAAAATTGTGCAAAAATGGCTTGCTGAACAAGAATTCAAAGCAATGAAGTGGCCAGCTCAAAGCCCCGATTTGAATCTCATCGAGAATTTGTGGGCAATTGTCAAAAGAAGACTCTCCCAATACGAACGAGCACCGACCAACTAAGATGACCTTTGGTCAAGAGTTTCAGCGGAATGGGCTAATATTCCACCTCAAACTTTCAAAAATCTGGTGGAAAGTATGCCTACTCGCATAAAATGTGTTTTAAAGAACAAAGGACTTTGGACAAAATATTAAAGAAAAACCTTGCCGAAAATATCACATATGGACAAAACTGGATAGAAGCGGTTGCAATTTTGAATATTCTTAATGATAAAGAGTACTGTATTTTGATTTTTATTAAAGAATGTTTTAGTTTTATGCTTTAAAAAATCATTTAAGTTTCTATAATAAAAAAAAAATTATAGAAAATTTTGAAAAATCTTGAATTAATGTATCCACTTTAGTCCACTACTGTATGTACCCTGTAGGAAGCCTGGCGTCAAGTGTCTACAAGTCACCACTTTTGTCGACTATTTTGAGTGAATTTTTGGCGACATGTCAACAAAGCGTCTACACTTTTGACATCCCTTTTTTGCAGCAGCAAAGCTGTGCTTGTTATTGATTTTTTATTGTTTTATTTTGTTGAAAATACATGTGCATTAGACCGTACCACCTTACAGGCAAATAAAAAAAAGTTCACCGTACACCCTCAAATTTAAAGTATTTTAACAAGAAAATTTCGAAAATATTTTTTTTTTTTTTTGCCGAACGTAGGGGTCGCCATTTTATATTTTTCGTTATATCTTCGTTATTTACCGTCCGATCTTAAAGTGTTGTATATCAATGTTTCTTGTCTCGCGGAGGCCGATGTTTTCCTCGAAGGAGCCATTGACCTCAAGTAACCCGTTCTAGTATTAACCCACCAGATTTCAGTTGCTACCACCTAAATGTACAACCCTAATATTTTAAAATAAAAGCTCGCAAAAAAGCAATAAACTTTTGCTAGTAGAGAATTCCAATAATTCCAGCGGAACTATTATTTTATTTTTTAATTTTTTATGTTGCCGAATGTAGGGCATTTTTATTTTTTTGTCATATCTTCTGTATTTACAGTCGGATCTTAAAGGGTTATATATCAATGTTTTTGTCGCAATGATACCAATTTGTTGCATCAAAAATCATTGACCTCAAGCACCCTTTTATACTACTTAAGGGGTAACACCTATGTAAAAAGCCTATATATAAAAACTTCCTTTTTTTCATACAATATCTGTTTTTGTTTTTTGCTCTTTGGTTGTTAAATTTTTGTGCAAATAACGGTTTATCATTAAATCATTATAAAATGTATGTACATATATGATCTCTTATATCCTTTTATTATTCTGTTATTACATAGTAAACCATCATCAATACAATACATATGTACAGTAGTGGACTAAAGTGGATACATAATGGAATATTTTTAAAACTGTATAAATAACTTTTGTTCAAATTGTGATATCCAAGTGTAATTTTTCTATTGTATATCTTGTACTCTCCTTACTATATATACGTAAAAAAAATAAATTATTTTGTTCAATAAACATGAAAAAAAAAGTATATGTGTTTTATAACCGCATTTATCCAGTTTTGTCCACTGTTTGCCTTTTTTGTTTATCTATTCCAAGTCCCGTTATATTGGAATGTTTTTGTTGGAATTGTGTGTTTAATAGAAAATATGTAGGAAAAAATGCATTATTGATTCTTTAAAGAGTAATAAGTCAACAGGTGAACACATATTTGATTTTAGTATTATTAAAAAAGTAATAATATTTAGAATAGCCAAAAAAAATGAGAAAAATATCAAAAAATCTTGAAGATGAAATTGTGAGACTAAGCGAAAAAGGTGATTCATGCCGCAGTTTCGCAAAAAAGCTAAAAGTGTGCCATCGAACTGTCAGCCTAGTAAGAAAACGACGATATGTTACTGTGGCTGCTAACAAGGGAGGTAGGCCTAGACTGCTCTCTGACGGAGATGCTCGTTTGGTGGAACGAAATATTACTACTAGAAACGCCAGAACACCAAAAATGGCTGCCGAAGCTCTGGGCAAATTGGTAAGTGACCGTACAGTAAGAAGGGCCTTGCACAGAGTTGGGCTTGTGTCTGCTGTGAAAAAAAAAGAAACCTGCACTGTCGGACAAAAATGTGAAGGCTCGTATTAATTTTTGGAAAGCGCATAAAAATTGGACAACTGATGATTGGAAACGAGTGATTTGGTCAGGTGAAACAAAAATTAATCGTTTCCAATCTGATGGAATACAATATTGTTGGAAGAGGCCCGGTGAAACCATTCTGCGACACCATGTCAAACAAACAGTGAAACATGGTGGTGGGAGTGTTATGGTGTGGGGATGTTTCACATGGTGGGGAATTGGTCCTCTAATTAAAATAGAAGGAATTATGAATAAGGAGTACTATCTACAAATTTTGCAGAACAATTTGCCCGTTTTTATTGAAGAGAGCGCCTACCCTGCAACAGAAATAACTTTTCAACAAGATGGGGATCCAAAGCACACTGCCAAAATTGTGCAAAAATGGCTTGCTGAACAAGAATTCAAAGCAATGAAGTGGCCAGCTCAAAGCCCCGATTTGAATCTCATCGAGAATTTGTGGGCAATTGTCAAAAGAAGACTCTCCCAATACGAACGAGCACCGACCAACTAAGATGACCTTTGGTCAAGAGTTTCAGCGGAATGGGCTAATATTCCACCTCAAACTTTCAAAAATCTGGTGGAAAGTATGCCTACTCGCATAAAATGTGTTTTAAAGAACAAAGGACTTTGGACAAAATATTAAAGAAAAACCTTGCCGAAAATATCACATATGGACAAAACTGGATAGAAGCGGTTGCAATTTTGAATATTCTTAATGATAAAGAGTACTGTATTTTGATTTTTATTAAAGAATGTTTTAGTTTTATGCTTTAAAAAATCATTTAAGTTTCTATAATAAAAAAAAAATTATAGAAAATTTTGAAAAATCTTGAATTAATGTATCCACTTTAGTCCACTACTGTATGTACCCTGTAGGAAGCCTGGCGTCAAGTGTCTACAAGTCACCACTTTTGTCGACTATTTTGAGTGAATTTTTGGCGACATGTCAACAAAGCGTCTACACTTTTGACATCCCTTTTTTGCAGCAGCAAAGCTGTGCTTGTTATTGATTTTTTATTGTTTTATTTTGTTGAAAATACATGTGCATTAGACCGTACCACCTTACAGGCAAATAAAAAAAAGTTCACCGTACACCCTCAAATTTAAAGTATTTTAACAAGAAAATTTCGAAAATATTTTTTTTTTTTTTTGCCGAACGTAGGGGTCGCCATTTTATATTTTTCGTTATATCTTCGTTATTTACCGTCCGATCTTAAAGTGTTGTATATCAATGTTTCTTGTCTCGCGGAGGCCGATGTTTTCCTCGAAGGAGCCATTGACCTCAAGTAACCCGTTCTAGTATTAACCCACCAGATTTCAGTTGCTACCACCTAAATGTACAACCCTAATATTTTAAAATAAAAGCTCGCAAAAAAGCAATAAACTTTTGCTAGTAGAGAATTCCAATAATTCCAGCGGAACTATTATTTTATTTTTTAATTTTTTATGTTGCCGAATGTAGGGCATTTTTATTTTTTTGTCATATCTTCTGTATTTACAGTCGGATCTTAAAGGGTTATATATCAATGTTTTTGTCGCAATGATACCAATTTGTTGCATCAAAAATCATTGACCTCAAGCACCCTTTTATACTACTTAAGGGGTAACACCTATGTAAAAAGCCTATATATAAAAACTTCCTTTTTTTATTTTTTTATTTACGGAGATGTGTTAACAAAGATTGGTTCTCACAAGATTTATGAAGGAGTACAAAAAAATATTTGTTTTACACAAAGTTTTACAAAATGATAGTATATTTACAATATAGGTCCACGGCACGCAGCATTACTTAATCAATTTTTGGTGGATTTCTCTTTAATTTATAATGCATATGGAAAACTAAATTATATATGGATGTGCGTAGGAGTTTTTGATAGGTCAAATACTTTTTGACTTAGAGCTGTTTCTTTACGAGTATAAAAAATAGATATTTTGACTTTAACACTTCGCTGTTTTGTCAAAAAAAAAAGAATATACCCAAAAACTCATACGCTTTTCTCTAGATAATTTAGTTTTCTATATAAAGTGTATGTTTCAGAGCGATCCACCTAAAATTGGTTAAATTATGCTGAGTGCCGTGGATCACTTATAAAATAACACAAATTTTAATCAATCATATTTTGACGTGATTCAAGTTGGCTGTATTTTTGGCGGCTGTCAAGTTTGGAAAAAATGTGCCCCAGAAGATTCATGTACTACATGAACAAAACGATCGGTGTTTTGAGAATGGACGGATAAGCTGTACATGAATCTTCTATGGCGGTCACCGATGAGCAACTAAATTATCTAGAGAAAAGGAAGTTTTTATTTATAGGCTTTTTACATAGGTGTTACCCCTTAAGTAGTATAAAAGGGTGCTTGGTATCATTGCGAAAAAAACATTGATATATAACCCTTTAAGATCCGACTGTAAATACAGAAGATATGACAAAAAAATAAAAATGCCCTGCATTCGGCAACATAAAAAATTAAAAAAAAAAAATAAAATAATAGTTCCGCTGGAATTATTGGAATTCTTTACTAGCAAAAGTTTATTGCTTTTTTGCGAGCTTTTATTTTAAAATATTAGGGTAGTACATTAAGGTGGTAGCAACTGAGATCTGGTGGGTTAATACTAGAACGGGTTACTTGAGGTCAATGGCTCCTTCGAGAAAAACATCGGCCTCCGCGAGACAAAAAACATTGATATACAACACTTTAAGATCGGACGGTAAATGGCAAAGATATAACGAAAAATATAAAATGGCGACCCCTACGTTCGGCCAAAAAAAAAAAAAAAAAATATTTTCGAAATTTTCTTGTTAAAATACTTTATATTAGAGGGTGTACGGTGAACTTTTTTTTTGAGGTACGGTCTAATGTGCATAGCTGCATGCAAAATTAAAGTTTTTAATAAAATTATAAAGAAACATGAACTTTAAAAGGTAATGAGCAAAAAAAAAAAATAACAAAAGACTTGTGAAAAAACAATCAATTTTGTAAAAAAAAACGATAAATTTTAGTTAATTTTTAGTGAAAATTGCAACTCTAGAGATTTTGTGGAGCCTGATGAATATTTTAGGGAGCCTGTGGATAATTTTGTGCAGTCTTTTGAAGATTTGTCTACTCGAAAATTAAATTTTGACAAACATTTTTTTTTTAATTTAAGGAAATTTATAAAAAAAAAAAATTTATTAATAAAATATTTAATTTAATGAAATAAATGCAACTGTTTAAACTTATTCCCTTCCTAGTTTGGAAATCTAGTAAAAAGTTCCAAAAGTGTAGACTAGAATTACTAAAGTGTTTTAGTGAATCTCTAGTTCCAATGTCTACACCTAGTCAATAGTTGTGTAGATTCACAATGACAAGCACATGTTAAATGTCTACAGCAGAGAGCTTTGACTGGGGCATAATTAGTCAGTAGTACTGCTGACAAGGTCAATAGTGAATCAGTGCAGTTTCACTATCGACATTTCGTTCAGAGGTACTACTGAAACTCTGGTCAACATCTAGTCAACAGTTGTGTAGATTCGCAATTACTCGTACATGTTAAATGTCTACAGAAGAAAACGTTGGCTGGAGCTGAATTAGACAGTAGTACTGGTGACAAAGTCAATAGTGAATCAGTACAGTTTCACTATAGACATTTCCTACAGGGTATATCTTGAATGTTGTATTCCTATACAAACACTTGTAATAAATGGCTTGTGTATGCATAAAAAGATCAAGCTTAAATATGCTTACAGGTAAAGGGTAATCCATACAGAATAACATAAAATTGAGTTTTAATAATTATAAAAAAAAAAATATATATATATATTTCTGTGAAACATTTCTGTTAAAATTATTTACGCTTTAATGCCCTGGGCTGTCTTTAGGAACTTTTCACAAATATTTTAATATATTTTTTTTTTTAATTTAAAAACTAATGATGAATTTAGATTTCAAAAAAAATTAAATGGTTTAAAAAAATGTTACAAGTTTATTAAAAAAAAAATGTGGATGGGGTGGGGTGGGGATGGGATGGGGCCCTATGAATATTAAATTTAAAAAAACGCAACTTGATCTTTGTAATATGTGCGAAACACTATGATTAAAAATTGCAAACGCATCAGATGAAGAAGAAAAGACTCAGCTTAAATTACAACAAATAGAACACCAAGATGACGCAGATTTTGCTTATGAGTGCAGGAAAACTGACAAGGAACTTGCACTAAGGAATTCAAATGTAAAAATGTTTTCTTTTGATTTGCAACAGTGTTCGCCAACTCCATATTTGCGTGCGTCCATGTTTGTCTATAAGCGACCATTGTGGACATTTAAGGGATGGAGGGAGGGAGGGAGGGTGGGAGGAAGGGTGAGGGACTCCTCACCCCTCCCCACCACTCCCCACTCCAACCCTCCATGTTTTATTCTTATCCTATATAGGTTAATAAATACTGTATGTTTGACATCAATCCATGATATTTTTATTTTTCTGTAACGGAGCAGTTGGTATGCAAAGCTTCAGATCAAAAGTTTTGCCATAAATTTACAGTATTTTTGTGGTATTTAATTAAAACACCCAAAAGTGTCAATATGGCAACGTTGTTTTGTTATAATGTAACATTAAAATAAGTCACAAAACACTGAAACAAAAAAAAATTGTGATAGACAATAAAATAAGCAGAGAACTGCAAAATCAACTTTTTTCTTAATTTAATCATACACAAAAATTCTTGTTCACATTTAATAATTCAACTAAATTCACTGTAGAAAAAAATCAGCATCATGTTACTGAACGCGTAATTCGGATCTGTTTGAATCATATGTCGATTATGTTTGCTGCAAATTTAAACACTCAACAAAAAGTCAGCGTTGAATAGATCAGAAAAAACAACAAACAAAGCGTATAAGTGTAATCACAATCAAAACAAAATAGAAACACATTTCATAAATGATATTGTTTACATTAGGATGGGACTTAAATCCGCCTTTTTAGAATTTTTATTAGAAATAAAAATATTCTTCTTTGTGAAATATAAATATTTTTTTGGAAAAGAAATTTAGGTCGATATCTCAGGCTTGCCTAATCCGGAAAAATTTAAATATTGTCTAATTTGTTTTTCATCTATTTTGATTGGAAAATTAGGCAATATTTAACTTTAACCGGATTGGGCAAGATGTCGACCTAAATTAAAAAAAAAAAAAATTCACAAAGAACAATATTTTTGGTATTACTAATAAAAATTCTAAAAAAACGTATTTTGACCCACCCTAATATACATATAACATTTATGAAATGTGTTTCTAGAAAACCACCCCGTTTTTATAGATAAGAAACTATTTTGTTTTAATTATGATTACACTCATACACGTTGTTTGTTGTTCTTTTTTTTGATTTATTCTACATCAAAATAATTATTGTTGGCTCGAATGAACAGAATAAAATCAATGGTTTAACTACGACCGATGATTATAAATCAGAGACAAAACAAATTGCACGTCGTTTGATTGATTTAAAATCATCAACAAATATGTGTATTGGAGTATATTCAGCGTTTGAACGCAAACACATATTTATTCTTGTGTTGATTGGGTATGAACGTTTTGCAATCAGCAAATGCAGTTCTCTGACTGAAAGTAAACCTTATAAATCTCATCTCATATGGAGAACCACTTAGTTGATTCAAAGATTAACCGATAGATGGTGACACTAGTTTTAAATATATTTCTTTTTTCTTCAAAAAATAAAAAGGAGAGTTAACAATTTATGGATTTATAAAATTGTCACCATTTTACAAAAATGAATTTAAAATTTGATTTAATCTACTAATAAACTAAAAAGTGAAAAATAAATGAAATTTTTACTTGAGATAACAATTAAAAGCTTAACTTTAAACTTAATTTTTGTTTTCATCAGTATATCAATAATATTTAATATTGCCAACTTTGCTATATACAATTTCCTTTCAAATTATATTAAACATAATTTTTTATTTTACCAACAATCATCTCACCTACCAAGCAATTAACATATTTAACCCTTTGCCTGTCCCCAAACAAAAAATTTTTTGTATATCGTACGTCCACTAGTTAAAGGAAATAATACTAATTGTGTGTCACATATGATGCACAAGCGTATCAATCATGACGTCTGTGCATCATATGTGATACACTGGACAGGCAAAGGGTTAATATGAGCAACAAAAAAAAAAAAAAGTATCCATCAAAGAATATTAAATTAAAACTCAATTTACGCACATAATTCACACAATTTATATTCATTAATAATTTCTGTTTTTCAATACATGCGAGTAAATTTATTATTAAAAAAAAAAACTATGAAACCATTTGTATTCATTATTTTGCAATTATTATTTTTGCATACATTTTTGCAGCAAAATGAAAATTCAATGAATATATATATTTTTTTTTTTACTATAAACGATTAAAAATTCGAAAAAAATATTAAACATGTACAAGACGATGATATTATATTTAAATTGATTGTATACATATTTATGAATATCAAAACAATTGATAAGCGATTATACACATACAGTAGGGTAGCTCCAGATTTTTAACTTTATTTTTTTATTTTTTTTTTTTTTAGTGAAAGTTAAAACGTCTACACAAAGTACACAATTCATGGAAAAAAGTTTGCTATTGCAATATAAACTTGTTTAAAAATATTTACAAAAAAAAAAAAATACATATTTTAGTTTTATATTTTAAAGACACGTCTTATAAATCTAGTGTTAATTGAATATAGAAAAATATATTTACATTTTTATGGAATACAATGGATATTTTGATTAAAAACGATTCTAGAAAACATGATGAAACTTTCTGCTTAACCCATATTCTCCTGGCAAAGAGTTATGCCCAACTAAGATTGTTGTGATAAAAAATCATGCATAAAAATAGCAAAAAATTTTAATTTAAAAAAAAATTTTTTTTTGGAAAATTTACGAAAAAAAATGGATCGGAAGTGAATATATCGACTCATGTCTGACTTAAAGTAGCACTTAAAAGTTTCTTTTTTTTATTTCTAAAAATCAGCCCTAAAAAAAGTTAAAATTTGACCTTAAAAGTAAAAAAAAAAAAACATTTACTAAAATATTTTTCAAAACAGAAATTACTAAATTAAAACAAAAATTCGTTTATGTTTTTACAATTTTTAAGACCGGTTTTTTTTTCCTAAAATATTTTTTGAGAAAAAAAAATAAAATAAAAAAAATTTTTGGTGTTCGATAAAAAAAAAATAAATAGGAAATTTTTTTACTAATATTTATTAATTTTCTTTTTTTTTTTGCTAATTTTAGCAAACAGATTTTAAATTCCACTTTACAAAAAGTATACTAAAATTTAGTAGCGGCAGCTAATATTTACTACAGGTGTTGCTAGATTAGCAGAAAAAAAATACCGCTGGGCTCAAATAAAAAAAAAATTTAACGTAATAACAGCAACATTTTCAGTTGCCATTACAGACTTTTTTTGCTGAGTGTATAAGGGTTAAAAATAAACTTTTAAATCATGAGGCACCCTTATTCTTTGTATGGATGTTGTATAACTTTTAAAATATGAATAAAGTTGTCCATAAGTGTGGGTTTTTGCTGTTAAAATTTTACAAAATAATGAACTCATTAAATTATATTGACGATGTTGTATTAATGAAGTTTTTTTGGAATATCTTATATATATATTTTTTTTTTAATAAAAAAAAAATATATATGTATATATTCCCAGTAAAATATTTACTTTCAACATAATATAAAAATCTTTTATAAAAAAAAAACTTTGCTGGGCAGGCACAGAAAAATATGTACAGTATGTAAATTTTATTGTTAAAAAAATCATTGTTTTGTTTAATATTTTGTTTTTTTATGAATGGATTTTTATAAGTTAGATAAACAGTCAGTTTTGAAAATATATTTTTAGTTTGGTTCCAGACCATAGATTTTTTTTTTTTTTTAATGAAATATTTTCTTATTTTTTGATTTAGTAATCTTGATCTATGATCTCGAGCTAAAAATATATTTTCATACATATAAGTATTAAAAAGATCAACTAAAAATATATAAAAAAACCTTACTACAAAGTCAGTTTTAATAAAATTTCATAATACTTAAATGTATAATCAAACTTTTGTAAAACAAATTTCTTTTTCCTAAAGTTTCACTTTAAACCCCATTTTTACAAAGTCCACTTAGCTACAAACTGGGATTTTAGGCCTCTACTGCATAAGAAGCCATATATATGGTTTTTCATTTTCAAGTTCAAATTCTCCACGAAAATTAACAGTTACGAAAATATGAATATGAGGCGAATGTTGTTTTCTCTTTCAGTGCGGGTTGTCACTTCGTAGCTTTTAAAATACACAAAATAAAACAACAATGTTACGTGTAAGATGGTAAGCTTTTATAATTTTTTTTTATGGAATATATATCTTTGTAAATAGTGTTTATCACAGAACTGCAAATGCTGTTTGCAAAACGTTCATACCCAATCAACACAAGAATATATATGTGTTTGCGTTCAAACGTTGAATATACTCCAATACACATATTTGTTGATGATTTTAAATCAATCAAACGACGTGCAAATTGTTGTCACTGATTTATAATAATCGGTCGTTTTTATACCATTGATTTTATTCTGTTCGTTTGAGTCAACAATAATTATATTGATGTAGAATAAATCAGAAAAAAAAAACAAACAACGTGTATGTGTGTATTCATAATTAAAACAAAATAGTTTCTTATCTATAAAAAGAAGGTGGTTTTGTAGAAACACATTTCATAAATTAGGGTGGGTCTAAAATCCGTTTTTTTTTATTAGTAATACCAAAAATATTGTTCTTTGTGATTTTTTTTTTTTTTAATTTAGGTCATGCTCTCCCAATCCGGTTAAAGTTAAATATTGCCTAATTTTCCAATCAAAATAGATGAAAAAAAAAAATTAGACAATATTTAAATTTTTTCGTATTAGGCAAGCCTGAGATATCGACCCAAATTTTTTTTCCAAAAAAAATATTTTTATTTTACAAAGAAGAATATTTTTAGTATTGTATTACTAATAAAAATTCTAAAAAAGCGGATTTAAGACCCACCCTAATGTACACAATATCATTTATGAAATGTGTTTCTATTTTGTTTTGATTATGATTAAACTCATACACGTTGTTTGTTGTTTTTTCTGATTTATTCAACGCTGACTTTTTGTTGAGTGATTACATTTGCATAAAACTTAGTCGACAGATGATTCACACTGATCTCCATTAAGCGTTCAGTAACATGATGCTGATTTTATCCTACAGTGAATTTTTAATGTGAACAAGAATGTTTGTGTATGATTAAATCAAGAAAAAAGTTCATTTTGCAGTTCTCTGGTGTTTATGCGATTATTTTGAATTATTAAATGTGAACAAGAATTTTTGTGTATGATTAAATCAAGAAATAAGTTAATTTTGCAGTTCTCTGGTGTTTATGCGATTATTTTTCAATTGTGCATTTAGACCTCATGAAATCACACATTTCTTAGAACAGTCATATATGGCTTCTTATGCATTCACAGTAAAATTCGTCCAAATTTGAGGAAGCCGAACGTAGGGTTCGCCATTTCATATTTTTCGTTATATCTTCGCCATTTACCGTCGGATCTTAAAGTGTTGTATATCAATGTTTTTTGTCTTGCGGTGACCGATGTTTTCCTCGAAGGAGCCATTGACCTCAAGTAACCCGTTCAAGTATTAACCCACCAGATCTCAGTTGATACCACCTTAATGTACTGCCCTAATATTTTAAAATGAAAGCTCGCAAAAAAGCAATAAACTTTTGCTAGTAAAGAATTCCAATAATTCCAGTGGAACTATTATTTTATTTTTTTTTTTAATTTTTTTTGTTGCCGAATGTAGGGCATTTTTAATGTTTTTTGTCATATCTTCTGTATTTACAGTCGGATCTTAAAGGGTTATATATTAATGTTTTTGTCGCAATGATAACAATTTGTTACATCAAAAATCATTGACCTCAAGCACCCTTTTATACTACTTAAGGGGTAACACCTACGTAAAATGCCTATATATAAAAACTTCCTTTTTTTATATTCTTTATTTACGGAGATGTGTAACACATAATTGAAAAATCTTTGAATAACAGTATTTTTGTCATACGTGACGTATGAGTGTTATTAATACAAAATTAATCAATTAATATCACTCATACGTCACGTATGATAAAAAATACTGCTGTTCAAAGATTTTCAATTATGTACATACTATTACATTTTAAAAAAATTTTATCCTCTCAATATGAATTTTCTTGTTGTTAAATTATCATACTAAGAAACTAAAAGTCACGAGTTATTTAATTTTTTTCAAGCTTAATTTTTAAGAAAACCAACAAGTGTTTATATAAAAATATCAAACCAAAACTTTATCAAGATTATTTTATATTGAAAACATATTTTTTCCCCCTAAGATTTTACGGTTTTTTTTTACTTTTGTAAAATTAGTTGTTGTCTATACTGTCTGTCTTTATGCTTTATAAATAGCACACAACGTTCCAGTAGCTAGTAGTTAAGCAACAGCATCCCTACAAAAAAAAATCCAATCCAATTTTCAGTTGCATATTAATTGAAAATTTAAATCACGCATTTTCACTTTTTTATTCTCGAGAAAAAGAGAAAAAGAGAGAGAGAGAGTAATATACAAACCGATTAAGAGTTTATTTAATGCATGTAAAGTAGCTTTGTGGGGTAAAAATTTTCCAATTTTTCCATAGAAAAAAAAGTCTAGATGAGGTAGATAGTGTTACTGACATTTTTAAATTAAATTTTTATAAAAAAAAAATTAAAAAAAAAACAAAATTGAATGTGTTACAGCATTAGTTGAACAACAAATCCAGTGACTTTTTGATAACTTTTTATATATTTCATATGTTAATTTTATTATACTGACATTTAGTTGATTAACTATTTTATAGTTTAATAGTTAAATATCATAACACAAGATTCAGGGTTAGTTAATAATAAAAAAATAAAAACTAAAAGCAATAATCAAAAAAAAAATTGTGTATTTAAAATGAATGTAATTTTAAAGTGGTAAATAAAATGATTTATTTTGTTCATACCATTTCATTCCTTGTATTTAGTGTTTCAATTTCGCTCAATCAACTTTCCCCACCATTTCGTTTGCCTTGTCTAGTGTTGATAAGTTATCTCGTTCCTTAATCCATTTCATTGCATTCCCCCATGTCTAGTGTTTTAATTCCACTCAATTTCCTTAGTGTTTCAGTTACACTCGTTCCACGTTGCTTTCCAATTTTGTTGCCTTGTCTATTGTTTCAATGTCATTCATTTAACGATCCTTTGCATTTGGTTCTTTTTGTCTAATGTTTTAATTCCAATCGTTCCTCTTTATATTTCATTAGCTTCCCGTTCCATTCCATTCCCCTAGTCTAATGCTTCAACATCACTTGCAACCCGTTCCATTCTATTTTGCTCTTATCTGTGTTTTAATTCCCCTAATTTTCCACTGCATTTGGTTTTCTTTGTTTAGTGTTTCAATTTCACTCATTCCGTTCCTCTCCAATTTGGTTTTCTGGTCTATTCTTGTAATTATATTCTTTCAAACGCTTCTTTTCATTTTGTCGTATTTTTTATTTTGTTTCTATCCACTCGTTCCTCTTTTATAATGTTTCAATTCCACTCGTTCCCACTTCCCACTTCCCTATTGCCATTTCTTTTGCTTTCGTAGTGCTCCGTTTGATTTCGTTTTCTTTGCCCAATGTTCCAATTCTACACATACCCCATTGCATTTCATTCAGTTCCCATTATCTAGTGTTTCAATTCCACTACATTTTTGTTCTATATTATTTCCCAATTATTCTCTTTACAATCCTTTAAATTTCTCAATTCCTTATCCTAAGCGGTTTGGGCATGCCGTTGCTATTTTCAACCCCAATTTTGACTACACTCAGAAAAAAAAAGTTAGTAGAAAAATTTGTAAACGGTTTTCAATCCCACTTTACTATTTTTGTATTAATTTTTGGTAAAAAAAAATTATCATTTATCAAATCTTTTTGCTATTTACTTCTTACAAATTACAGATTTTTTACAGAATATTTAAAAATTGTTGTTGCTAATTTCAGAAATCATTTTACAAATTTTTAAAAACCGATTAGCAATAAAAAATTTCAAATTTTAAAAAATTTAATAAAACTTAAATTGCCTTGAATTGTTACATAAATTAAAAAAAGGGAAGTAAAGATACCGACTCATGTCTAAAAATAGTTCATACACTTAGAATAGCACTAAAAAGTTTTGTTTTTTAGTTTTAAAAATCAGCCCTAAAAACAATTCAAATTTGACCTTAAAAGTAAAAAAATTAACGAAAAATATTTTTCAAAACAGAAATAACCAAATTAAAACAAAATGATAAATTCGTTTATGTTTTTACAATTTTTAAGCCTTTATTTTTTTTTTAATTTTGTCTAAAATATTAAAAAAAAAAAAAAAAAATTATAAAATTAAAAAATTTTGATGATTGATGAAAAAAATTAATTTGAAATTTTGTACTAATATTAATAATATTTGGTATTTTTTTTAGCAAACAGATTTTAAATTCCACTTTGCAAAAAGTTTACTAAAATTTAGTAGCGGCAGCTAATTTTTTGTAAAAAATTTATCGTATTACACCTCAGCAGACATGTGTTGCTAAGATTAGCAGCAAATACCGCTGGGCTTAAATTAGAAAAATTTTCAGTTGCCATTTCAGACTTTTTTTTTGGTGAGTGTACGTTCCTGGCAAAAATGCTAAAAATTAACTTATCTGTAAATCATACTCCTCTGAATATATATTTAATATTTCAGATATCTAACCCAAGAGGAATGGTCAGGTGAAGACTTATCCCCTTTTTACCTCTCCTTGTCAAAATTTACAAAAATTCTGTCATAGCAGATGTTCTCGCCGGAGGAGCAACATGATTCAGCCATTCAGTCCCCCAATTAATCTAACTTCTAGATTGATTATCACTCATAGGTCATGTATGGCTAAATATGAGGAAAAATTATTATTTACTTAAGAGGTGTATGAATACATTTAATTAAGAGACTGGACAAGTTAATTTGATGATTTTATTTTGTGGAAACCCTTTGTTTTTTTTAATAATGTTTTAGAATAATGATTCATGCATAAAAATACAAAATTAATATCAAAACAACAAAAAAAAATAAACATATTTTCGTTTACTTTACGAAATTTTTGTTATTTTGACAATTTTTCGTATGCATGCATTATTATCAGTGTAAATTAGAATGAAACAGTAAAAAGTGCAAAGGCATTTGGTACGAAACACTTAAACAAAAAATCTTTAGCTTTGATCTTGATTATCCAAAAAAACCTCGGGAGGTAGAAATAACAATAATTTAGATGAAAATTTAATAAAAAAATAAACAAATTTTCGTTTACTTTACGAAATTTTTGTTATTTTGACAATTTTTTATATTCAGTGTATAGTTGCACGAAATAATAAAAAGTGCAAAGGCATTTGGTACAAAATACTAGAAAAAAATCTTGAGCTTTGATCTTGATTATCAAAAAAAAAAAAACCGCGGGAGGTAGAAACGTCAATAATTTAGATGAAAATTTAATTTCAATAAATAATAGTAAAAAATAGCAAGTTTTTTTTATTGGCAGCCCATATGATATTTGGCTTTCCAAACTAGATTTATTTTATTTATTTATTTAAATATTCAAGAACCAAGCCCTCTGGGTCAAATATGGTTCGTATACTACTTACAAAAAAAAAAAACAATTTACCAAAAAAAAAATATATCTATATAAAATGCTTAAAATAAAATTTAAAATTTAAGGTCCATAATGTAGCAATTAAGAAAAGATAAAATTAGAGTTATCATAAATTAGAGAGGGTGTTACATACCGAAATACTGCACTAATTTACATTTAAACGTAGCCTTTGAAAAAACAAAATTTTTAAGGTATCTACACTCAGAAAAAAAAGTTAGTAGAAAAATTTGTAAACGGTTTTCAATCCCACTTTACTATTTTTGTACTGATTTTTAGTAAAAAAATTATGATTTAGCAAATCTCTTTGCTATTTACATCTTACAAATTACAGAATTTTTACAGAATATCTACAAACTTTCGTTGCTAATTTACAAATTTTTGAAAACCGATTTGCTAAAATTAGCAAAAAAAATTACTAATTTTAAAAAAGTCGATATTGAAGGAAATGTTATTTCTTATAATTTAAACTTATACATACAAACTTAAATTGCCCTAAAATGTTACATAGGATTAAAAAAGGGATCAGAAGTGAAGATACCGACTCATGTCTAAAAAGAGGACATCCACTTAAAATAGCACTAAAAAAGGTTTTTTAGTTCTAAAAATCAGCCCTAAAAACAATTACAGTGCACTCGGGAAAACGTCAACGCTTGTTTACGTCAACATCCCAAAACGTCAACCCCTTTTTTATTTCATTGCCTACTCTAAAACGTCAACCCTACCAAAAAGCTTTAAAACATCAACTCTGAATAAAACAAACATTTTGAATTTAGCATCAGTTAAAATACACACATTGTACACACACATACTATTTATTGTATGAAATCATTTTAGCAATTGGGGATTCCCCTTATAAGTTGAGTAGAAAAGAAGTTGCAACTCTATGCACATACGTATTGTCTTTTTACATATACTATGTTCAGTTGCTTTTTTGTTCTCGTGAGTATCACATTACCAAAATGAGCTCAAAACAACCGAAAGTGCTAAAATTACAAGAAAAGGCAAATATTTTGGACTTGTTAGGAAAGGGTACAAGTGCGGTAGCTTTAGCAAAGCAATATGGTGTAACAAAGTCAACAATAAGCAAAATAAAAATGAAAAAAAGAAGATTTTGGACTGTGTTAATAACACACATTTCGGTCCAGGAAAAAGAAAGACATTAAGAGCATCAGAGTTGCCAAAAATGGAAAAACGTCTGTATCAGTGGTTTATTAAGCAAAGACAAAGAAATTATCCGGTAAATGCATTAACGCTCAAGGAAAAGGCTAAAGAGATCCATCTGAAACTGAAAGAAAAAGAATGCTCTTTTAACGCAAGCGATGGATGGTTGCAGGGATTTAAAAAAAGATTTGGAGTTCGTCTGCTTAAAATAACTGGCGAGAAGCTATCTTCGCAACCTTCGCTTGTCGAACCATTTAAAGTCAAGCTAAAGCAAAAAATTGAAGTAATGGGTCTATGCCATGATCAGCTATACAATGCTGATGAATCTGGATTGTTCTGGAAAATTTTGCCAGAAAAGTCTTACGTATCAAGTGCCGAAAAGACTGCCCCGGGCGTAAAAACAGAAAAACAACGAGTCACTTTTTTATGTTGTGCCAATGCTTCCGGAAGTCATAAACTTAAATTGTTGGTGATTGGAAAGGCAAAAAATCCACGAGTTTTCAAAAATTTCAACTGCCCGACTGAGTACAAAAGCTCCAAGTCCTCATGGATGACGTCAGCCATTTTACCGATTGGTTTCACAAATCATTTGTGCCACAGGTTTGTGCCTCAGAGCAAATATCCTTTTCAGAAGCTAAGATTTTCTAATTTTAGGTAAGAGATTTTCTTTTAAAAAAGAACTTGCCAGAAAAAGCGCTCCTCCTAATTGACAATGCTCCGTCTCATCCAAGTGAAATGGAGCTTAAAACCGAAGATGGAAACATAGTTGCAATGTTTTTTCCTCCAAATGTTACCCCACTTATCCAGCCAATGGATCAGAACGCAATTAAAATAACAAAGCTCTACTACAGAAACAGCCTCTTAGCCATGGTAGCGGCAAAAAATTTGAACCTAGTAGAGTCAATGAAAAGTGTTACATTAAGGGATGCTGTTACAATTCTAGAATCCGCTTGGAATAAAGTAAGCAAAGATACAATGACAAAATGCTGGCAAAATGTTTTACGTTTTACGGAAAATGAGACAGATCCGGAGGAAGATATTCCGTTAAGCATATTGAAAGAAAATATGAACTCAGAAGTTCAGCAACAAATGGAGCTTGCAGTTGATCTGCTTAATGAATTAAACGCCCAGGTTTGTCGATTTTTACAATTGTTTCGAAGACAGGTAATTTTTAATTTTTTCTTTAGGTTGACTACACAGTATCATCCATTCAGGAGTGGAATGAAGATACTTTGCTAGATAATGATTCTAATTCGTGTGAGATTGAAGAGTTAGAAGTGATCGATGATAATGAGAACGATTTAGATACAAATGTGCAGACAATAAAACCAAGCGAAGCCGTCGAAATATTCAACAGGGCTTTGGATTGGGCTCAATGCGAGAATGTTGAACAAAATTACTTAAATGTAT
Organism: Eustalomyia histrio; assembly: GCA_949748255.1. Classification (NCBI taxonomy): domain Eukaryota; kingdom Metazoa; phylum Arthropoda; class Insecta; order Diptera; family Anthomyiidae; genus Eustalomyia; species Eustalomyia histrio. The sequence goes on along the minus strand of OX456524.1, from coordinate 137,853,049 downwards.
TAAGACTTTTAAGAGAGAAAGCTCTCTTCCAAGTGTTGGAAAGAAAAAAACAGCAGAAAAAATAACTGATTTTTTTTAAATGTATTTGTGTGCATGTTAAATTAAAAATATGATCTCATACATGTATTCTTTTGGTTCTAGTCAGGTTGAATGCCTTTTTTGTTTCCTTTTTGATTTTTTTTTATATTTGGTTTTAGTTTATAATCAATAAAAATGTTTAAAAGCACATTACCGATATGTTTTTTACTTGAAAAATTTACATTGGTAAACGTCAACAATTTGTTAAACGTCAACACCCGCGGTTTTAATTAGTTGACGTTTTCCCGAGTGCACTGTAAATTTATCCTTAAAAGTAAAAAAAATTGACTAAAATATTTTTCAAAACAGAAATTACCATATTAAAACAAAATGATAAATTCGTTTATGTTTTTACAATTTTTAACATTTTGAAGCCTTTGATTTTTTTTCATTTTGTATAAAACATAATTTAAAAAATATCAAAATTTTTGATGCTCGATAAAAAAAATAAATCTAAAACTTTGTACTAATATTTTTACTAATTTTTTTGCTGATTTTAGCAAACAGATTTTAAATTCCACTTTACAAAAAGTCTACTAAAATTTAGTAGCGGCTACTAATTTTTCTACTAATTTCATTGTACTACACGTCAGCAGACATGTGTTGCTAAGATTAGAAAAAAATACCGCTGGGCTTAAATTAGCAAAATTTCCCGTAATGACAGCAAAATTTTCAGTTGACATTACAGACTTTTTTTGGTGAGTATAGGAAGTTCTAGTTATCCTCACATTAAATAATCTTTCATAAATGGATAAAGTTATACGATGAAAAACTATTTGAGGGTTTCTACTCGATGTTGTGATGTAGGACAATTCGTCTTGTCAAATAGCAACAAAATTCTCAATTTTATTAAATTTTCAAAAGAAATACCAACAAAATCTAATACAAAAGGAGTGACGTGTTCCCTCATTCTTAATCTATAAACATATCTTATGATACGATTAAATGTTAGATGAAGGCGTCTAAGTAAAACACTATTAGTACCCGTGAACACCTCTAAGGCGTACAATAATTGTGACATAAGAAGACCACTAGCAACACGTTTCCTCACATGTAGAGGCAAACATAAATCTAGATACCACAATCGCCTTAAGGTAGCATTCACACGAGCACAAACGTAATCAATGTGCTTTGAAAAACGTAATTGATCATCCACAAAAACACACAAACACTTAATTTCAGTGACGAAATTTATCCTAACACCTCCTAATGATACATTCAAATTACTGGAGTCAAAACCAAAACACATTGCCTTTGTTTTGCCAGGATTAATTTCCAACCCATTTGTATCCATCCACTGAGCAATCCTATTAAGGTAAAACTCAATGTTCGCTTCCAAAACATCAATAAATTGAAAATTTATTTCAAAAGAGTTATTATCAATGACATTAATAAAATCATTTAAATACATCAGCCTTGAATGTAAAACTTTATCAAAGGCCTTTGATTTTAGAAGCATTTCTTTTTTTTTTTTTTTCTTCTTCAAGCTGCCACAATAAAATTTAAAATTATTTTTGATTTACTTTAAAATATAATTAATTCAAAAATAGTCAATTATAAAAGGCCTCTTAATATTCCAATAAAAAAACCTGTTCTGAAACAACAAATCAGTGACAGTAAACGGACTTACTTATACATAAAACAAGCAAACAAACATTTAAAATTCTTCACATTCATAGTAAAATATCACAGTAGTAAATACATAACACAAACAATTGAAGAAAATTTGTAATGAAAAGTGTATTGATTTGACACACACAACAACTACTAAATACAAAAACAACAACAGCAAAAGCAGCAACTGAAAAGAACATCATCAACAATACACAACACTTGTCAATCAAAACAAGTACACTGCCTATTTCCAGAAAAAAATAAAAAAGGATTTTAGACAGTACTGCAGAAAAAAAACGCATTTTTAGAGCTCCTTCTTTTTCTTTTAAAAATACAAAAAACAGAAGGCAAAGTGTATGGTGTTTGAGCAGTTTAGTTGTAATTTAATGCTTTTAAAAGAGACATTGTGAATAAAAATTCTAACAAACTTATCTACATCTTGTGGATATTTATTTTTTAAAATTTAAGGTTTTTTATAAAAAAAAATGTTCTCAAAAGTTGAAGAATTTTCAATAGAAAGAAATTTATTTTTCTGTAGACTTTTTCCTATAGATCCAAAACTTTTCAAAACTTCAGTGTACTTTAAGGAAAAGAAGAAAAAAATTCATGCAGGAAAATACGAAATTGTTGTGAAAATAACAAAAAATTTCGTAAAATACACCTACTTTAATTTATTTTATGCAACTTTTTTTTATTTTGACAATTTTTCCGAATCTGAATGTATTCTATAGAAAAAGCTGCTTAGAATTTGAAATATTTTCTGTATGAAAAGGGTCTTTAGAATCTAATTGTTCCTCTATAGAAAATAGTCCTTAGAAAATACAACTTTTATTTTATAACAATTTATTTATATTATAAATATACAGGTTGGTTGAAAAGTTCCTGCGCTCACCAAGAGATGGCACTGCTAGCTCCAAACTTTTTTTTTCTCAAGTTGGGATAACTGTCGTTGAGAACACATGCAAAGTTGCAAGTCATTCTGTCAATTCTTTCTTTGTTTACAAGCCATTTGAAGTTGACGTGTCATTGATTTTTTTTAATATGGAAAAAAAATTGAATATCGTACAGTCATTAAATTCTTTGTTTTGAAGGGTTTAAAAGCAAAGGAAATTTATGAACAATTGTTCGAACTGTATAAGGAGTCCTCCTCACCTTCAAAACGCACCGTTGAATTTTGGGCTGGTGAATTTAACGTGGTCGTACCAGTCTTAAAGACGATCCACGCGAAGGACGACCAAAAACTGCAACCACAATAGAAATCATTGAGCAGGTACATAATATGGTTAGTGAAGATCCAAGTTTGACTAAGCGTGAAATTGCTAATGCCATAGGCATCTCAGACGAACGAGTACTCCATATTTTACATGAAGAATTACGTATGAAAAAACTGTTTGGAAAGTTAGTGCCGCACACATTAACAATTCAACAAAAACAAATTTCTCAGCGTAATTTGGAGCGTTTTAAGCCGAATAAAACCGACTTCTTGCGTCGTTTTATAACTATGGATGAGACTTGGATCTACCATCATGATCCTAAATTGAAACAAGAACGTTTACAGTGGACTGAAGCTGGTTGTTCAGCTCCAAAGCAGGTGAAGTCGCAACGATCAGCAAAGAAGGTTATGGCATCAGTTTTTTGGGATGCAAAAGGAATTTTGTTGATTGATTATCTTCAGAATGGTAAAAAAATCAACTATGAATATTATTGCAGCCTTTTGGATCAGCTGGATGAAAAAATTCGTGAGAAAAGACCTGGTTTAAAGAAGAATTAAAGTACGGATTGCTTGGACATCCACCGTATTCACCAGATTTGGCTCCCAGTGACTACTATCTCCTCAGAAATCTCAAATAATTCCTTAGTGGAAAGCATTTTTCGTCTAATGAAGAGGTCATAGCAGCCGTAGACGGTTATTTTGCAGAGCTTCCGGAAAACCATTATAAGGATGGGATAAAATTATTGTAAGATCATTGGAACAAGTGTATTGAGCTTCTAGGAGATTATATTGAATAAAAAAATATATTTCGTAACAAAAACAGTATTCTTTCATTTCGAGCGCAGGAACTTTTCAACCAACCTGTATATTTATAATTTTTATTACAGAACAATTTTTCTTTACTACCCAGCAAAACCACACATTACCAAATAATGGGTAAAGTAATGTATAGCCATAGGGGCCGATGGATTACTTTACACCTTACTTCATTGATGAATTTTATAGGCGATGAGCCTCAAAGTAATGTATATACCCATTACTTTAGAGGTAATAATGTAATGGCTTACTTATATGGTTACGAGAATAGAAAAAGTAATGTGTCTAAAAATAGATTTTTTAAAAAGAGGAATTTTTATAAAAAAAAAATTATTACAAATATTTTATTTGAAATATTTGTAATTAAAAATAATGTAGTCAAGATGGGAATCGAATCAGGGAAATCTGGTTGCCAGCCAAGATCTCTAACCACGCGTATAGTATTTGATTGCTTTAAACTTAAATGAATTGTTGCGCTTCGTTTTTTTGCTAGTGTTGTCAAAACAAACATACATTACCCTTTTGCTTACAAAAAAACACAAAGTTATGTATTTAAAAATAGATTTTCAAAAATATTTCAAATATTACTTTACATTTATAAATCATATATTACTTAATCAATGCCGAGTAACTTATTACTTTATGCTTGCAAATAATGAAAAAGGTAACGAGGTAACCGCATGAGAATATCGCACCCATTACCAAAGTTTTGCTGGGTACAATATTTTATGGATCGGTTTCATTTAGTTTTTACTGTCTATATACAGTTAACAAAAATAAACTATTGTCTAATTTGCAAATTCATAAAATTTCTACAGATATACAAAAAAAAAAAAAAAACTTAAGATTTTGGTTGTAGTAACAAAACATAGAAAGAATACAAAACATGAATACATTCAAGTGTTATGGCAAAAGTAGTGAACAAAATAAAAAAATATCTCAAGTTGTTGTATATTGAAATTCGCTGTACTCATACGTCATCAGTATTGTAGTGAAAACAACTCATCACATATACAAAAATCAACTGTACAAAAAGTACGTACAACTACAGCGGCAGCAGGAGCAGCAATAGTGACAGATACAACTATACCATACAAATTTTGCAGCAAAACAACTAAAAAAAAAAAATAGTGAGCCTGCATATTGGATGTGTGCACTGAAAAAAAAAATCATAAAACATTTTATGAAAAAAAAACTATCGTAGTTATTTTTAACTTAGAATATACGAAAATTGCGTAAAATATACGAAACTTTCGTATATAATACGAAACTTTCGTATATATTACAAAAATTAAGTATATATTACAAAAATTTTGTATATAAAGGGTGGTTAAATTTTAAGGGCCGATGTTGATTTTGAATAAAACACAAATTATTTAGGAAATTATTGTCATTTCTGTTTATTATGATAATATGGTATGGTTGAATTATGCATGGAACAAAATATCGGTCAAATGGCCGCCGCGACCTCGGCGGCACACCTCCATCCGATGAAGCTGAGGCATAATTGAGGTTCTATGTCATTTATGTGCCGAATTATCTCATCCTTTAGCCCTTGAATTGTTGCTGGCTTGTCGAGGTACACCTTTTGTTTCAAACAACCCCAAAGAAAGAAGTTCAACGGTGTCAAATCACATGATCTTGGCGGCCAATTGACATCGCCATTGTTTCGTTAGCTGTGTGGCAAGTGGCACCGTCCTGTTGAAACCACATATCGTCCAGGGTCATATCCTCAATTTCTGGCCACAATAAGTTTGTTATCATCTCGCGATAGCGAACACCATTCACGGTAAATGCTTGGCCGACCTCATGACACACTATCGCGAACAACAGCAATGTTTTCCGCAGAACGAACTGGGCGAGCATGCACAGGTGTTTTCACAGACCCGGTTTGCTGAAATTTGCCCACAATTCTCCCGATTGTAGAAACATTTGGTCGATTATGCTAACCAAAAAAAAAATCACGAAGTGCATGAAATGTATTTTGATTTGAACGCCCATTTTCATAATTGGCCTGAATAAATTTAACGCGTTGCTCGATTGTGTATCTTTCCATGGTTCAAATTGAGTTAGTCTTAAATTGAGAAGTGTAAAATGAAATGCAGAAAAAAACTTGACGTTTAGGTGTGGTTCACATTCAACATCGGCCGTTAAAATTTAACCACCCTTAAGAATATGCGAAAATTCCGTAAAATATACGAAACTTTCGTATATATTACGAAACTTTCGTATATATTACGAAACTTTCGTATATATTACGAAAATTTTGTATATATAACGAAACTTTACACTCACCAAAAAAAGTCTGTAATGGCAACTGAAAATTTTGCTGTTATTACGGGAAAGTTTGCTAATTTGAGCCCAGCGGTTTTTTTTTTTTGCTAATCTTAGCAACACATGTCTGCTGACGTGTAGTACAATGAAATTAGTTGAAAAATTAGTAGCCGCTACTAAATTTTAGTATACTTTTTGTAAAATGGAATTTAAAATCTGCTTGCTAAAATCAGCAAAAAAAAATTACTAAATATTATTAATATTAGTACAAAATTTTAAATTTATTCTTTTTTATAGAGCATCAAAATTTTTTGATATTATTTTTTTTTTTTAAATATTTAAGACAAAATTAAAAAAAAAATCAAAGGTTTAAAAATTGTAAAAACATAAACGAATTTATCATTTTGTTTTTATTTGGTAATTTTTGTTTTGAAAAATATTTTAGTCAATTTTTTTTTTTTTACTTTTAAGGTTAAATTTTAATTGATTTTAGGGCTAATTTTTAGAACCAAATAAAAAAACTTTTTAGTGCTATTTTAAGTGGAGGTCCTATATTCAGACATAAGTCGGTATCTACACTTCCGATCCATTTTTTCAATCTATGTAACATTTTGAGGCAATTTAAGTTTGTAGGTTTAAGTTTTAATTAGAAATAACAATTCCTTCAATATCTACCTTTTTAATATTAGTAATTTTTTTCTGCTAATTTTAGCAAATCGGTTTTCAAATATTTTTGTAAAATGATTTCGGAAATTAGCAACAAAAATTTGTAAATAATCTGTAAAAACTCTGTAATTTGTAAAATGTAAATAGCAAAAAGACTTGAATAATAATTTTTTACTAAAAATCAGTAGAAAAGTAGTAAAGTGGGATTGAAAACCGTTTACAAATTTTTCTACTAACTTTTTTTGCTTAGTGTAGTTTATATTACGAAACTTTAGTATATACCCTACGGGAAATGGACCAGTCACAGAGTTAGTCACGTGACCGGAACTTCCTGGCAGAAACCGGTCCTCGAGTTGGTTTTCTTATATGAAAGTAGCCTGTAACTTTAACATGGGCTTGTCATAAGAGGTGGCAATTTCTACCTTTTAAGCTACTTGCGACATATCGCTGACCTTGTATAGGGTACCATATCACTGCCTTGGTGTAAGTGAATGCGCAACAGAACAGGTTAAAATTATCTTACACATAACCAGTCTCATGACTGGCTCAAATGTACATACCACAGCACTGAGGACAAGTAATTAATAAAAACCTGGTTACATATCAATCAGAATGTGTTATGTTGCAGAACTTGTAGGGAATGAATAGTTTCGTAATATATCACTTGGCTGTTGCAAGTGAACATGTCACAGAGCAAACGAAAATTAGTTAGCATGTAACCTGTCAATATTTCTTCCGCGTGTCTCATATTAAGAACATGTTTCTGAAAGCTTCCATAAGGTCCAGTCAATGAATTTACCTGCAAAATTTACTACAAAAGTTTTTAGAATTTTTTATATTTTGCGACTAAACTATTTTCTCAAAAAAAAAAAAAAATCACAGAATGTGAATATTTTTCAAATTTTAACTGAATTGAAGAACAAAAATTTTTTTGCTATTTTATTAAGCAAAAAATGAATTCAAAATTTTCAAATTATGGGTGGGGTTAAAAGCAGGTCTTTGGAGGCAAGTCTGCCCCCGATTTGGAGGCCAGCCAGCCTCAGCCCCACAAATTAAAAATTAACATTTCGCAAATCCCACCGATTGACATTATTTTATTCACAGCAAAACTTGTCCCTCATTCAGCTATCACAGATTTATCACCTTGAATCAATCGACCCTTCATTTCCCGTAGGGTATTACGAAATTCAGTTTAGGAAGGATTTGACATGTAAAAATCTAAATATATATGATCATACATAATCATACATGGGCCAGTATATGATCATACACAGGAATACATGATCACAAACGTCCATGCTGTGTATATGATCACACATGATCTCATATATTGCCATACATCTTCAGATCCGAAAGGATTTACGATTGTATATGGTCATATGAAAATGACCCTAGAAAACCAGATTACTGTATTATATAGAAGAGATAGTATCCTGCGTAAAGAAAACTTTCTCTAGTGCCAGACATATTGTCCCATTTGCCTTAAAAAAACCGGTTGGGACAATAATCCTAAAAGCCCGATTGGGACGATATATGCCAGGATAATTAAAGGATTTATGGAAAAAATAAAAACGCAAAACATCAAAAATTTGAATGCCATTCTAATATATGAAAACAGTTTTTCCATTTGCACTTTTGTTTCGCTAAAATAAAAATCCGGACTGAAAGGGTTAAATATAAAACTAATTTTTAAAATTGTAAATCAACATTTTTTTTAATTAAAACAATAACAAATAAATACAGGTTGGTTGAAAAGTTCCTGCGCTCGAAATAAAAGAATACTGTTTTTGTTACGAAATATATTTTTTTATTCAATATAATCTCCTATAAGCTCAATACATTTGTTCCAATAATCTTCCAATAATTTTATCCCATCCTTATAATGGTTTTCCGGAAGCTCTGTAAAATAACCGTCTACGGCTGCTATGGCCTCTTCATTCGACGAAAAATGCTTTCCACGAAGGAATTGTTTGAGATTTCTGAAGAGCTAGTAGTCACAGGGAGCCAAATCTGGTGAATACGGTAGATGTTCAAGCAATTCGTACTTCAATTCTTTGAATTTAGCCATCGTCAAAATACTTTTGTGAGCAGGTGCATTGTCTTGATGAAAAATTATATTTTTCTTCTTTAAACCATGTCTTTTCTCACGAATTTTTTCATCCAGCTGATCCAAAAGGCTGCAATAATATTTAGAGTTAATTGTTTTACCTTTCTGAAGATAATCAATCAACAAAATTCCTTTTGCACCCCAAAAAACTGATGCCATAACCTTCTTTGCTGATCGTTGTGACTTTACCTGCTGTGGAGCTGAACAACCAGCTAGCTTCAGTCCACTGTAAACGTCATTGTTTCAATTGAGGATCATGGTGGTAGATCCAAGTCTCATCCATAGTTATAAAACGACGCAAGAAGTCGGTTTTATTCGGCTTAAAACGCTCCAATTTACGCTGAGAAATTTGTTTTCGATCAAGTTTTTGTTGAATTGTTAATGTGTGCGGCACTAACTTTCCAAACACTTTTTTCATACGTAATTCTTCATATAAAATATGGAGTACTCGTTCGTCTGAGATGCCTACGGCATTAGCAATTTCACGCTTAGTCAAACTTGGATCTTCACTAACCATATTATGTACCTGCTCAATGATTTCTCCTGTGGTTGCAGTTTTTGATTGTCCTTCGCGTGGATCGTCTTCAAGGCTGGTACGACCAGATTTAAATTCACCAGCCCAAAATTCGCGGTGCGTTTTGAAGGTGAGGACTCCTTATACACTTCTAACAATTGTTCATACATTTCCTTTGCTTTTAAACCCTTCAAACAAAGGATCTAATGACTGCACGATATTCAATTTTTTCCATATTAAAAAAAATCAATGACACGTCAACTTTAAATGGCTTGTAAACAAAGAAAGAATTGACAGAATGACTTGCAACTTTGCATGTGTTCTCAACGACAGTTATACCAACTTAAAAAAAAAAATTTGGAGCTAGCAGTGCCATCTCTTGGTGAGCGCAGGAACTTTTCAACCAACCTGTATAATATAACACAAATGGCTCGTTTGGTAAAAATCATCTTTATGCAGTACTTTTATTAAGTTTTTTTTTTTAATAAAACTTTTTTTTTTATTAAAAAAGTACCCTCAAAAATTTAATTTAATACATTAAATTAAAAATTACGAAAAAAAAAATTCGTAGATTTCACATAATTTAATAAATAATTTCTAGTCAAAAGCTTCGAAAATATTAATTTCCTTATTCCCTTTTTCAACTGTGTTTATATTTTCGGGATGAACTGCACACCTAATTTGAGGAATTCAACGAACGAAGGTTTATTTTTTTTTCAATCGATTATTTTTAAAGAAATTATTTTTTTTTATCCTTCACCAACCAATTCATTCAAATTTAGGAAATTCAAATTGTGTTCAAAGAATTCAGTCCCTACTGAATTCATTAAACTTTTTCCTTAATTCCTTGAATTAATTTAATTCACTCAAATAATCAATTTTTTTTGTTTAATTCTCTGAAAAAATTAGCTCATTATTTAAATTCATATTAAATGATCCTAAATGATGAATGTGGTGTTAGAAAGTTTTCACATACATTACTGAATTTATATAAAATTATATATAAAATTACAAAAAAGAAATTCGTAAATTTTGTATATTTTACAAAAGAATTTCGTGGTGCAAAATAACGAAATATTTCGTAGAATTTACGAAAGTTTTCGCATTAATTATTAAATTTTATATAGTAAATTTTAAATTAAAAAAAAAATTTCGTAAATTTCATATATTTGCAAAAACAATTTCGTGGCGGGAAATAACAAAAAATTTCGTAGAATTTACGAAAGTTTTCGTATATATTATTTTTTACAATATAAGAAAGTTTTTATATACTTTAATAATGAATTTGATATAGCAAATTTAAAAATTACAAAAAAATACTATATTTAACAAAGAAATTTGATGGCGGGGAATAACAAAATATTTCGTAGAATTTACGAAAATTTTTGAACATATTTTTTCTTACAATGTAAAAAGGTTTTTATGTACATTAATGAGTTTAAATCCCATAAATATAAATTAAAATCGTATATTCGTAGAATCTACTAATATTTTGTAAATTCGTCGAGTCTATGAATATGTCGTCAATTCGTAGAATCTATATATCTACAATTCGCCTATAGTACATATGACCATATTTTCAGTGTACAGAAAAAAAAAACAAGTAAACACACAACATCTAAAACTACAACATACAAAAGACTGACAAATGAAAAGAATCACAAGTTACTATAGTTGTTGAATACCAAATTATACAGTTAGCTAGGCTAACGAAAGACAAACCATTATTTGGATGCAGTTTTCCATCTTCAATATCACAACATACACACATATTTGGTAGGCAATACTCAATGCAGCCCACTTCAATCACAGCGCGTTGAATACCAGACTATTTTTAGTTTCACTGACTGACATTTCCACTTCAAATTTGTTATTTTACTACTTATGTGTTGTATTATTCACGAAAATTGTAGCTAATATTTTCCTTTATACCGAATCCGTCTCCATCCTCTCATTACGTTTTACCGCCTTGAATTCTTATACACTCACCAAAAAAAGTCTATAATGGCAACTGAAAATTTTGCTGTTATTACGGGAAATTCTGCTAATTTGAGCCCAGCGGTATTTTTTGCTAATCTTAGCAACACATGTCTGCTGACGTGTAGTACAATGAAATTATTAGAAAAATAAGTAGACGCTACTAAATTTTAGTAGACTTTTTGTAAAGTGGAATTTAAAATCTGTTTGCTAAAATCAGCAAAAAAAAAAAAAACTAAATTTTATTAATATTAGTAAAAAGCTTTGAATTTATTTTTCTTATCGAGTATCAAAAATTTTGAACATATTTTTTAAAAAACGAATTAATCATTTTGTTTTGATTTGGTAATTTCTGTTTTGAAAAATATTTTGGTAAATTTTTTTTTTTTTAGAACTAAAAAAACTTTTTAGTGCTATTTTAAGTTGATGTCTTATTTTCAGACATGAGTCTTTATATTCACTTCCGATCCCTTTTTTAATCCATGTAAATATTCTGTAAAAATTCTGTAACTTGTAAAATGTAAATAGCAAAAAGATTTGCTAAATAATAATTTTTTACTAAAAATCAGTACAAAAATAGTAGAGTGGAATTGAAAACCGTTTACAAATTTTTCTACTAACTTTTTTTTCTGAGTGTAGTTGTGTTGCGTTTTACTGAATATTGTTACTCTACAGCTGATGTGTGGTATTAGAATGGCCATAAAATATATGGAAAAATATTTTGTTTCACATTTGAATAAAATCTGAGCGGAATATTGTCCAAATGAAATATCCTCTAAGTTGTGCAATTTTGAGACTCATTCATAACTACACTCTACAGAGTGAATTTCTTCCCTTCTTCTTAGCCCTAAAAATTTTCTCGTATCATCTTTATGTAGTACTTCATAATTGTGAATCTTATTCAAATTTTGCATGCTAAATAAGCATATCAACATTTTTTTTTTTGTAAGTCGCTTAAGCAGTTTTCGAGATATTGTGAAATTTCGCTGAAAATTGAGAATTTTTTTTAATGCAGCAAAATTTAACAATATATAGGATGGTTAAATTTTTAGGGCCGATGTTGAATGTGAACCACACCTAAACGTCTGGTTTTTTTCTGCATTTCATTTGACATTTCTCAATTTCAGACTAACTCAATTTGAACCATGGAAATATACACTATCAAAGCAATGCGTTAAAGTTATTCAGGCTTATTATGAAAATGGGCTTTCAAATCAAAATGCATATCATGCACTTCTTGGAATTGGAAAAATCGTGCAATTGGAAATATTGTGCAAAAATTTGAGCAAACGGGCTCTGTAGGAGATGTGAAAACACCAGTGCATGCACGTACAGCTCGTACTGCAGAAAATATTGCTGCTGTTCGCGATAGTGTGGCTGAAGAGCCGTCCACCTCAACTCGTCGTCGTGTCCAACAATTGCACCTCTCACGCTCGTCGTTGATGAACATTATGCATAAAGACTTGCATTTACACGCTTACAAGGTGTAATTGACTCAAGAACTAAAGCCTCTTGACCATTCCAAACTTCGTCAATGGTCAGAATGGTAGCAAGAAATGGCAACAATGGTGGATGATAAATTTTCGAAAAAAAATCATCTTTAGTGATGAGGCACATTTTCACCTCAGTGGATTCGTCAATAAGCAGAATCGCTGCATTTTGGCGAATGAAAATTCAAGAGCGATTGTTGAAAAACCAATGCACCCACAAAGAGTGACTGTTTGGTACGGTTTATGGGCTGGTGCGGTGTGAGGCCTGTCAGACAGTTACTGTGATTGGTGTTCGCTATCGTGAGATTATAAGAAACTTTTTATGGCCCGAATTGGAAGATATGGATGTGCACAATATATTGTTTCAACAGGACGGTGCCACTTGCCACACAGCTAACGAAATAATGGCTCTTTTGCGCGACAAATTTAATGGCCGTGATATCTCACGTGGTGGCGATGTCAATTGGCCGCGCCAAGATCATGTGAATTGACACCATTGGACTTCTTTCTTTGGTGTTATTTGAAAGAAAAAGTGTACGTCGATAAGCCAGCAAGAATTCAATAGCTAAAGGATGAGATAATTTGGCACATTAACGGCATAGAACCTCAATTATGACTCAGCGTTATAAAAAATTTGGACCATCGGATGGTGGTGTGCCGCCGAGATCGCGGCGGCCATTTGGCCGATATTTTGTTCCATACATAATTGAACCATATCATATTATCATAATAAAAAGAAATGACAATAATTTCCTATTTGTTTTTTACTAAAAATCAACATCGGCCCTTAAAATTTAATCACCCTTTATCACAATATTTCAAAAATCCTTTCAGCGATTTCAAATTTGTGTTAAAATTATGTATTTTAGAAACGATTTGTCAAAATTCTTTGTTGTTGTTCTAAAATTCGAAAAGTTGGACCCCAAAAGTGTACAAAAACCAAATGGTATAATGTTCCCCGCTCGATTAATAGCGAGAAAACACAGTTGATTGATTCACTGTCACCCTACTATATATTTATATTAAGCTGCTGGTGTTTGTGTTGCTATTGTAGCTGTTGCTACTATATTGCCACCAACATATTTTGCTTCATTCTTAAATCAGTGTAGTTACATTCTAGCCTACTATATATGGTGAATGGTATTATAAGCTTGTGTTGATGTTGGAAACATATTAGTTGCTTGTTACTCTCTTGCAAGAAAGGTATTTCAAGATCATTCTGCCTTGGTTTTTAAGCCTCCATGGGTTTTCTATGACATAGATGAAATAGCTTTATTGTGAATGATTTTAGCTACGAGGTTGGATCAATAAGTCCGTGACTTTTCGAACTTTCCCCTAGGCTTGTGAAATGCAACACTGCTCTCATCAAGTACCACCTGTTAATAAACTACTCTCAAATTTTGAGCAAGTTCCGTCATTTACTTTGCGTTTAACAGCTGTTCAAAACATACAACCTCGTGGATTTTTCTTTAAATGGAAAAAAGTAAATTTCGAGTGCTCATTAAACAGTTTTTTTTGCGAAAAAACCCTCAATCAATCCAAGGAAAAGTGGTTTACTGACTTCAGTTGTGGTCGCAAAAGTACAAATAACGCTGAAAGTTCTGGACGGCCAATTGAGGTCAATACACCCGAAAATGTCGAAAAAATTCACAATATAGTGTTGGCCGATCGAAGAGTAAAAGTGCGTGAGATTGTTGATGCCATAGGCATTTCATATGGCAGTGTGGTTTCGATTTTAAATGATCAGTTGGATTTGGGAAAGCTGTCTGCAAGAAGGGTGCCACGTTAGCTCTCAATTGACCATAAACGTAATCGTGTGACGTATGTAGTCTCAATGGAAAAATTCCATGAATTTGGCTACGAATTGGTACCTCATTCGCCATATTCTCCGGATTCAGCCCCCCAGTGACTATGTCCTATTTCCAAACCTTAAGAAATGGCTCGGCGGATAGAGATTTAGCTCAAACGATAAAATTATTGATCAAAGAAATGCCTATTTTATGGACCTCGAAAAATCCTATTTTTTGCAAGGGGTACAAAAATTGGAGTAACGTTGGACTAAGTGTATTGAGCTAAAAGGAGATTATGTTGAAAAAAACATTTTTTTTTTGCAAAAAAAAAACTGTGTTTTATTAAAAAAGTAACGGACTTATTGATCCGCCATCGTAATTAGGGATGTTTTTTTTTTGTTCTATCTTTCGTAATTTTTACAAAACTTTATTGTAGGATATTTTTTGATCGACGTTGATCGCCTATTATAATTTGCATACATGCTTCAGTTTGTTTTTGTTGTCAACTTCTTTTTTCAGCTTTATAAATTTTTAGGATTTTCACATTGTTATGTATGTGTTACTGCAGTAGCTTGCATTGATTTGTTATGCATACAATGCAACACAGAGAAGGCCAAGATTTAAAATTAGGCGGGTTAATACATTCTTAAGAATTCACTGCTTAAGTTTTTCCAATGCTTAACGTTAGTTTATAATTAAAAAAGGAATAGAAACTCATTTGTAAATCATGTATTTCTAAATGACCATTAAGGTCGATGCACAAGCTAATCATCCCTGTCTAAACTTACCTACTATTTCTCGGTATTGGTCATTGAAAATCTTTCATTTGATATCGAATCTTTTATCAGCGAACCCGGTATTAAACATACTCCAGAGTAGAAAAGCTCTAAGTCCAGCCAAAGGCCGGTCACCTAAAAGACTTTTATTTGGATTTATGTTCGATTTCTGCCAAAAATGATTCAGTTATATTCTTAGCTAGGTATTTCTCCGATCCATATTTCCGCAATGGAGGCTGCCAGTACGGACTTTATTAGACTTGGAGAATTCGGTAACATGAAGGGTGGATACCTAAGGGTTTACATTGGGATCACCAAGATCTTTATGAACGACCAGATCTCAAAGGTTGCTGACAGAGTGTAATACTTTTACATTATTTTGTGTAATAGGGCCATGTAGACTGACCGATTTTGAGAGCCTTAATGAAGTGATGCCTCGAAACAGGCGAGTATTGACGCGAGTGCAGGTGTGTTTGGAGCCGGGTTCCAACGTGATCTTCTCAAGGGCAAATACTTATCCATTTTTCAGGCGGAAATCTCGGCCATATGTATGTGTCTGTGCGATAAAAAAATTTCTACGGAGGAGTATGGTTAGATCTAGCATGTACATTCCTTGCCACAGTCAGGCGGCACTTAGGACCCTTATGGCCTGTGCCTTCAGACTCTCAATCAACTTGGAAGAAGCAACTACCTTGCCCTAGAATGTCTTCCAGACTATGAAGGGCATGAGAGTAACGAAAGGACAAACTATCTAGCTAATTGCAGGGCCCGTCGATCCTTCATTGGTATATGTTAAGGAGAAGCTCAGGTTGTAGAGTCAACATTTTGTGAATATAAGGAATATTCTCTTGGCGAAGAGAGATTTATTTATCTGTCCAGTGGAGAGTCAGCGCTACTCTTGACCCTTGGCAGGAGGGACTTCCTTGACAGGATACATCACTTAACACTGTGATCTCAGGTACTAATGGTGCAAGAAGGCTCAATCGGACAGTGCTGCGTGCAGGTTTTGTAAGTTCGGGTCTGACACATCGTTTGTGAATTCGTAGTCCTTGGCTGTGTGATAGGGGACTTTTGTTTCCGCAGGGCCTTTTCATGTTATTAAAATGACTAAAATTTTGGGTGGTGTATAAGTTTCTAAAGGTACTAAATCGTCATGAATCTCTAAAGATAGAAAATTATCAGTACTAAACCCTCAATTTATCCTTTTTCAAAAGGTACATTATAAATTCCTAAAGAAACTAAATCTTTGAGACCTCCTAGTTTTTCAAATCTTTAGTACATCATGGATTTTGAAAGGTACACCCCAGAACTGGCTTTTAGTAGAATATATTGTTGTTGATTTGAACATCACTTGCATCCAACACGAATATATATTGTAAATATTTTTTTTCTTTGTGAAACAAAATCATCATCATGTTTCTGCATGTAGTTCACATAAAATTTTGTTGATATTTTTCGTTTTTTTTTTAACCAAAAAAAATGTTAGATGATGTATTGTTATTCGCATTTCAAAACTGATTGTTGCATATTGTCAATAGTAGTGTTGATGCATGTTGTTGTTTGTTGTTTTCTACTTATGAAGAGTGGTAGTAGCATATTACTGTTTTTTTTTGCCAGTTTTTTTTTATTAGTTTTGATGTGACAGCTGTCATAGAATGTTAACAACTAATCACAGTATGGGGAGCTAGAGCGAAAGAATTATTGTTTTCGATGAAGTATTAAATCATTGTGTCAAGAGTTGTTTTAACTGTGATGATGATGATGATGTTGTTGTTTAGTAAAACTTTTGAAAGCATACATTAAAGGGTTAAATATATTGCATACTTTTAGGGAGGAAAATGTTAAATTAATTTGTATAGAAAAATTTAACAACAACAAGGTTTATATAAATCATCTTAAGACGAAATATTAACTAGAAATATGTTACTGAGGAAAGTATTACATACTTTAGGGAGTTATATGATAATTATATTGCCTACTGTAAGGAGCCCTAACATTAATTAACAACTATCAGGAATTTCTAGTATTTTTTTTTAAGTATACTTTTATCATATTTAGTATTAAAAATCTATTGCATACTTACAGGCAAGATCTTAAATAAATATCATAGCATATTTTAGTGAATAAAACATATTTCAACATTCTTTACAGCTTTTTGCAACATTTAATAGCATACTTTTAATAAGATAATCAAAATAACTGTTAACTTTTAGTCTATTTATGTAAATTGTTAATTGAAGTAAATTTGTCTTTTTCCCTTTTTCCAAGAAATTAATTTAAACAAAATCTCTTTTTCTACTAGTCCTCATTATACTATACTTACTACATAAATAATACGCCTTTTAAATGAATTTAATTAAAATTCTAAAGACTTTAGCTTGGAAAATATAATAATAAATAATACTTTTACGGCATTAACACAAAGTTGTTTAGTAAACTAACGATAAAAATAAACAAAAAGTAATTAAAGTAATTTATTCTTCTTAACAACTCGTTTTGTCTCCTTTTTGAAATCCAGGTAAGTGTAAAAATTTACAACACTGTAAAAAAAATACAATTATTATACAGAAATAAACACAAAATAGACACAACTTTATTATTTAAATTAACTATTGTATAACAAAGTCGTATACAAAATTCTAAAGACTTACTTAGCAAATATGTTTAAACATAAAGCAGTAAAGAAATTGACGTTGTTGCTATTTAAGAACTCAACACCCTCTAAAGTATTTAACAAAATAAAAAAAAAAAATAAAAATTTACACCTTTCAGTTAAAGCTTAAGCTATAAACATAAATATAATGCCTACTCTAAGGAGCAACAAACACACAGAAAAAATAGAAAAGAAAGTTGGCAACAGTTTCTAAAGACATAGTTTCATTTCCGTTAATATTGTCTAAAATGCTGTTAGTGTTAAAAAGATTTTTGTTAAGAGAGTAAATAAACAATAATACTACAAAACACGATTTTAGTTTTTATTGGAACGGAGACAATTTTTGAAAAGCCCCTCAAAGTAGGCAATAAAAATTTTATGTTTACAATTGTTATTGTAAAATTGTTGTTGGTATTTAGACAAACATAAAAGCAGGTGTTAAATGTAAATTGAAAGACATCTTTTCTTATAAAATATTAAATGAAAAGCTATCAAATTGATTGCTTAGTTTTATTTTTGGATTTAATAGGAAAATATATCAAACAAAGCCTTGTAAAGGAGGATTGAAGACTATTTTGAAACAAATATAAAGTCATGTTAGAAATTATAAGCAATTTGTAAAAAAGTTTTCTGTTATAACATTTAAACATTATTAATTAATGAGTAAAATTGCAAAAAAAAAATAGATCTGTTACCTCCGCTTAATTCTTATTTTGTGACCTAAATTCTGTATACACCTACAAGCCAATAATGATAATATTTTTTATACAAGTAATGAAGAAAAAAAAAATACCCCGATACCTAGTTTAACGGCTAAAGTTTATAAAATACATAATAACAATTTTTTAAACTAAAGGTTAAGTTAGCTTTATTTTTGTAAAATCCATGGATAAATTTCCAAGTTATAGCAAATTATGCTCAATAAAATGTGTGCAGTTATTGATTAATACTATTTGCCTAGTGTTTCAATTCCACTTGTTTCTCGTTCCATTTAATTTCCATCTCCTTGTTTAGTGTTTCAATTTTACGTGTTACCCGTTTCATTTAGTTCTCCTTCTTTTTCATTTCCATACATTTGCCATTTCATTCCATATCGTTCCTGCAGTCTAGTGCTTCAATTCCCCTCGTTCGGCGTTTTATTCTACTTCGTACCCCTTGTATAGTTTTTCATCTTCACATGTGCCTTATACCATTTAATTTCGTTCCTCTAGCCTAGTGTTTCAATTTCATTCGTTCTAATTAATTCCGCTCTCCTTGTCTAGTGTTTCACTTGCACTCGTTTTTCATTCCACTTTGTTGCCCTTGTATAGTTTTTCATTTCCATATGTTCCCCATTTCATTCCATATCGTCCCTCTTGCCTGGTGCTTCAATTCTCTTTTGTTCTCGTTCCATTCTATTTTGTTCCCCTTGTATAGTTTATCATCTTCACACGTCCCTCATACCACTTCATTTTATTCCACTTGCCTAGTGTTGCAATTCCACTCGTTCCCCGTTCCATTCCATTTTGTTCTCCTTGTCTAGTGTTTCAAAACTATTCTTTCTGGGTTACATTCCGTTTTCCTTATCTAGTTTTAAGTTATTTTCCTTCTCGTTCCCCATGACTAGAGTATCACTTCCCACCGTTCCAAGTCCATTCCTGTACTCTTCTTGTCTAGTGTTTCAGTTCAGTTCCATTCCATTTCAATTCAAGTATGTTTCAATTTCAATCAATCCTCGTATCATTAAATTTTTCCCATTGCCTAGTGTTTTAATTTCACTCATTCCCCGTTCCATTTAGTTCCCCTTGTATAGTTTTCCATTTTCACACGTTCTAAATTTTATTCCATCCATCTTACCTAGTGCTTCAAATTCCTTTGTTCTCCGTTTCATTCTATTTAGTTTCCCTTGTATAGTTTTTAATATTCACACGTACCTCATATCATTCCATTTCGTTCCTTCTGCCTAGAGTTTCAATTCCACTCGTTGCCCGTTCCATTCCATTTTGTTCCTCTTGTGTAGTGTTTCAAAACTATTCTTTTTACGTTCCATTCCATTCTCCTTATCTAGTTTTAAGTTCCATTCCATATCATTCGCCTTGTCTAGAGTATTAGTTTTTTCCGTTTCATTCCGTCCATTCCATTGTGGTCTTCTTGTATATCATTTTAATTCCATTTCAACTCAAGTGTGTTTCAATTTCACTCCTTTCCGTATCATTAAATTTTTCCCCTTGCCCAGTGTTTATGCGTTTTATTCTATTTCGTTACTCTTGCCTAGTGTTTCAATTCTTCTCATTTATCCGTCCCATTCCATTGTGACTCCCAATTTCAGTGTTTCAATTCAAGTCGTTCTTTATCTTGGGCAGTCCATCAACGGGAGACTTTTTTCAGTGAACAAATTTTTTTTTTTTTAATTTCAGCCAAAACGGTTTGAGCAGGATGTTAAGTGGAAGACTTTTCCCGTTTTTGACGAAAATTGCAAAAATTACTTTATCAATGAATTAGTCAATAGTCTAGGGAAGACATATTTTAGATTTCAGGCTTTTAGCAAGTTGGGAACACTTTTGTTCTTTTCAACCACCATTTTTATTACATTTTTGGCAAAACATTACTTTTTCAGTGAATTAGCTGAAATGGGTTTAAGCAGGCCGTTAAGGGGGAGAATTTTTACCCCTTAAGTCCCCATTGCTATCATATTTCTGGCGTAATTTCCAAAATGTACATTATCAGTGAATTAGCCCATACCCCAGGGAATACATATTTTATATTTCTAGCCAAAGTGGTTTAAGGAAAGGGGGACTTTCCTCCCCCCATAGTCTAAACACTTCATAAGACCGACTTATTGTGAAGGATTTGGACCAAAGTTGTTTGGTAATTATTTCCAAAATGACTGGCAGCGAAAACAGTTTCGCAAATCCACAAAGTAAAAAACCGCTAACTTCAGAAAAGCTGAGCCTAAGACATACCACAGAGCAGAGAAACGTTAATGAAATTATGACTTCCCCACAGTCGAGCTTATGTCCTTTTGAAAAACGGTGTTCACGCCCTTGGGGGATATGCCCGTTTGAAACTGGGGATTATGTCTAAAATCCTTTTCTTTGGTTTGATCATTTGTTTCAAAATCGTCTAAAATTTTCGTTATGACGAGAATAAAAAAAAACTGGCCGTCAATTAAATTATTAATGTACATCAACATTTAGAAAACTAATTTTTTTCTTACAACCACAAAATTTGTATTATATGTACATCTATCATATATAAAAAAATTATATAACATAAACTTTACAAATATGGCAAATATCTATGGGAGGGTCTTCACTTGTACATGTATGATACTACATACGATAACTTTTTGGAGGGTATAAAAACTGTAATTTTCACAGCTTTTTTTTCGCTGAAATGCAGAACATAATTATGTTTTTTTTTTTTTTTTTTGTTTTTGTATATTCAATATTGAACACAGAAGTAGGGAAGAATGGGGTTAGTTTGGATCATTTTTTAAAAAAAATATGAAATATATTTAAAAATAGCGGATCCCATACAGCGAACAATTTTTTCAATTAATCGACCTTGAAGTATTTGGGTTTGATTTTTAAGATTTTATTTCAAAAACTTGATATCAGATTCGTATCTTAATACCCCCAAGATGTTCTGATTCACCATTTTGAAAATCAGATTTTCACAGAAATTATCTAACATTTTCAAGTTTTAAATTTGTATGTAAGATTGTTACTGAGCGTCCCTAAATACTTGCGGATAAATAATTATAATCATACGCCATATTGGATCCGTTACTTTTATTTCAAAAATCTGATATCAGATTTATATTAAGCGATCCCCAAGATATTCTGATCCGCCATTTTGAAAATCTGATTCTAAATTTGTAATCAGCGACCCTAACAATTTTCCAAAAACATATGTTATATGAGTCCGATATAAGTTAAATAAAAAAGTTTTTAAAAATATTTTCAAGTTCACACTTAAAGTGCCGAAGGCACCCCAATCTACCCTACAAGTATAAATCGACACATGGTTGATAAAATTGGCCAGAGAGAATTTTAGATACTCTGCACTTAACTTAAGTTTCTAATAGAATTTTATTTTTATTCAATGAAAAGTTTAATTGCATTTGAAATTATTAGAGAAATTGTAATATCAATAATATATAATTGAATTAATTAAACATTTAATTGAAATTAAATTTTATATTAAGCAAATCTTTAATTGAAAATTTTGAATAATTTTTTTCTAGATTTGGTAACTAAAAAGACCAGTTTGTAATGGTTTGATTATAAGTTTAAAATATTGTACGATTTTTTTTTTTTTTTTTTGAAGTTTGAAATATTTCTTCTAAGTTATATTCAAATTTTGATAATTAAGATTAATCCAATACTTAAACAAATATACATTAAGTCTAGTATTACAATGACTTTTTCTTTTTGAAAATTATGTCAACATTTTTAGAATTGTATAAAAATTTTACTTTCCCAAACGACAAACTTAATACACTTAACCTCAAATGAAGTACATCGTTTTAGAAAAAAAAAAAAACTTGATAATTAGTGGTTGTAGTTTCTGACGATAAAAACATTGGCGTAGTTCATTCCAACACATCAATGTTATAGTTTACCTTTTTATTATAATATAAAAAAAAAATAGTTGAACTCGTACTTAAACAAACATACATATCGTTAGGTAGGTTAGGTTAGGTGAAAAGGTGCCAAGTCCCTATTTTAAAATACAACATTTAGCGGAAAACTTTAAAATTTTTTGGTTTCTACCCGTTGTCATTGGGTGTCCCATGAAGAACGCAATTTTTAAATCTGGCAACATTCGAAGTGTCATTGTTTGACATTTGAACAATTGTTATTGTTTGCTAGTAGAAGGTACGAGGTTAGTAAAAATGGAGCGCTACACGAATGAACAACGCATTCTCATTGTGAAATTGTTTTACCAAAATGGTGAAAGTTTTGCGGCTACAGTTCGCAAATTGCGATCAATTTGGGGTCACAATAATGCTCCAAAAGAGTCAACTGTAAAGAGATTAATGGATAAATTTGCCGAAACTGGGTCTGTTAGTGATGTAAAGACAACAACGCGCCATCGACCAGGTCGATCGACCGAAAATGTCGCAGCTGTACGTGATGATGTCGCTCAAACTCCATCCACCTCAATTCGACACCGAGCTCAGCAAATTGGTGTCTCCAAATCCACTTTGCAGCGAATTTTGACAAAGTTCAATTTACTCAGTAACTAAAGCCAGCTGACCATGGACAGCGAAGGGAGTTCGTTAATTGGGTATTGGAGAGACAAAATGAAAATGCTGATTTTGCAGATAAAATCATCTTCAGTGACGAGGCCCATTTTCATCTTGATGGCTTCGTCAATAGGCAGAATTGTCGCATTTAGGGTGAGGAAAATCCTCGAGTGATTCACGAGAAGCAAATGCATCCTCAACGTGTCACTGTGTGGTGTGGTTTTTGGGCTGGAGGAATCATTGGACCTTTTTTTATGAAAATGAGGCAGGTCAAGCACAAACAGTCAATGGTGCTCGGTATCGTGAAATGATAACCAGTTTTTTCTTGCCTAGAATTGAAGAAATGAATGTGTAGGGCATGTGGTTCCAACAAGACGGTGCCACATGTCATACAGCCAGAGAAACAATTCAATTGCTGCATCAGTCATTTCCCGATTTAACACCATTAGATTTTTTTCTTTGGGGTTTTTTGAAGTCGATGGTTCACGCGAATAAGTCGACGACGACTCAAGCCTTAAAAGAGGAAATTGGACGCTGCATTAATGAAATACCGCAGCATTCATGCAAAACGGTTATTGAAAATTTCATTAAAAGATCGCGTGCATGCTAGCAAAGCCGCGGCGGCCATCTGCACGATATATTGTTCCATACAAACCTCATTCTGTCTACTTTACGATATAATAAAGTTTCACGATTTTTTTTTAAATATCTGTGTTTTATTTAAAATTTTAAAATTGCGTTCTTCTTGGGACACCCTTTACTTGGTATTATGCAGTTATGTGTAAAGGGGTTAAGTTTAATTTATCAAAAGAAAAGGTGCTAAGTTCAGTTAAAATTTGCATATTTAAGTTAAATTATTTCATCGTCTTGAATGCAATTTTAAGTAGCTGAGTAATTTGAAAAATAAGAAGAATATCTGCAGAATAGGGTAACGCCAAATTTAGGACGGTAGCGCACAAGGGAACTCCTAAGGAAGGGGTTCTATCACCATTACTGTGAACACTTGTTGTAAATGTACTTTTCAAAGAGCTTAGGGGCGGACCAGCTGGGATAACTGTGAAATGGTGAATAATATCTGCTGAATGGGGTAACGAAAAAGTTGGGAAGCTGGCCCACAGGGAAACTACCCAGGGAATACTATTTAACTACAAATTATATCTTAATACCCTAACCGAGCACTAGCAACAAAGGCTTTTGGCTCGTTGTAGCGAAAACAGACCAGAGCCTCTGGTGGGAATCGAGCCCACGACCCCCGCACTGATAAGCTAGCACGCTACCAACTAGCCTACCGGGGCGCCCAATTGTAGACAATTGTTGCAAATGAACTTCTCGTAGAGCTTAGGGTCGGACCTGCTAGGATAGCTACCCTGCTGGAAAAAAGTTGTCAGTTGGTAATTGGGACCTGTCCCGGGATAGGTGAAAACTGAACCGGTTTCAAAAAAATATATCACGAGATAGGTGAAAAGAGCACCGGTTCCAAAAGTACCTATTGCGTGACCGGTTTAAAAGTCACGATATGTCCTTTTAGACCATTCCTATGACATGTTACAGAGGACAATTGACCCCCTCCTAGGACAAGCTCATGTTAAAGTGATCGGTCCCGTAACCGCTCCCTTTCACAATAAATCGGTCACGTGACGTGTCCTGGGACTGGTCCTTTTCCCGCAGGGTATGTATGCAGATAATGTAGCCGTTATCGTCTCTGAAAAGTACCTGGACACTTTTAGTTCTGTGATGGAGACCACACTGGGGGTTATAAACCGGTGAGCGGCCAGAGTGGTACAAAGTGTTAATCCAGAGAAGATGGTCCTAATACAGTCTACTAATAACACTAATACAAATTCATGGACCATGCCTAGGTTGGGTGATATTTATCTTTGTCCATTCACAGTACACTTGAGGGTTATATTTGCAATCAAGAGAAACTCAATGTTGAGGAGAGGGTCAAAAAGACCACAACTGCGCTATATGCATGCTGGAAAATGCTAAGCAAAACTTGGAGTTGCCACATAATATATCGCATTAGACTTATGCGGCAGTTGCTAAGCAAATTATAATTTATAAAGTACTTGTTTGGTGGACTGCAGTGTATAGGAGAGTCTACTATAGGCGCCTGAAATGTGCACGCCAGCTGCGGCACTCGATGTAATCTTTAATCAACATACAACCGATTTATTTGGTGGCTGATGGGGCATTAAAATCCGCCATTAGCTGGAGACTAAGGGGCAGTTTGTGTATACGTCTTACGTCCACGGAAGGGTCAATGTAGCAGTGATTATATTATCCCTAGGATGATGGTATTCTCTGAGGGTAAATGAAGCATCTATGGGAGAATAAGGATGGTTGACAGAACCTTTAATTTCTTCGCGGATGCTTCCATGATGGAAGAGAAATTCGGAGCTGCGATTTACTGTCAAAAGCTGTGTATCGAGGAGTCGTCTCAACTTCCTGATGACTGCAGCATATTTAAGGCGGATCTTGTGATATTTTCTATAGCGGCTATGAAGGCCAACTGCGCCAAATGTGTAAGGACTCTTTAGAGAGACTTTGTACCAATAAGAGACTACACCGGACACCGGGTCATTAAGGATAATGGAATTGTGGGCGAACTGACGAAATAGGTGTCCCAGTTGCTAGGCAATGAATATTCATATGCCATTTCAGTTTTTGAAACGGTATAAAGACTTCACTATAATGAGCAGGGCTAAGGCAGGTTAAAAGAATATCCCCAAACGTGCAGTGTATGGTAAATTATGTGGAGATCCTACGACTCTAAGGCTACGCAACTTTGATATCCTTAAACAGAAGCGATTGTAGACTTTTGGCAAAGGTACTGATGGGTTACGGCTGGTCTGAGAATCTTGCCAAGAGAGCGCAAAAGCTGAAGAGTGATAATTGTGGGTTTTGCGGGGTACTAGAGGATGGGAAGCATATCATGTCGCCTTGTCCGGCTCTTAGGCGCTATAACCCCTTATTCACACTAACCCAACAATATAATGATTATATTCCTACATACTCGTACAAATGAGTACCTACCATATATGTTTAAACAATGTGAGTTTATATTTAAGGATAATAACTAGAAATCTAAAAACAAAAATAACTACTTTAATGATGTTAAATGCTTTTTTGTTAGCAAATTATCAACACACATTCAAAAAACATGTTATTGCAAGCTTAACAAAAAGTTTAAATGGAATTTAAACAAGAAAAATAGATAGAAAACTTGTATATAAAGGGTATATGAACTAGAATAGGGTTAAGTTAGTTTAAATTTTTTTGTTTTATATAATTTTTAACAGGTGATTAGATATAATCAAGGTAAATGAGTTGTACAAAATGAGACAATTAGACTAAATGTTTTTGGTGGAATATTTATAAAAAAGAATTTTGAAAATAAATTTGTGATACTACATTAGTTTATAGTTGTTTTAAACTAAAATTGGGAAATGGTTTTTAAAAAATTGGTCATCTGATAGAAGGTTGGCGAAATTGTTGAAGCTTTTTAGTTCTTTTACTTCGGTGGAGTTCAGTGCTATAGGATCACCAAAGGAGGACGTTGCGATATGTAGTATGAAGGATTGAAAACTCATACATATTATTTTGTTGCTAAATTGATGTTGCCGTCGCTGGGAATCGAACCCTTAACCTTCTGTAAAACGAGTCCAAAATGTTGTTCTTTTTTTTCGGAAAAAGTTTCTTAATTTTCTTTCCAAACAAAGCCCAGTTAAAGGCAGTTTAGTTAACTTTTCATTAATTTTCATAACTTGTTAGACTGTATTTAATATTCAATTTGTAATTTCCTAAAAGTTTCTTAAAAAAAAAAAAAATGGTTGGAGAGAAATTTACCTAATTTTAAAACGTATAAATTTAAAATCTATAGCATACTCTAAGGAGATATTTAGAGAAAAAAATTATTTGCTGTTTTAACTAATAAATAACTGAAAATACTTTAAGGCTGATATTTAAATTTACTCCTTTATGTATTTAACAAAAAAAAAGAAGTTTACTCATCTTTTCATTTTTTTCTTTTACCAATCCCATTAACATTCATACACAAACGTTTTCTTAATAAAGAGTGTAAAAAAAATCATAACTTTTGCTTCTTCCTTATACCCCAAAGGACATTTTTTTCACCTGTACCTTTAAAAATTGTTGTTCCTTTTTTATATTTCTTTCTTGCAACGTCTTTCAATCACAACAGACGCACAATAACAACAACGTGAAATAAACAAAAAAGAAATCAGCACAAAAAAAGGTAGCAAAAGGTCCCACTGGAATCTAGTAAATATTTATAACTTTTGAAATGCCATTGAAGATTCAATGCATATTAATAACAAACAGCGTCTGTTAAGATGAATGTTCGTTCAATTTACAAAAATGGTTGAATGTTGTTATGAATACAATAAACCAAACGGCAACTGAGAATGTTCAAAAATATAAATAAAATCATATAAAAGTAGTGACAAAAAAAAAAAGAGCAATACACAAGATTATGGATTTTTTTTTTTTTCAAAAGATCTATAACTTTTTTTTTAATTGTTGGGTCGACTTTACTAGAGGAGACTTAAGAAAAGAAATATGCATAGTAATTGAAATATTTATTCGCTTAGAAATAAATAATGTAAATGTTTATCATTAACGATTTTAGCTGGCAACTAGACTGGCAAACCTCTTAACGTTCATTTCAATTAATTGATCTAGTTCGATCTTTCAATTCATACTCCAATTTCCTTTAATCATTCATGTGATTACATTTGCAATTGATTTTATTAACAATTCGTAAAACAATTTAACTAAAACGAGTCAAAAATTAGAACACATAGTGCTTTCAGTGGAAATCGGTCATGACATGAATATATCTGGTGCCAAATATGATCCCATATAATAAAAATACTTTCAGGCTGCAAATTTTACAGATCCCTTTAGATATGAACAGACCTGGCAATAGATCTGATAAAATCTTTCCATAAAGTGTATCACATATATCATTTCTTACTATATCCCTGCGTGAAAAGGACCTATCCCAGGACACGTCACGTGACCCGTTCATTGTAACAGAGACCGGTCACGGGACCAGTTTTTTTATATGAAAAGAACCAGTAACATTAACATGGACTTTTCCTAGAAGAGAGTCAATTTCCCACTGTGACATGTCACAGGACTGGTCTAAAAGAACATGTCACACAGCTAACCCAAAAAACATATCAAAGGATCCGGTCCTCTTTTGACCTATCTCATAATATGTATTTTCGGAACCCATCCAGTTTTCACCTATCACGTGACAGGTCCCAATTCCTCACTGACCCCTTTTTCCCTCAGGTATACGATCAGATCCGACATCAATTGTAATTAGATTCAATCACAACTACTTAAATTTAAGCAGATCTGATCAGATCTAATCTTTTTAACACGGGGCGCATAATCAAAAATAGTATTGGTCCATCTCTTGGACCTTTGGACCCTTCCCTACTTTATCCCCGATTATCTCGACTCAAACAAAATAGCTGGTTGTTATTCAGACTGTTGTAGGTTATTTTATAGTCGTTTCGTTTGTTACCCTTTTTAGGGATTTATCGCTCCGCTAATTTCTGTTCTGAGACGTGAACGTGACAGCAAGCTAAGCCTAACTGATCTTACTTTCTAGATCTTGCTAAGGATAAGCCTGAGGGCTGATCTTGAGAAAGACGTGTCCTGTACTAGCTGATATCATTTGAGGTCCGGCAAGTATCCTTTGAACATTATTTGGAGTTCTTCAATTATCCTGTGAACGTACTTTGAAGTCCTGCGAGTATCCCTTGAATATCATTTGAGGTTTTGCAATTATCCAGTGAACTTACTTTGAGGTCCTGCGATTATCCTTTGTACCACTAGGATCATTTAAGGTCCTGCGATTATCCTCTGAGGTCCTGCGAATAATCTTCAAAATCCCGTGAATGTTTTTTGAGGTCCTGTAAATATTCTTCAAGATCATGTGAATGTCTTTTGAGGTCCTACTCGAATCCTTTATGGTCCTCTGAGTATCCTCTGAACATCCTTTGATGTCCTTTGAATATACTTCGAGGTCCTTTGAATATACTTCGAAATCCTTTTTATGCCTTTGAATATAATTCGAGGTCCTATGAATGTCCCTTAAGGTCCCACGAGTATCCTGTGAACACCCTTTGAGGTCCTGAAAGTATCCTTGTACATAGTTTCGATAAGTAAGTCTGCCGGCCAGGTCACATACTTCGGAGCTCCTCAAACTAATGAGTATTCTAAAAATCCTTTAACACTTAGATCCTGCGGTATCTCGTGTACAAGCGTGAACGTGACTTGTAAAAGGAAGTTTTCCGTACCAGGTCACAACATTCGGAGATCCTGATCGTATCCATATAGTTATGCGAGAGTCCTCAAACGTGACTTCGACACGAAAGTGCGTGTGAAGTTCTATAACCATCCTGTGGGTATCCTAAAAGCTCCATAGTAAACTCTTCGATTTATTTCAGCCGGGCAGTGTGCCGTACCAGGTTACATCCGGCGAGCTTCTGTGTACAATTAAGGATTTGGAACGTGGACAAAATTTACACAAGAAAGTGTGCCGTACAATGTCACGTCCTAAGGAGTTGGTCCTAGTGGTACTAAGATCTTTCGTTCCGAGAATAAAGTCAGCCGCTTAAAGAAATCTTCTACATACATGAGTCCTGAGAAAACTCTCCTGCGAGCTCCTGTGTACAATGAAAGATATGGAATGCGGACAATATTTGGACAAGAAATTATACCGTACAATGCCACGTCCTACAGATTTAGTCCTAGTGGTACTACACTCAGAATATTATGTAGTTAACTGTTTGTAGTTTAATAAAAAAGTTTTCCGTTCCATTTAAAAATAAAGGAACATACATTTATTTTTCAAAGAAACATTAACTTTTCAAAGAAATATTAACTTTTTTATACATTTATTTGAAATAATTTACTATCATTTACCGATTTTTTTCAGTTTCATTTATTTTTTTCATTTGTTTGAAATTTAATAAAAATTTACCCACAAAACGGAAACTTGTGGTTTATTTGTGTCCGTAACAGTTGTAATAACTGTTTTTAATTTTAAATTTGTTTGCTGTTTGTTTCAAAAAAAAAAGTATTCAAAAAATTTCAATTTGTTTTTTATTTAAATTGGTTGTATATATACAAAATTTTTCAATACAATTTACAAGAACTTCATAAACACACATACATATACAAATACATTCACACAAAAAGTGTTTATAGCTTCATATGCATACATACATTTTGTATTGTACGAGTATATTAAAAAAAAACAAAAAATACAAAAACGGAAATAATTTCAAATAAATGAAAAAAAACATTTATTTTTTAAGGATTGGTGGGTAAAATTTTGACATTTATTTTAACTGATTATATCATTTATTTCTTACGGATGTGTCAGTTGATTAATCAACATTTAAAAATAAATAACAAATGGCATTTAATTTAAATGAAAATTAAGTAGACCGGTTTTTAAATGAAATATAATTTCTTTTAAATGATATTTTCAGTTATTTTAACTTACAAACTTTTTTAAAAGTAGGATCTTTCGTTTCGAGTATAAATTGAGCCGTTTAAAGTCATCTAGTGTCAAGTGTCCTGAGAACACCCAGTCAAGTGTCACCTAATTGAAGCCGTGCGTGTCCGGCTACCCGCGTATTAATAAATTATCTCCTTCTCTCACTTCTTTTACTTTTCATTTACTCTCTGTGGCTAATTTTAATAAATTTCCTTAGCGATTTTTACTCCGGCGAGTTAACACCAGCTAACGAAGGAAAACTCAACGTTACACAAACTTTTAACTAATATAGAAATCTGAACGATTAAGCACCGATTACTTAAATTTCCATCCATTTTTTGTTTACTTTACTAAAACATTTGCATTAAAACGCGTCCAAAAAAAAATTCTCTCTGTGTAGGTTATGAATAAAACAATCAATTGTCATTGTCATAAATATTACAGAAAAATTAAAATATATAAGATCCTATGGATAACATATAACACCATCATCATTACCATTGAATTGTACTTTAAGCTGATGTTGCATGTTTTACAATTGAAAATCAAGGAGATCATTAAGGGGACAGCCTAAACAATGTATGAGTGAAGTTTTTAAGTTTAAATTGCTATAATTTTATGACTACTTGGAATTATGTTCTCAAAAGTATGATATTTTTGGCGGAAAAATTCAATTGATTTATAGTAAAAACATTTTGTTGCGATATCCTGAAGGCTCTAAATCAGGATGTCCCCTTAAGATAAGTTAAAAAAAGATACAAAAATTTATGTATGTATATATTTTGATATTAAAAACAACTGGAAATCACAATACATAATACCAATGGGGGGTTCCAAAAATGTTTCAACATGTCAGCACAGACACTCAACCAAATACATTCATATAAATACAAAATGTCATAGTGGAAATGTCAGTTAAATTATTAAAAACAAAACTTCAGCAATCAACAATTTTAAGAAGTTTACGAAATACCAGTGATTTTATATATTTTTATATATGTGCATATGTATGAGTAAAGAATCCTACTCACGTTACTGTACATGCTAACGCATACATTTGCCAACACACACACT
This sequence comes from Eustalomyia histrio, assembly GCA_949748255.1. NCBI lineage: Eukaryota > Metazoa > Arthropoda > Insecta > Diptera > Anthomyiidae > Eustalomyia > Eustalomyia histrio. Next base: position 137,821,228 of record OX456524.1, on the reverse strand, counting down.
CCCACACACACATTTTAAAAATTACTTTAAATACCCTAGAGATTAAAAGGCTGCAATTTGTGATAATAAAGTGTTTTTGAATATAAATTTGTGAAACTAGTTGAAGTAAAATTTGAGGATATTCCTTTTAGGTAAAATTCAACAAAATATGGGAAAAGTTCTGCATGTGGGGATTTAAACAGTGGGAAATAATTTACAAGGTATTCCAAGCTAAATATTTAAATTTTTTTTAAATTTGGTAAGTGTTGTAGAAAAACAAATTCTAAGTTTAAGTTGTCTCGGCTTATGCATCAATTCAGGACTTTTGGTGTTAGAAATTGATAACGAAAATCGTTCCATTTTTTTCCAACATTCCAACATGCAAAGGAACTTTATTTTCTAAAAATGAGTAAAAAAGTTTATATAAAGGGTGGTCCAATTATAATGCACGATGTTAATTGTAAGTCACACCTTAACGTCAAGTTTGTTTGCCCAACTTAATTTGACATTCTTTTTTGTTTCAGTGTTTGACAAATTCAACCATGGAGAGGTACAGCGCGTTGAGATTGTTGAAGCCTTTTACGAAAATTGGCGTTCAAATCAAAATGCAATTCGTGCACTTCGTGATTTTTTTGGTCAGCATAATCGACCGAATGTGTCCACAATCGGGAGAATTGTGCGCAAATTTCAGCAAACCGGGTCTGTAGGCAAAGTTAAAACACCTGTGCATGCTCGCCCAGTTCGTTCGGCGGAAAACATTGCTGCTGTTGGCGATAGTGTGGCAGAAGAGCCGTCAACCTCGACTCGTCGTCGGTGTTCACTATCGCGAGATGATAACGGACTTATTGTGGCCAGAAATTGAGAATAATGACCTGAAACGTATGTGGTTCCAACAGGATGGTGTCACTTGCAACACAGCGAACGAGAAATTCAATGGCCGTGTTATCTCATGTCGTGGCGATGTTAATTAGACGCCACGATCATGTGATTTGACACCGTTAGACTTCTTTTTTTGGGGATATTTAAAATAAAAAGTGTACATCAATAATCCACGAACAATTCACCGTATAGGATTACCCTTATCGACATCGGTTTTTTAAGAATAATGGTATTTTAAGGTCATCGAAATTTTATATATGTATTTCGGTATCGTCGTTTCAGTTTCCAACCATCACTTTTATGCAGTTTTTATATCAAATTAGGAACGTTTTCAATAAGCTCCGAAGAGTCCCGAACAAAGAGGTACCCAAAAGATTGCCATTTTTCTTCCCTGTAATTCACCAGCTTAATCTCCGAGATGGCCGAAAAAATGTGACAGATTGTTTTTAAAATTCATTTCTCAATCACACATCCAAATTTAATACAAATCGTAGAGTTTAGCTTGGAATACTTTCTTTGTCCACCATCATTTTCTGTGTAGTTTCAACAAATAAATTAAATAGCGAAATAAAGCAAAAAAAAAAAATATTCATTCGCCAAAAAAAAAATTCAAAAAAAAATGTAACGAGCGCGTTAACATTTCACTTTTGAATTGCGAGTTTAGAAATCATTTGTTTTGAATCATGAAAAAGAATTCTTTTTAAATGAATTCGTCAAAGCTGTGTTTTTGAACAATCCAGCAAAATTTACTATTACCAGGTAATGCAAAATGGAATGAGAAAACAAAAATTGTAACTCCTACACACTTTATTCAAATAATACATTATTTGAACGAAGCGAAGACATTAAAGGTAAATGGTTAGCTAAAGCTTTTGAGTATAGATACAAAATAAGCCATTACCAAGAAGCTACAGAAATAAGTAGTTACATGTAATATTGAAATCCCTAAGTAGCAACATGGGCTAAAAAAATAATGTAAAATAAAAGTAAATTAAGGGCATGAAGAAAAAATTTTTTAAATTAAAATATTGCAAAGTTTATCTTTTTTTTTTACTTTTAAAGATTTTATGCTATCTGGTTCGATGCCGTTATTTAACAAGCTAAAAAACTGTAAATATACACATCAGTTTGGGAAAAATAATTCTACTGAAGATTACTTCGAACAATATGGAAACATTTATAGAAATTATAAAATATTTAAAAATGTATGAAAATGTATTTTTAGTTTGATTCGAGATCATAAGAAATGTTTTTTTCAAATGAAAATTTTTTCCTTATTGAAAAAATGATCTCAAATCAAACTAAAAATACATTTTCATACATATAAGTATTAAAAAAGATCAACTATAAAATATAAACTTTAATATTTAATAATTTAAAATGTCTGTAATCTTTTTAAAAGTTAAAAAAATGTGTTTGCAAATTTCAATACACAATTACATTTCTTTTCGAGAAAATAATTTTAATGCAAAAATACCTTAAAATCTCTTTCATTTTTAATAATACATGCGGAGTTTAAACATCAGATATTTAAGTTTTTCTTTAAACTGCACGCAGAGAAAAAACATGATTAATGAATGGTCACTACGACCATATTTATTCATATTAGCCTAATATGTTTACCCTAATAAATTTATTATAGCCCTAGAATTAATTGAACAAAAATGTTTGGTCTTAAGCATTTTTAAATTCACCATAATAATATTTTATAGTGTTTTGCACCATAAATATTAATTTATGTGAAATGTTTGCCACTATAATATATGTTTTCAACTACACAATTAAAATCATAATATTAGTTGCACACAAAAGTGTATGTTTATTACAAAAATTTATGTTTGCCTTTAAACACATTCTTTAAATGAGCAAACATTTATTGTCAAAATAAACAGAGTGTGTTTATAAAAAAAAAAAAAAGATTTTTGCCGCGTCATTTTCCGTTCGCTGGCGATGCTGCCTTGCAAATTTAATTATATAAATTATTATACGTTTATTGAAACAGGTAAGTAATTTATATACATATAATACGTATAAATTACATTGTCTTTCTTGCAGCTAAAAAAAAAAATATACAACATTAAAAACGTAATTGAAATTTTGACGCAGAATTTTGTGATAAACCCCAAATTTTTTCAATAACAGTTCAAAAATATATTCATACAGTCGATTTTATAATTGAAATTAAAGGTACGTTTGTCTTTGACTTTATGTTACAAGTCTTAAGTGCGGGGCAAAAAATACTCGTATGTTTGCAATTATATTTTAATGTATATATGTATACCTATTTAATAAAAAATAAATCTTTGAAATTACATTTTCTATTTGTTTTATTGTGAGAACCATATAACATGTTTACATAGACATTTTGCATGGTATAATAATATGTTTAATATAATAATTAGCTACAAATATTATATCTGAACATATATTGTTACTTAAAACATGTTTGACACAATCATAACCACAAACATTAATGATAGTTTGCGATTGTGATTGTATCAACCATGTTTTTTCTTTGCGTGTGCTTGAAAAACTTTCTTCTTATATCGATCCCGTGAATTTTTGTTTTCACAAAATTTTCTAGGAAGATGTATTGCTCTTGTTGCTTTTGTATAATTTGCCGCGCTGTCTACAGGTTGGTTGAAAAGTTCCATGCCCTCACCAAGAGATGGCACTGCTAGCTCCAAACTTTTTTTTTCTCAAGTTGGTCTAACTGTCCTGAGAACAAATGCAAAGGTGCAAGTCATTCTGTCAATTCTTTCTTTGTTTACAAGCCATTTGATGTTGACGTGCCATTGATTTTTTTTAATATGGAAAAATATAATATCGTGCAGTCATTAGATTCTTTGTTTTGAAGGGTTTAAAAGCAAAGGAAATTTATGAACAATTGTTAGAAGTGTATAAGGAGTTCTCACCTTCAAAACGCACCGTTGAATTTTGGGCTGGTTAATTTAAACGTGGTCGTACCAGCCTTAAAGACGATCCACGCGAAGGACGACCAAAAACTGCAACCACAGCAGAAATCATTGAGCAGGTACATAATATGGTTAGTGAAGATCCAAGTTTGACTAAGCGTGAAATTGCTAATGCCATAGGCATCTCAGACAAACGAGTACTCCATATTTTACATGAAGAATTACGTATGAAAAAACTGTTTGGAAAGTTAGTGCCGCACACATTAACAATTCAAAAAAAAATGGGTTATTTTGCATAGCTTCCGGAAAACCATTATAAGGATGGGATAAAATTATTGGAAGATCATTGGAACAAGTGTATTGAGCTTCTAGGAGATTATATTGAATAAAAAAATATATTTCGTAACAAAAACAGTATTCTTTCATTTCAAGCGCAGGAACTTTTTAACCAACCTGTAGTGCTGGTGTACATAATTTAAATTCAAATTTTGACACATTGTGTGCCATTGACGCATTAAGATTTTATTAAAATTTAAATTTTCGTTTATTGCTTCAAGATTTTGAAACAAGTGAACAAAATTTATTTCTGTCTAGCTTTCAATATTCTTGAGAGTATTTTTTTTTTTAATTTTATTATTTTTAAGACAACTTTGAAAAAATTTAATATGGCAACACTGGTTTAATCTTATTCACTTTTTGAAAGAAAATAACTTACAAGTGAATTAAATATATTTCTGTCCAGCTTTGTTTATTATTTTTTTTAATTTTAATATTTTTAGAAAACTTTTCAAAATTTTAATATGGCAACACTGGTTGCTGATTTTTTTTAATATTGTTCACTTTTTGAAAGAAAATAGAAATAGATAGATTACAAGTAAACAAATTTTATTTCTGTCTAGCTATGAAGATTTTTGAGAGTATTTTTTTGTTTTTTAATTTTACTATTTTTAGACAACTTTTGAAAATTTTAATATGGCAATACTGGCTGCTGACTTTTTTAATTTTTTCCTTTTTTTATAATAAAATAGCTTATTTTTACTAAAAAAATAAAATGGAATAATTTAAAAAAAAAATCGGAAATTTCTTGAATCTTATCTGTGGGTTAAATCAAAAACCTAAATACTGCATGACAAATTTTGTTTAACCAAAAATTTCCTGCATATCCTTAATTAAATAAGCATATTATTTTTAAAACCTCTCTTGTTTTTTAAATTAAATAATTTTATAAAATAGTCTTATAAAAAATGTAAAAAAATGTAAAAACTTTATATGGCAACCTTGGAACACAATAAATTTTATATAGTTTTTCTTTCGTTTTATTATACATTTAGATTTTGTATTCAATATTTTTGATAATTTATTATGTTACTAAAATTGAAAATATAGCTTATGAACTCGAAATCTTAGCATACAGAAGAAGGTAGAGCTTGGACAAACAAAACAACACAAGGCGCATTAACAATTTTTTGCTATGCTGATACATGTACTGTTTCGATCCGGCTAAAATTCTCTTAAGAACCCGAAATTCTAGCAAGAGCGTGCAAGCGTTCTGGTGTAATGGTTAGTGCGTTGGACTGTTACACATAAGGTTGCGGGTTCGATTCCGCTTTCCAAAGAAAGCAACACATTACGAGTAATTAGTAGGAAGAATTTCCTACGTATATTTTATTACATTTTTGTTGTCTTAGCAAACAATAAATAATTGAATCAATTGTAGCATATGCAGAGAAAAAAAACATGGTTGCAACATGGTCACTGCTATTATATATTATGCTTGCTACATTCGGGTATGGTTGTCACAATCAAGATATTAATTTATAAATAGGTTCTAACCATTAATATGATCGTTACCATCATTATTTATTATCAAATAGATTCTATAAAAAAATTTTAAATTTTTAATTATTTTAAATAAAAACAATAACATTTTTTTTTTCAAAATATGTAATTTATTTCTTGTGAAATTACAACTTTCTTGTCGAAAAAGTACTCAGAATATTAATAAAAGAATGTTTACAAGAAAAAGTCTGGTTTCTTATACAAAATACTAGATTTTTGGAAATTTTTCTGATAGAAACATTTTGAGATTCTCTATTCTGCAAAATGTTTCTTAGATAAAATTGTATGTACTCTTAAAAAAAACTTAAGATTCTAAAAATTCTTAGATTTTGAGGATTATTCATCATGAACTTTTCTAGTACAAATTTTCTTAGATTCTAAGGTCTCTTTCTAGAAGAAAAATTCTACGACTATGAGGACTATCTAAAAAATTTTTTTAAAAATGTCCTTAGAATCTATGAATTTTTCTATACAATTTAAGAAAAAGTCCATAGAATTTTTGATTTTTTTTTTGTTAAAAAAGTCCTTATATGTAATTTAAAAATTTTTTTGAATTATATTTTCTTATAAAGAGTCCAGAAGTTTTCTTGAAAAGTATACTCAAAAAAAAAAGACATGAACTAAAATGTAATCAAAAATTTCCTTCCTCAATTTAAGTAAATTTTTATTAAAACTTAGAAAAATTTTCTTAAAAAGATTAAAAATTCCTAAGTTTTAGAAAAAACGAAATAGTTTATATACTCAGAAATAGTTCATATTTTTTCTAAGTAATATTTCTTGATTTTAGGAAAAAAACAAGTGTATTAAATAAAAATTTATTTATTTTAAGAAAAAACATCTTATTTTAAAAAAAAATTTGCATACTTAATTGTAACAAAACTAAATTTAGTTCAAAAAAAAAAATAGAACATAATTTACTCCCATTTAGTTCAAAAAATGAGTCGTAACTTAAAATGAGAAAGTACTTAAACTTAATGTGTGTTCATTTTTTATTCGCGAGTAGTAAAATGAACTAAATTTTAGAAAGTCATTTCTAAATTCAGTTTTTAAGTCTACCACTTTCTAATTTAGAAGAATTGTTTTCTCAAAATTAGTTCAGACAATTAAAAACAAAGAGTAATAAATTTTTAAAAATTTACTTGATTTTAGAAACTGATGAACTATTTCTAAGAAAAATGTTCATGCAATTTAGTTCAGATAAATTTTAAAAATTTTAATTAAATATATTTTTTTTTTAAGTAAAAGTTTTCTAATTTTTAAAAAATAATAAAATTTGGTATAGAATTTTTTTGTCGGAAAACAAAATTATTTTCAATATTCTATTCCAAAAAAAAAAATCAATAAATTAAAAACAAATTAGTTAGTTTTCCTAAATATTAAAGGAAACAAATTAAAGTAACCATTTAAAAAAATAGTGCATGATTGTAATTTTTGGTGCGTGATTCATATTTAAAGTAGCTTAAAATATTTTTTTTTTTTTAAATTTTGTTAGCAAGAGATTAAAAATTTCAAATTTGCACTTTTATGTAATAATTTTGTTTGCTGAAATTACGGCATAATGGCTTTCCTAAAATTGACGTAGCCCTTATTAAACTTTATATTTTCCGAACTATTTTTTTTTCTCTTAAGCTAAAAATCCCATAAAATAAACTTATGACATTTTCCATTTTTTAACAATAATAACAAATGTAACTGTAAAATTTTGTATTTTTGCAACAATTTCCTTAAATTAGTTAAATTAAGAAGACAAAGGACCCCCCAGTGTTCCTTAGCCATGGATGCCGTAAGTCACGTAGGGCATCCCTTTTTGTAGTTCTCTCAAGCAGAACCGTTAATTAACTACGAAAAGGATATGACTTTGTCACAATTTATTACGTTTCAGGATATTTTGCAGTACATTTTTTAATTTGCTAATGAAATTTAATTTATATTTTAAATACATGAAATTAGTACAATTCAATTTAGTTTAAAGACAAAATTGTATAGCAAAAGGCAGTGTTCTCACAAAGCGGAAGTCCTCCGAGAAAATACCTACTCAATGAGTGTAAAGTACTTTAAGATATATGGAAGCAGGATAAGGATAATTTTCACTTAAAAGAAGTGCTATTTAACTTGTTGTTAGAAAATATTTTATTAGCGCCACGGTAGGCTAGTTGGTAGCGTGCTAGCTTATCAGTGCGGGGGTCGTGGGTTCGATTCCCACCAGAGGCTCTGGTCTGTTTTCGTTACAACGAGCCAAAAGCCTTTGTTGCTAGTGCTCGGTTAGGGTATTAAGATATAATGTGTAATTGAATTTGTATTTTGAGGGAGTTAAGTTCTAGTTTTTAGTAAAAAAAATTATCTAATGAACTTTAATAAAATAAAATTTTTCTTAAAACCAAGGAAACATTTCCTTACTAACAGTAAAACTTAATATGATGTATGAACTAATTAGGAGGAAATTTTACTGTTTTCTAATAAAAATTTACTTCCCAGTAGTAAAAATTTTTCTATAATTTAGAAATTTTGACCAAATTTTAAGTAAAATTTGTTTCTTAATTTCAAGGAAAATTTTATTAAATATTGGTAAAAAGTATCTTTGGCGCCGTTTTCATTTAAATTTTTCCTCTAAATAAGTTGATTTTTCTGAATTCTAGTTCATTTTTTATTTTGAGTGTATTTAATGTCAAATATTTTTAAATTTAAAGAACTTTTTCATAGTTTCGAATCAAAATATAACTAAAGGGATTATATTATGGTAAAATTATGGTTATTTTATTATCATAATATTATAACTATATTAGAGTACGACTATGTTTGGCACAAAAACATATAATGCTCTTCGAATATGATTGTCCCAACCATATTTTATTCGCTGCGTGCATTAATTGCTTATAAATTTGTTATTTAACAAAATGTTTAATAGGACTAATTGAAGAAAATTATATTTTCTTTGTGTTTTTCTTGTGAAAGTGTTAATTTATCTACAAAATAAATAAATATTTCATTTCATATTAAACTAAAATCTTTCAATATCTTCTAAAACTTTAATGGTAAAATTTCTGCACATTTATTTTTTTTTTTAATTTTTTTTTAGTACAAATTATACAGGTTGGTTGAAAAGTTCCTGCGCTCAACAAGAGATGGCGTTGCTAGCTTCAAACTTTTTTTTCTCAAGTTGGTATAACTGTCCTGAGAACACATGCAAAGTTGCAAGTCATTCTGTCAATTCTTTCTTTCTTTACAAGCCATTTGAAGTTGACGTGTCATTGATTTTTTTTTAATATGGAAAAAATTTAATATCGTGCAGTCATTAGATTCTTTGTTTTGAAGGGTTTAAAAGCAATGGAAATTTATGAACAATTGTTAGAAGTGTATAAAGAGTGCTCACCTTCAAAACGCACCGTTGAATTTTGGGTTGGTGAATTCAAACGTGGTTGTACCAGCCTTGAAGACGATCTACGCGAAGGACGACCACAAACTGCAACCACAGCAGAAATCATTGAGCAGGTACATAATATGGTTAGTGAAGATCCAAGTTTGACTAAGCGTGAAATTGCTAATGCCATAGGCATCTCAGACGAACGAGTACTCCATATTTTACATGAAGAATTACGTATGAAAAAACTGTTTGGAAAGTTAGTGCCGCACACATTAACAATTCAACAAAAAGTGGATCGAAAACAAATTTCTCAGCGTAATTTGGAGCGTTTTAAGCTGAATAAAACCGACTTCTTGCGTCGTTTTATAACTATGGATGAGACTTGGATCTACCACCATGATCCTAAATTGAAAAAAGAACGTTTACAGTGGACTGAAGCTGGTTGTTCAGCTCCAAAGCAGGTGAAGTCACAATGATCAGCAAAGAAGGTTATGACATCAGTTATTTGGGATGCAAAAGGAATTTTGTTGATTATCTTCAGAAAGGTAAAACAATCAACTTTGAATATTATTGCAGCCTTTTGGATCAGCTGGATGAAAAAATTCGTGAAAAAAGACCCGGTTTGAAGAAGAACAAAAAATCATTTTTCATCAAGACAATGCACCTGCTCACAAAAGTGTTTTGACGATGGCTAAATTCAAAGAATTAAAGTACGAATTGCTTGAACATCCAGCGAATTCACCAGATTTGGCTCCCAGTGACTACTATCTCTTCAGAAATCTCAAACAATTCCTTCGTGGAAAGCATTTTTCGTCGAATGAAGAGGCCATAGCAGCCGTTGACGGTTATTTTACAGAGCTTCCGGAAAACCATTATAAGGATGGGATAAAATTATTGAAAGATCATTGGAACAAGTGTATTAAGCTTCGTAACAAAAACAGTCTTTTTTCATTTCGAGCGCAGGAACTTTTCAACCAACCTGTATTTGTTACAAACACCCACTTAACACGCTAAATTAAGATGATTATTAGAAAGTATTTTATTACAATGTATAAGAAAACTAAGTATACTAATGAATGTCTGGCAACCACAGCAAAGATTTACCTTCAAACCATGAGCGTATAAAAGAAGAAAGAAAGAGAGATAAAAAAACTTTTAACAATAAAGCAACGCAATAATATTATTTTTTAAGTAGGATGAAAATAAGGATTACTATCAAAATCCCCGTAACCAACATAAATTTTATATAAGAAAAAGGTTATGTTAAAAGAAACTAACATGCCACGGAACAATTAAACAGATAATTGAAAAGTTTTTTTTTTTTTTTTTTGTTGAAACAGAAAACTTAACGAACAAAAGGGGATACAAGGATACAATAAACTTAAACTTTACAACACTTTCTATAGCAATTTGAATAAAATTGTAAAGAGAGTAGTGGAAGATTAAAGTTTATGGAAAAAAATATTCTTAACTAATCATTTAACAATTATGATTATAATAAAACAAAAGTTTTAAATACTTTTAAAATAGGAAAATATTTAAATAAATTTTTTTTAAAGTTAATGCTGGTTTTCTACAAACAACCAAGAGATTTTTTTTTTGTTAAAATTTGTTTAACTTTAAACCATTTATTATTAAACCATTGTTATCATATCATCTTTACTATCTCTCTCTCTCTCTCTCCATATTAACCATGAAAGGCATTATTAAAGAGGAAATTTCAAATATGCCATTACTACCTGCTGCTTTCGTAAGATTGTAGGTGTAGAAGAAAAAAAAAAAAAAACAACAACAACATGAAGAGTGAACTTCCGCCAAATACCGGAAATGCCAACAAATTACCATTAAAGGGCTGTCGTTTGCAAATGTGCTACTAAGCAGCATAAATATGTTTACTCAGTTCACTGCAAGTAGTGTGTTTACCATCACCTCTTATCCTTTAGTCCTATGCCACTGACTTTTGTAAACGAACAGTTTTATGCATTTTTTTTCACCAAAATATAAAATTTTGCTACCTAGTTGTAAATAAACGGGTAAATAACCAAATATTTTTTTTCTTTTCGGTTGAGTTTATTTCCAGTAAAATGTATGGTGGGAGTAAATAGTAAAATTTTTAAAGTTTTCCTTGACAAGACACCATAAAAAAAAACCTCAAGATATTTTCACCACAGCAAATAGCGGCATCAAAAAGTAAAAAAAAAAATGCAGGGACAGAGATAGCTGTAATCAAATATGGGATTACTAAGGATTACTTTGGCTAGGGAGAAAAGTATTGTATAAGAAAAAAAACAAAAAAAAAAAAACTCATTATAAACCACAATTTTCTTAAAGAAGTGTTATCAATTTCCTAATTTTCCTGTTTGCCGAACGTAGGGGTAGCTTTTTTAAATTTTTCATTAGGGTACTGAGCCCAATGTTTAGGACAAAAGATTGGTCTCCTCCCAGATAAAAACATCGATATATCATACTTTAAGATCCGACTGTGAATGCCGAAGGTATAACGAAAAATTTTAAAAGGCGACCCCTACGTTCGGCACGAAATTTTCTTGCTATACATTCAAAGGTGTACGGCGCACTTTTTTTTTGCCTGTAAGGTGGTACAGTCAAATGTACACTGACGATAATTCATGCATAAAAAATACGAAAAAAAATGTCAAAATAACAAAAACTTTTGTAAAATAAAGGAAAATTTTGTTAATTTAACGAAAAATTTTGTTTATTTAACGAAAAAATTTGTTGTTTTAACAATAATCTTGTATTTTCATGCATGAATTATTATGAGTGTACACTCAGTAAAAAAAAAAGTAAGTAGAAAAATTTGTAAAAATTATTTAGTAAACTTTTTTATTATTTGATAAAATTTAAAAGGGGAAACGTTTACTTCTTAATGACCTACCCAAACCGCTTTGGCTACAAACTTGATATCTAAAATATATATTGTCTGGCACATGCACTTAGAAAAAAAAAGTTTGTAGAAAAATTTGTAAACGGTTTTCAATCCCACTTTAATATTTTTGTAATGATTTCTAGTAAAAAAAAATTATTATTTAGTAAATTTTTTTTGCTATTTAATCTATTTTAAGAATATTTACAAATTTTTGTTACTAACTTCAGAAATCATTTTATAAATTTTTGAAAAACAATTTGCTAAAAATTAGCAAACAAATTTAGTAATTTTAAAAAGTGTATATTAAAGGAAATGTTATTTCTAATAATTAAAACTTACTACATACAAACTTGAATTGCCTTAAAATTTTACACAGGTTTAAAAAAAGGATTCGAAGTGAAGATACTTTTCACAACCAAATCATATCCAAAAATGGCACATCCACTTAATGTAGCACTGAAAACTTTTTTAGATCCAAAACTCAACACAACCGCCCGTAAAACAATTAAAATTTGACCTTTATTAGAATCCAAAAATTTACAAAAACTATGTTTTCCAAACAAAAATTATCAAATTAAAACCATATGAGAAATTCGTTTATGTTTGAACTATTTTATAAGCCTTTGAATTTTTTTTTTTAATTTTTTCTAAAATATTTTTTGAAAAAAATAAATAAAATAAAAAAATGTTTGACAAAAAATATGTAAATTTGTATATTTGAATTCATAGAGCAATTTCAAAAGAAATTAACAGTTTTAAAGTGTAACAAGTGTATCGAAAAATAATTGAGTAAATTTGGGCATTTTAATAATATTTTTTTTACGAGGGCGGATCCAATAAGTCCGTGACTTTTCAAACTTCCCTTGTAGTTTTATGAAATGCAACACTGCTTCCATCAAGTACCACCTGTTAATGGACTACTGTAAAATTTTGAACAAGTTTCGTCATTTACTTTGCGTTTAACAGCTCTTCAAAACATACCACCTCGTGGATTTTTTTTTAAAATGGAAAAAAGTGAATTTCGAGTGCTCATTAAACATTATTTTTTGCGAAAAAAAAACCGTCAATCAAACCAAGGAAAAGCTTGATAAATACTATGGGAACTTTGCACCATCGATTTCAATGGTAAAAAATTGGTTTACTGACTTTCGTTGTGGCCTTACAAGCACGGAAGATGCCGAAAGTTCTGGACGCCCAGTTGAGGTCTCTACACGCAAAATAATTGAAAAAATTCACCACCGGAATCGCGTGACAGCTTAGTTTCCATGGCAAAAATCCATGAAGTAGACTATAAATTGCCCCCTAATTCGCCTTATTCTCCGGATTTAGCCACCAGTGACTATTTTTTATTTCCAAACCTAAAGAAATGGCTCGGTGGAAAGAGATTTAGCTCCAACGACGAAATTATTGATCAAACAAATGCCTATTTATGGACCTTGAAAAATCATGCTGTTAAACGCAAAGTAAATGACGGAACATGCTCAAAATTTGACAGCAGTCCATTAACAGGTGGTACTTGATGGAAGCAGTGTTGCATATCATATAACTACGAGGGAATTTCGAAAAGTCACGGACTTATTGATCCGCCCTCGTATAAATTAAAATTTTGTTGTATTTTACAATTCATTAAGTTTACAGCAATTTACTAAAATTTAGTAGCGCTTACTAATTTTTTATACTAATTTGATTCTTCTGATGTTAAAAATATTTAGCAATTTTTTTTTTTTGGTTGAATTTAGCAAACCGATTTTACTAAAATTTAGTAGCGGCTACTAATTTTTTCTACTAATTTCATTGTACTGCACGGCAGCAGACATGTGTTGCTAAGATTAGCAAAAAATACTGCTGGGCTCAAATTAGCAAAATTTCCCGTAATAACAGCAAAATTTTTAGTTGCCATTACAGACATTTTTTGGTGAGTGTTTATGTTATTTGAGTATAGTGTACCTTGTACAATTTCCGCCAAGAATGTGGTAGAAGTGGTGATGCCTTAGTAGAAAAATGTTCTCTTTTACATCCTACCCAAACCACTTGAATTGAAATCATAAATTAAAAATATGTTTTGCTTGGGGTATGTGTTAAAATACTGAAGATATACTTTTCGGAAATTCCAAGGAGAACGTGATAGAAATGGTGCTAATATAGGATAAAAGTAGCCTCTTTATTACCAAGTCCAAATCCTTGGAGCAAGGAATCTCAAATTTGGCATTAAGGTTTCCACTACGACGTAGGTACCCACCATGGAAAAAGTATACACCTTAAAGTCTTGTCCAAACCACTTCTTTTAGGAATATAGAACCTTAATATATATTTCGTGGAGTATTGGATACTTTTTGAAAATTTTAATTAAAAGGTAAAAAAAATTGGGGTTAAAAAGGGAAAAATCATTCATCCTTAAGTGCTGGAGCTAGAATTTTGAAATTTATATGCTGCTATTCCGATAAGACGAATGGTTGGAAAAGGTTTACGAGTAGGACAAAATAGTGTAGCAGGATGCCCTTTTAAAGTCCTGCCTAAATACTATTCTTTGGATATCTAAAATTAATAATATGTTTTCGAGCTAACTACTAGTTACTTTTTGAAAAATCCAATAAGCACGTGGTAAAAATGGAGCTAAAAAAGGGAAAAAGTATCCTCTTTATAAACCAGCCTAAGCGCTGATGGCCATAACTTAAAAATTGTCATGTGGAGGGTATTTTTTAGCCGTACCAAGCACTGAGAAAAATCTTTACATTAGTGGCATGCCCAAAAACCTTCGGCAAGAAATCTGACATCTAAAATATATATTCCCCGGAGTATGGGCTTATTAGATGAGGAAATAATGGGATCAAAAGGCAAAAAAATGTGGCAAAATGATCTAAAGAAATTTTTTAAGCTACAAATCTGCAATTTAAAAAATTAACAAATTTATTTAAAGCTAAAAATCCTTAGAAAAAATAATTTCAATTTCTTTTTTCACATATTCTGATCTTTAAAATAACATTTAACTAAGTATTAATATTTTGCAATGAATTTTGTGTCGCTTTTTCTCTCTCTCAAAATAAAAAAAATATTGCCTACATTAAGGTATATTTAAAATTTAAATTTTGTTGCCTATTTTAGGGCAACATTTTTATTTAAAAAAATTCTCATTATCACCGTTAACTGATATCTAAATAAATAAATTTTTGTGCTTAACCAAAATTTTAATCACTTTTTATCCCCACTCCAACTACCTCTATGAACTTGATCATAATATTTAATGGTTACTTCCTACTATTAGAGTTTTCTTCTTTTTTTTTTCCTACAGAGGGCGGATTGCAACATTAACGTGTCAAACGTGCATAAAAAAATTTGTTATGTAGCATAAATATTACTGCTTAAAATAAGCAATAAAAAACCACAATCTTTTACAAAAATAAGAAGAAGAAAAAAAACACTAAAAACTCGGTAAAAGAAACACAAACTGTCAACGTTCAATCCGTACGTGAGTATAAAGTGTACAAGTAGCAAAAGGTAAGTAGGAAAAATGCAACGATATTATGCTAGTGCACCTGATGCTTTGTTACAAAACATTAAAAAATTTTCTTATTCTATACTAGAAATATAAAACTTTGATGCTGGAAGAATAAAAAGAAAAAATTATATCACAATTTGTGTTTTTTAGGAAAAACTTTAAAAAGTTTTGTTTCATTTATTCTGTTTTTTTTTTTTTTTGTAATCAATATTGTTTATATTTACTCTTGTATTTTTTTTAATTTTGTTAGAATACAAATGTGTTGGAAGAGAGATGTTGCAAGGGATGTACACTTGGCTGCAGAAGTCTGCGTACAGCTAGCTATGAAAAGTTTTAATGTTAAAATTTTCAATAAATATTTAAAATATACTAGATTTTTCTCTCAGTTTTTAGTTAGTGTTTCTCTTAGTTAAGTTTTTAGAATTTATTGCAAAACAATAAATCGATAATAATTATGTTATCGATTTTTAATTGAAACAAGTCCCAAAGCAAAGCAAAAGTGTGCGTACAAAAACTAAATAACGGGATTTCAAATGTTGTTGCTACATTTGTTTACAATAATTTATGTAAAATTTTTATTAGTTTCAATTCTTCTAACACGTGTAGCCAGTTTAAAACACAAGTTCATAAAAAAATAGCCATGAACAACAAGGGAAAGGAGATAAATCCAGCGGAACGGAAAATAATTGTAGATTTGTGGAAAAAAGGAAAAAGTTTTCGAAATATTGGACAAATAGTTGGAAGAACACATTCCTCTATCCAAAGGGTGATCGCCACATTTAAAGAAACGGGCACATTTGTCTCTAAGGCTCGGTCGGGTCGTCCTTCAAAGCTGACAGAAAGATAAAAAAGGTATGTGGTTAAATCTGTACAGCAAAATCCCAAAGTGGCTGCCCTGAAATTGGCCAAGGATGTCCAAGATAACTTTAAAAAAAGTGTATCTAAAGATACAATTCGAAGAATTCTGAAAAAATGGCTATCACGGTCGTGTTGCCCGGAAGAAGCCATATATTTCCTTAATTAATAGAAAAAAGAGACTAGCATTTGCAAAGGAGTATATAAACAAGCCACCATCGTTCTGGGATGATGAGAGTAAGTTTTGTATATTTGGAATCAAGGGAAGGCAAATGGAGTGGAGAAAAAAAGGTACAGCTCTTAATAAAGAAAATTTGTCTGACACTGTAAAACATGGGGGTGGTGGTGTAATGGTTTGAGGGTGTATGGCAGCAAATGGAATTGGCCAGATGCAGTTTATTGAGTCCACGATGGATAAAAGAGGCTATTTAGACATCTTGAAAGGTAATTTAAACCAAAGTGCAATCTTTCAACAAGATAATGACCCAAAGCATACCGCTGACTTTGTGAAGCTTTGGCTACTTTACAATACTCCAAAACAGTTACGAACTCCTCCTCAATCACCAGACCTCAATCCAATTGAGCATCTCTGGGATTTGCTCGAAAAAAGAATTCGTTCCCATCAAATTTCTTCTAAAACAATGTTAAAAGAGGTTATGCAGTGGGAGTGGGACAACATAACGCCTGCAGAAACTACAAAGTTGGTTCAATCTATGCCGAAAAGACTGGCAGAGGTCCTAAGACGCAAAGGCTACCCCACTAGTTACTAAAAACTTATATTAAGTAGAAAATTCAACCGCAAAATATGAGCACCAAATGTTGTACGCAGACTTTTGCTTCTTATTTTTTTATTCAATGAATTTGTTTTTGCGTTGTTGTTAACCGTGAATTATTTTTTTAATTACTTTTTGATTTTTTTAAAAGACTGAAATAAACTTAATAAAAAAATATTTTATGTTATTAAAATTAATTTTTTAATGGTTTATTTTTCTTAATTTCTATTAGTCTAAGCTTCTGTACGCAGACTTCTGCAGCCAAGTGTATGTAGAAAAAAAGTGCCAAAACCAAATGGTACATTTTTTGAAAATATAAAATTTCATATTAAAGAAGTTGAATTAAAGCAAAACAGACGAATTTACATTTAAACTTACATTAAAGTGTACTTAATTTATGAAAAAAAAAAAAAAATACAAAAAAAAAGTACCGAAGATCGTACCCTAAAATGTACCAACATTAAAGCTTGGAATTATTTTTAGTCCAAGTTCAAAAATTTTTGAAGGAAAATAAAAAAGTACCGAAAATAGTGCTCAATTTAAAGCATGAATTTATTTTTATTTAACCCAAGCTTACTAAATTTACGAAGGAAAATAAGAAAGTACCAGAAAAAGTACCAAACAAAGTATCGTTAAAAGTACGAACATTTTCATTTGTTAAAATGTCGGCTGTTAAAAATTAAAAATTTACCAAAATTTATTTTAAAATATTTTCAAAATGTTGAAAATTAAAAAGTACCGAAAACGGTATCGACAATTGTACAATTTGTTGCATTACTTGACTTATTGAAAATTGAAAATTAACCAAATTTTCTTTAAAAATATTTTACAAAATGTTGGAAATTAAAAAGGTACCGTACAATTTGTTTCATTACTAGATGTATATTTTGGATATTTGTATTAGTATGTGTACATTATATTTCTATATGTTAGTGAATTTTATTTTATGTTAACATGTTTATTCATAATGGAGAATTCTTTTAAAATTTCTCGAACAGACTTGCCATGTAACTGCTAGAATAAGCACCTTTTAGATTAAGGGCGAAAATGTTCTTAAATCGTTTATTTAAGGCAATAAGCTTTAAACTGAATCTAGAAAATTAAAGCTGATCCAATCGATTGGTTCGAATGTGTTAACCGAATTTTTCGGTTGAGACAACAACAAACTAACTGATAACAAGAGTAATTTGACTGTAACAACAGAATTTTCGTCATCTTAATAACACTTCGGTAGTTTAAAATTCAGTAGGTGGAACTGAACCATTCGCATGAAATAAATTCGGATGTCAGTACGAATCTGTTTTCTAGGTGTAGAAGTTTCTGAAAATTGCCAGAGCTTCTGAAATTTGCCAGATTTTACATTTGTGCCTTAAATTTAATGTATTTTGTTAAAAATTACACAAATTGATATTATTTATAATTATTTTGCTAAATTTCTTTAAAATCTTCCAAACTGAAAATTCTCGTAAGCTGCAGCTACTCAGTTATTTGGACTACTGTTCTTTTAAGTAGCTATTTTCTTTAAAATTTTCATTTAATGGCAACACTCCATAACATAAATATAAATTGTTATGTACAATACACTCAAAATAATACTATAGTAACTTTATAGAAAAATTCATAATTTTCGGCTTACGAGAAAAGAATCCTTAACCTTAATACTCCGCTTTTGATAAAAATTGGACAAGTGATAGAAAAAAGGAACCTAATTACAGCCTGTCTTACATTTTTGGCCACCTCGGTGATCGGGGAAGAAATTCGTGCATTTTCGGATACTTTTTGTTCGACAGTCATACCAACCAAAGTTTTCAAAATTCTAACAACAGAATATTAAAACAAGTAAGAGCGGCTTAATTTGGCTATGCCGAATCTTATATACCCTTCACCATGGTTGGGAAAAAACTGAAGTTTATATATGGACATATATGGAATGGACAGATTTATATACGGACATCCTTAAGTGGAAATTTACCATTTAGTTTGGTGATAAAACTTGGACTCGGGAAGATTTATGGTTCCCGAAAATAGATATTTAAAAAAATGTATGTTTTGGTCATAACTACTTTCAGCAAATATTTTCTACTTAAGATTTTCGATCTTTGAATATTTAAGACGTATCCATAGGTCATATTACAGCTCTTAAATTTTAGTTTTTATAAAAATTTTAATATTTTTAGCCCATTTATGGAATATTTAATTACGGTCTTACCGTTATTAAAATATAAATTAATCTATTTTGTGCCACGCCCGATTTAAGGATCCCGCCCACATTTGGTCAGATGTTGTGTATTGATAACCAAGATGCTTGCACCTTATTTAGAAACTTTTTCTCGTTCTCCAATTATACAGAAAAGCTGACCGACATCGTTAAGCCAACTGTGCTGGACGAAAAAGTCTTAAGAAAATCAAAAAAAAATGTGCTAAAAAAATATAAAAAAAGGTGAATAGACGGTGCTCGATCGCGCGACTAAAAGAAAAAAAGTATTTGTGACAAAGCGCTTAGACCACTGAGCCATTGAAGGACATAAGCAAACGTCGTTAATAGAAGTAAATAAAGAGTTTTCGTTTAAACAGATTTGTTTAGGTTTTATTTAAATGACAAACCTTTGTATGGATTTATTGTTTGTGCATAAAAGGGGAAGAGGTGAAAGACAAAAAGTTCAACAAATAATATAAAAACAACAACAATCACGATCATAATGCCAATCACTGTTGTCATACTTTTTTAAAAAAATCTTTTTAGTTCTAAAAAAAACTTTTTTCGACCAAAAAAATATTTTTTTTACAAATCGTTAAAAGATTTTACTAGAACTGCATGTGTTTTATTTCTAAAAAAAAAACGTTTAATTTAGCTGGCAAATTCGCTTTTGGGATATTATTTCGCCTTTTTAAAAAATGTTTTTAATTTCATTAGCTTAATTTTAAAATTTGAAGGAAAATAGTTTATAAAAATTTGTTTTATAGATTATTATCAGTTATGACCTAAAATAGTTTCACTCAAAAAGGAATTATGTATAAAATTTTCTTAATATATGAGAATTAAAATGGTTTAAAAATCTTTTTATAAATTCTTTTAAATCGGAGCAAAAAATAGAAAGAAAACCGTTTGTATTTTGATTGTATCAGAGGGTTTTAATAAAAATGTTGATGTTTTTAGCCTATTTATGGATTTATTAATTATTAATTTAAAATTGTATTAAATTAATTATTAAATGTTAAAAAAAAAAAAAAGTATTAAGAAAATAAAAAAAAAATTGTCCAAAAAAAATGTTGAATTAAAGAGTGTAGGAATCGAACCCGCGCCTTAGAGAAAAAAAAAGTATTTGTGACATACCGTTTAGACAACTGAGCTATTAAGGTCATGTGGAATCATTGTTAAAATAATTAAATAAATAGTTTTCGTTCAATAGGGATTTGTTTGGTTTTTATTTAAATGATAAATGTTTGTATTGGTTTGTTGTTTGTGTATAAAAGGTGGAGAGGTGAAAGAAAAGAATTTCAACATTTGCTAGGCGTAATATTCAACATACATATAAAAAACAAAGGGATTTTACGGAAAAAATTAGAGGTAGTCCTGGTTTTTTGCTAATATATCAGCCATTTATCAACCGATCTGGCTGATTTTTAATAGCAAACAGAAATGGAGCACATGTAACAGAAATATATAACAATCAAGTCCTCATCATGTCTGGGGTCTTCGGAAACCCCATTTCAACACACAGACGGACATCGTTAAATCAACTTCGCTCTTCATAAGGAGCCAGAATATATATACTTTATAGGGTCTAAGATCAATATTGTAGAAATTACAAGCGGAATGACAAACTTATATATACCTTTCAGGCAAAAAGTACCAAAAAAAAATTATGTATGGGCTTGTATATGATCATACATGGGCTGGTATATGATCATACATGGGTATACATGGTTATATAAGTCTATGGTTCAATATATGTCTATACAAGATGTCATATATGACCATATATGCATGTATCTTCGGATCCAAAATTTGACGATATATGACCTTAGATCATATAGGCTCTATTATTCATGTATGCTCAAATATGATCATATATGCCCATATAAGGACAAATAACCTCAATTTTGGGAAAATAAAATTATCACATATGATATCATGTATGGTCATATATAGGACTCAAAAATCCCTATCCAATGATACCACAAAAAAGTACCAAAAAAAAGGTATCAGTATAAAAGTTCACAAAAATTGCTCCCCAACGATACCTTACTTGTACATAATTCCTTTAGTTTATATACCTTAAAAGCTCTTAAATTTCCGAAGAGGCCCAAAAGCAGAGACAAATCAACCTTAAATTCAGTTTCTATTACATATCCAAATTTCATCGTGGGAAAAATGGCGAAAAGTATCCCACTTAACGGCCTTTTTAAGCGCTTTGGCTAGAAATCTGATATTTGAACGTCCTGTGAAAAATTTCATGATGCAATTATGGAATTTTTCACAGGAACGTCGAAAAATAGGCTTTCAAAGGGGGACATATATTACCCTAAGCGGCCTTTTTGTTAGTAATATTTAGAATTTTTGTAAAGTTGGGGGTAAAAAAGGAAAGAGTACCTCAAAAAATCTAAAATTTAAAATGTGTGTTCCTTGCGGTTCGTGTTAATTTATAGATACGAGTATACTCTTTGGAATTTCCAGCAAGAGTTTGCTAAAAAATTATGTAAAAAGGACAAAAAGTGTTCCATTAATTGCCCAGGAATTTAAAATTTGACATTAAAGTTCCTACTCCAATGTTGGTATCTACTAGAGAACTGCAAATGCTGATTGCAAAACGTTCATAAGCAATCAACACAAGAATAAATATGTGTTTGCGTTCAAACATGGAATATATCCCAACACACATATTTGTTGATGATTTTAAATTAAACAAACGACGTGCAAATTGTTGTCACTGTTTTATAATCATCGGTCATTTTTATACCATTGATTTTATTCTGTTCGTTTGAGTCAAAAATAATGATTTTGATGTAGAATAAATCAGAAAAAGCAATAAATAAAGCGTATGTGTGTATTCATAATTAAAACAAAATAGTTTCTTATCTATAAAAAAGTGGTGGTTTTGCAGAACCACATTTCATAAATTAGGGTGGGTCGAAAATCCGTTTTTTGAAAATTTTTATTAGTAATACCAAAAAAATTGTTTTTTGTGAATTTTCTTTTTTTTTTTAATTTAGGTCGATTTCTCAGGGTCTCCTTATCCGGTTAAAGTTAAATATTGCCTAATTTTCCAATCAAAATAGAAGAAAAAAAATTTTTGACAATAATTAAATTTTTCCGGATTAGGCAAGCCTGAGATATCGACCTAATTTTTTTTTTTCCAAAAAAAAATATATTTTTTTTTTTCACAAAAAAGAATATTTTTAGTATTGTATTACTATTAAAAATTCGAAAAAAGCGGATTTAAGTCCCACCCTTATGTACACAATATAATTTATGAAATGTGTTTCTAATTTGTTTTGATTATGATTACACTCATACGCGTTGTTTGTTGTTTTTCTGATTTATTCAACGCTGACTTTTTGTTGAGTGATTACATTTGCATAAAACATAATCGACAGATGATTCACACTGATCCCAATTACGCGTTCAGTAACATTATGCTGATTTTATTCTACAGTGAATTTTGTTGAATTATTAAATGTGAACAAGAATTTTTGTGTATGATTAAATCAAGAAAAAAGTTGATTTTGCAGTTCTCTGGTATTTACCAAGATGGGATTTTAAGATTTTGTTTATACGGAGCATGACAAACTGAGGAGGAGCAATTTTGTTTGGCTGGAAATCTAAAATTTAAAATATGTATTCTCTGGAGTATGAGCTTAGTCATTAAAGATATATTTTTTGAAATGAAAAATGGGGTTAAAAGAGAAAAATGGGGTTAAAAAGAGATGCCATCCCAAATCGCTGGAGATAGGATTTTAAAATCGCAGTGTAGACAACCGTTAAGACTAGATTTCTGAAAATGTTTACGGGCTGAAGCAAATAGGAAAAGTCTCTGCATTATCTTTCTGCTAGAAATTTTAAATTTTTAATATGCTTTCCCGGGGATATGAACTTATTTACTGATAAGGTAATTTTTGGAATATTCAATAAGAACTCCACAAAATTTGTGATAGAGAAAAATTAAATTTTAAAAACGCCTTTATTGTTTATTTTATAAATAAGGGGGTTGGAGTATTTAACAATTTTTTTTTAAAAATTTGCAATATTTTTGCTAAATTACAGATGCTTTTTTTTCGAGTGTGTGTATACATGTATTAACTTTATGTGAGTTCATGTATGTGTGTAAATATTTTATTTAATGATTATGTATATTAGGGTGGCATTACCTTCTTACCCCAGGCGAAACACTGTGACAATTATTATAGTGTAAACTTGAGCACAATCGGACACCTTTTAGCAAATTCTGTATTTTCTAACACAATTGAGCTAACAATTTGGTTTTTCGAAAAATTAAGCCTTTTTTTGCCTGGGATCTAAGTGACCGATTTTTCTAAAGTATAAAAAATATTAAGTACAGTTGTATAAACGGTTGTAGGATATAACTTCGTTTAATATATGTAATAATATATTTTTAATAAATCGACAAACTTAATGTGGTTGATAGAGGGTATTGCATTCAAAAATAAATCTTATTTTTGATAGAGAAATAAAATATATTAAAAACAACGTATAATATTGATTTTTTTTTTTTTTTGAAACTTTTGTAAGAGAAAAAGTCATTTTCAATAAATTGGTTCATAGAGGGTATTGAATACAACCCCTATATATATTGCATAACTTGTAAACTATGATTCCAAAGGGGTAAATATTTTCTGAATATCTAAATGCTAAATTCTTAACAATATTCCATCTGAGCTGTAAGGAAATGCTAAAGTTTAAATTTCAATGCCACCCTTATTTAAATATGTTATTGTTCATAGAAAAACAAAAGTTTGTTAAAAGTTTCCAATATAAATTTATTAAAATTATGCATGATAAGTACACATTTGCTTAAATTTTTATTATGAAAATCATAAAAAGAATATAAAGTTATGACAATATCTGTACTTATATCAGAAGAATAACAACATCGAAAGAATCTGAAATTTATGTACATTAATGAAGCTATACATATAGATTTGTAGAAAATTTTATACCTAATAGTAGACAATGGATTTTTAATTTTACATAATCCTTAAAGTAGGCAACACTTTTCACCTTACAAGAGAAGCCTGTCAGAGCTAGCAAACCGATTTAAATGAATCCACACATTTTTTTGGTACTATCTATGTTGTTTAGGGGGTATAAAAACGGGAGTTGGTACTATTTTGTTCGGCATCATAGGGAAAATTTTCGAAATTCAAAAAATCGCCCTTAAATGAATCCACACTCGTCAAAAGGAATTTAAAAGGGACAAAATATAATTCGCTGTAAAATCAACACATCATTGATAATGTCTTTAGTATCACTAACGACTATTTAACAAGGACTCTTTACTATTTTGACATTATTTCCCATTAAAATTAAATATTTTTCTTTTAAAGTGTTAATGCCCTCAAAAGTCTATCAGTTGTAAATATGTATTGTACTTACTGCAAAAATTTTGTTACTAATTTGTTAAAATACTGATACTTAAAATTTACAACTTTTCCACAACAAAATACGTAGCTTCATAAAAAGTTTACAAATTGTTATTTTTACCACAAACTTCTCTCGTTGAAATCTACACGCCCTTTACTCAACCAATATTTATATGAGAACTCCCCTTTTGAAAAAGCTATTTTGTTCATAAGGGTTACAACAAAAAAAAAAAACATTCTGTTAGATTTTACATACACTCAAAATAATAAGTTAGTTAACAATTAAAAATTTTCTTAATTTAATTCATTTTTTATTTAAATTAGATAAATTGTTTCAAATTACCGATTTTTCAAAAGTATAAAAATAATATTAAATACAGTTGCATAAACAGTTGTAGGATATAAGTTCGTTTAATATATGTAATAATATATTTTTTAAAAATCGACAAACTTGATGCGGTTGATAGAGGATATTGCATTCGAAAAAAAATCTTATGGCTGATAGAGAAATAACAAATATTAAAAACAAAGTAAAAAAATTTATTTTGTTTTCTTGTAAGAGATGTAGTTCCTGTCATCAGTAAATAGTTTTCCATCAAAAAATTATTTTTCAAGAAATTGTTTTTAAAATGTTTCTTCTCGTAAAATTCCGTTAAAGCGGGATCATTGTAAATTCTAACTCGAAGGTGTCAAAAGTGTAAAAACTCGCCTTGACAGCCTACCCAAAGCTCTTTGGATAGGATTTTGAGTGGAGTGTACTAAAACCGACGTGATACAAAAAAATTGTAGGTGTAAAGGAGAAGGAAACAAAATCCACTCTGTAGAGCCGAGTACTCCATAATTGTGAATGGGCCTTAATAAATCAATGTTGATGGCTAAAGAACTTAATAGAGGTTTCCAAAATTCTTTGGAATTTACAAATATTTTTAAATATTTTAGTTTAGAATTTATTTAGCCACTTCGCACAGGGCCTAAAATGCCAAATTAGGCAAATTAAAAAAAAAAAAACAAAAGTTAGTTTGCGATTAAAAATTCATTTAACAAAGTTTTCTTTTAAATAAATTCAAAATGAAATAAATTTAATATTAAATGAATTCAATATTTTTAACTTACCCCTTTAAATCTTGGTTTTTTAATGTTGTGGTTTGGACGTTGGGCGCCATTTACAGTTACTGCAAGAGACAAAAAAAGTCTTATATTTAGATGATATGTTTAGTTAAAATTAACAAATAAATTTTCAAATTTGCAGAAATAAAAATTTTAAAATGCATAAAAATGCGAAATTAATGTCAAAACAATTTCGTAACAACTTTCGTAATATAAACTTATTTTCGTTAATTTTACGATAATTTTTGTTATTTTTTTATTCTACAAAAGTTTTGTTATATTTTAAAAAAATTATTTTGGTTGCAGCAATCGAATTATTTAATTGTCCCAACGAAATGTTTTTCAGATACAATTGAAATATCTGGTTGCAACCGAAATTCTGTTGCATTAATCGAATTTCGTTGGCGACAAACAAATATATCGGTAGCTTCAACTAAACCATTCGGTTGGCAAGAAATTTAGTTGTTACAATAAATCTGTTTTCTGTGTGTATTTTAGGTATTTTTCCTTTCAATTTTGTGCATTTTTTCTTTTTGATAAAATTTTCGTATTTGAGTTTTTTGAGCCATTTTCTATTTATTTGGGGAGAATTTTCATTTAGGCGATTTTTCATTTCCATTTTTCTTTGGGTAATTTTTTTCATAGCCGAATTTTTCTATTTTTTTTTTTTTTTGATATTCCTGCTCAGTTGGATTTTACCAAATTTTTTTCACGATGTACTCTTTTGGTACTTTTTGAAACTACTCGGAATTTCTGTGCAGGCATTTTTTATATCGGATTTCCGCTTTTGAAAAATACATTATTATTATATTCTCCCCCTATTTAATCTTCTTTGTCCCCGAGCCGAAATTTTATACAAATCGAAATACGTATTTTTTATTTTTTGTAAGAAAGTTTTAATTTTTTTAAAAGCTGTATTTTTTTTTTGTTTTTTGAGTGTACTGACTTATTGCTTTGAGTGAATAAGGAAAAAGAGTTATATTACTCATGTAACTTGTCATACAATTACAAACAATTTACTATACTTTTTCTTGGTACTCTAACATTGCAAAGCCCAAAAGGCAAATAACCAGAAGAATAGAAAAAGAAAAAAACAACAAAAGCAACAAAATAACTTGTCAAAAAGTAACATTTATAACTAGCTGTAGTAGAGCAGACCACAATTGCAACGACAGGCAACAAAAAAACAAATATATTATAAGACATTGTTGCTAATCCCGTAATTGCCAACTTTCTACAAAATTTGCAGTTTGCTGTTCTAATTGTGTTCGCCTCTATAAAATCTATAGACTTTTTAAGTTTACTCTCATTTGTTATAGAATTGTTAAAAGTAAGTTGCAAATGTTACCATTAATGCCAACAAAAGAAACCTCCCCCCCAAGGGATCTATAAAAAAAAATACAAAATAATTTGTAAAACTAAGAGAGAGAGAGAGAGTCAAAACTAAGGAAGTGAAGTTATTTTTTGCATTCCATTTGCCGGTTTCAATAAATGATTGACTTCAAAATGACTGAAGTATTTATTATAGTATGCTTTGCCAAAGTATTGATAAAATTTTGTTAGTTTTATGCAAAATTTGCGGTTTAATCTACAAAAAAAAAAAAAACTAAATATACGTATATTGAGAAAATAACTTTTTAATTTGTTTGCAACAGTTTAGTTTGAGGTATCGTTTGTTGCCTGGCAGCAAATTGTATACTTGAGACTTATTATGCTTAACAATTCAAACAAGTTGCTAATGATATGAGTTTTATAAAAAGTTGTTATAAAACACATTGCGCTAATGAAGGTTTAAGCCAAAATTAAATAAATGTAGTAAAAAA